>RJWH01000925.1:0-331636 GCA_004363575.1 Solenodon paradoxus
TTATCCAGTCCTCTGTTGATGGACATTTAGGTAGTTTCCAGCTCTTAGCTATTGTGAATTGTGCTGCAGTGAACATGGAGGGGTGCACATATCCCTTCAGATAAATGTTTTTGTGTCATTTGAGGTAAATGCCTCATAGAGGAATAACTGGATTAAATGGAATTTGTTATCTCAATTATTTGAGGACTCACCATATTGCTTTCCAGAATGGTTGCACCACTTTACATTCCCACCAACAGTGAATTAGAGTTACCTTTTCTCCACATCGTCTCCAGCACTTATTATTTCCTTTTTTTTTTTTTTTGGATAATAGCCATTCTTACCAATGTGAGGTATATCTCATCGTTTTGATTTGTATTTCCCTGATGAAAAGAGATGTAGAGCATCTTTTCATGAACCTGTTGGCCATTTGTATGTCTTTCTTGGAGAGATTATTATTAATTAATTAATTATTAATTATTAATGTCATCAACCCATTTTTCGATTGGATTGGTTATATTTTGTTGTCCAGTATTTTTAGTTATTTGTATATCTTAGATTTTAACCCCTTTTCTGAGATGTGAGAGGCAAATATCTTTTCCCATTCAGTTGGATGCTGCTTTTAATATGAGTTTCTTTTGCTGAGTAGAAACTTTTTTGTTTTATGTAACCCTACTTGCTTAGTTTAGATTTTTCTTTTGCCTTGCGGTGGGAGTTGAATTGCCAAAGATATCCCTTAGGTCTATGTCTAATAATGCTTTTCCTCCATTCTCTACTATGTGTTTCATGGTTTCTGGTCTTATGTCTAGGTCTTCAATCCATTTTTAGTTAATTTTTGTATATGGTGTTAGGTAATGGTCTAGTTTCACCCTTTTGCATGTGATTGATCATTCTCCCAGAACCATTTATTAAACAGGCTGTCCTTGCCTCATTTGGATCCTTTGTCAAAAATTAGGCATCCACATATGTGGATTTATTTCTGGACTTTCAGTTCTAGTCCATTGACCTGTCTCTCTGTTTTTATACCAGTTCCATGCTGTTTTAATTATTATTGCTTTGTAGTAGAGTTTGAAGTCAGGGAGCATGACTCCTCCATTGTTGGTTTTTTTCTTGAGGATTGTTTGTGCTTTCCTGAGTTGATTATTGTTACAGATAAGTTTCATTATTTTGTGTTCTATGTTAATGTTTTTATGTGGAGTTTCTTTACACTTATAGAGCATCCTTCAATATTTTTGCAAAACTGGTTTTGTGGTGATGCATTCTTTTTAACTTTTGCTTATCAGAAAAGCTTGTTATCATTCCTTCAGTTATGAATGATAATCTCTCAGAGTATAGTAGCCTAGGTTGAATTTCCTCTTCTTTCAGCACTTTGAATATATCATGCCAGTCCCTTCTGGCCTATCAAATTTCAGTTGAGAAATCTATTCACAATCTTATGGGGACTCCTTTGTATGACATGTTTTTCTCTGGCTGCTTTTAAGATTCTTTTTATCTTGTATTTTTAACATTTTGATGACAATATGCCTAGGTGTAGCTCTATTTGGTTTTCTTTTATTAAAAACTTTTGGAGCTTCCTGGGTCTGGTGGCTTGCTGCATTCTACAAGTTTGGGAAGTTCTCAGCTATTTTTCTTCAAATATAGTTTTGCCCCACTTTCTCTCTTCTCTTTCTGGGACCTCTATGATGCAAACGTTGCTGCTTTTGTTGTTCCTATCCCAAAGGTCTTGAATGTTGTCTTTGTTTCTTGGCATTTTTTATGTGCTTGTTGGTTTGCTTGATTGCATTCCTCTGTCCTATCTTCCAGATCACTGATTCTATTGGAAACTTCTTCCATTCTATTGAGTGAGTCTATTGAGTTCTTTAGTTCAGTTATTATGGTCTCCATTTCTTTGATATCTTGCTTCATTTTTTCTCTTTACTTTTTGATATTCTCTTTTACTTACTGTATTGTTTTCTAGATTCCCATGAGTAGGTTAATCTCTGTTACCCTAAATTCATCTTCAGGTAGTTTGCATACATCTGCTGTATTCAGATTTTCTCCAGGCTTTAGATTGGATCCATCATTTCAAGTATATTTCTCTATGCCTTTGCTCTATTCAGCATTCTGTTTATATTTCATTGGTTTCAGTTTCCCTGTAGTGATGGCATTCTTAGGGTGATCACCTTGCTGCTGGCCCACAATTGATAATCAGGCTACACAGTTTCACCTCTACCCACAGGGTGGCACTGGCAGGTAGCATTTAGATTTGGTCCCTTTGGGGAGACTACCTCCTTCTTTCAATCCTGGGGGTGGGATATCCGGTGGATGGAACCTTAGACTGGCATAAAATGGTTCTAGGAAGGGGTGGAAGTGGGGAATGTCACTAGTTGCCTTCCAGTTGTGGCAGTGCCCAGCTTAATTTCACAACGTAGCCTCCAGCTCAGTCCCAAGGGTGCTGACTCTTCTCCCACCCTGCACCAAGACAGTCTCCCCTGCTGCCTCATCCCATCCTGACTGGGCAGGCTTCTAGCTGCCTCCACACTGGCTCTTCAGGCCCCTTCCCATTTTCCCACATCTCCACCACACTTCCTCAGCTCCTATGTTGAGTCCTGAATCTGTGGTTCAGCTGCAAACCAGAACATTTTTGCCTGTTCTTCTTCACCACAAAATCACTCCATCTCTGCAGCCACTGTGCCTGTACTTCCTCAGTATCTGCCTCTGAAAAATAGGTGAATTTCTAGTTGTTGTTGGGGAGGATCTGAATCTGGTCCCTACCAGGTTGCAATCTTCTCTTCTCTCTCTGCTGGTAGTCTTCATGAATCTTGAATCGCCTTCAGATGTTTTGTGGTTTTGTGGACTCAGTATATGAGAAACAAAAACTTCATCAACTTTTCATGGTGATGTTTCAGGTTGACTATAGAGAAGTACTAAGACTGATAACATCTGACATATATACAAAGTCTGGGGCACAGTGAAACATCTAACTCTGCATATGGCACTAAGCTCTCCAGGCGTAAGATGGACTTGGAGCTATTGGATCCAAAACTGATAGCACTATAAGACTAAGCTCCCCATCTTCACTGAGAAAAGTATTGCTTGAATTTTCAGGTTCAAGTAATGACACACTAGAAAATCGAGACCAACCTCACATCAAAGATAATTTAATGGAGGACAATACAATTGTCTTTAATGTGGAGGACAGCATAAAAAGTCTGCTGAAATCTGTATCTGCAGAAAATCTGATGGAATCTATACATGACATTAAGTTAATTTAGCAAGGTTACAGGAAATAAGATCAATGTACAAAAATTAATTTTATCTCCATATGCTACAAAAGTCAGAAATTATAATAATAAGATAAAATAGTGTCTAAGTCCAAAACTGTCACAAAAGATAAAGAAAGACATTATAAAATGATGAGTCAATCTATCAGGAAGATATAGCAATTATAAATATATATGTATCAACATTAGATCATCTAAATATATATGTATAAATAAACATTGATAGAATTGAAGGGATAAATAGACAACAAAAAAACACTTTAATACTCTACTTCCAGGAACAGGTAAATCAGCCAGAGAATCAACGAAGAAACTGTAGATTTGAACAACACTATAGACCAGATGGACCAGAGACATAAACAGAATTTTTCCCCTAATGACAACAGAATTACACTCTTAAGTATACATAGAACATTCTCCAAGATCATGTTAGATCAAAAAACAAGTTTTTAACAAATTTAAGAAGGTCGAAATCATACCAAGTATCTTTTCCAACCACAATAAAAACTGCAATTAAAGAGCCAGAAGTGTTTATAGTAACATCAAAAATGAAATATTTGGGGATATGTCTGAAAAATGATGGAAAGACCTGTACACTGTAAAATATAAAGTAGTACTGAAGAAAATTAAAGATCTAAACAAATGGAGAAATCTATCTAATTCATGGATCAGAAGACTCAATATTGTTAGATGTTGATTCTCTGTCCTATTTTATAAATGAGGAAAAGGAGGCCATGAAATATTAAACTTCAAGATCACAAAAGCCAGTTAGGGACAGGGACAGAATTTGGACCTGAAATCCATCCCAGTCAACTAACCTCCTCCCTCCAAAAACAAAGAACAGGACTGAAGAAGGAGCAGGGAACTGCAGGCTGAGCTAGCTCTGGATGTCTCTCCTGGGCCCCGCCAACAGCTCCTAGGGCAAATCCCCTTGACTGACTGAGACCAAGTTCCCTCACCTGTAAAAGGAAGAAAACATGACCTCACTTGCCTAGTGCACCAGGATCTGGCAAGAACCAGGTCAGTCACAGGGACCAAAAAATTTCAGCTCTGAGAAACAGTTTGCGGGGGCTGCAGAGTCTCAGCACTGGTCTCTGGCTGAGGGAAGATTCTCTGTACAGTTGACCTATGATGATGATCTTAAAAGCAGTGTTCATAATCTTCCCATGATTCCAGACCAACAACCCAGTAAATCAATTCCACCTCAGACTCACTCTGTGTTTACCCTTCTCTGGGAAAATCAGACCCAGCCCAGTTCCCAGTATCTGCCAGACTGGGCCACCCAGTCCCCGCCTGCATACCCAGCCCCTTCTCTGCAGGTTCACCCTGACCCAATACCTAGTGCAGGAAATTGAATCCTACTTTGTGGGACTAGAAACTGCCTTATTAGGGACAGGTCATTTTCAGACTGCACTGGTGGTGCTGCCAGGCCTGGACTTGTGAGAATCAGTGGGGACAGAGAATTGCTGGTCACTGGCCCCCATGCACTGTGCTATTGTAGCCTGAGGTTGACTGCCTACTGGTACCACCCTCTTTTCTTAGAACCACAAACCTGCTGACTTCTCTCTGCCACTCATCAAATGACACACGCTTCCAGCAGTCAGTTGGATCCCCACCTTTCACTTGACTCTCCTCTCTACCAGTACCTGCCCCCTCCATGGCCTTTTATTCTTATACCCTTTATACCCTGTACATATTTTCAATATTTCACCCTGAGGTACTTCTCTTCTCTGGATATATTATTTTTTCACAATCTCATTCACTCCAGGGTTTCAGCTAGCAGCTTCAGGAGGAAGAGACACAGATACAAGGTCATTTTCAAATTAGAATACCAGGGCTCAGACCTGAAGGAGGAGGGAGAGAGAAGAGGGGTGGAAGTAGAAAGGGAAAAAGAGTGTCAAGAAGACTGCCCCCCACACCCCACACACACATACACACACAGCGTGGGAAAGGCCCAGACCAGGATGGTCTCAGAGTCCTCCCAGGCCTGGCACAGGACAGGTAATAAGTTTTTGCTGCATGGATGGGTGAATGAATGAATGGACAAATGAAGGAATTAGTTGGCACTCCTCTATGGGTCCTATTGTGTTTTCTGAAGCTGTCTTTCCTCCTGAAACAGAACAGACACAAGGTCAAGAGAGGAAGTGACCAGTTAAGTCCAGAAAGGAAACATTAGGTCCTGTGAGAACTGCCCAAGAGCAGAACTTGCCTTATCCCCTCAGGAGACCAAAAGAAGACAGAATTCATCCCAGACTTTGAAAGAGCACTCCAGCTACTATTTAAGAAATCTTGGATCACACCAGCTTTTATCTCCATTTAGCCATACTATTGTCTGGGTTTATTGGCAGGTACTATGTCAAGCAAGCCATGACCTCTTTAAAGTTGTATAACCCTCGCAAAGACCTTCTGAGCTAGGCACAAGTACTTTCCCCACTTCAGAGAGGAGGAAACAGAGTCAGGAGATTAAGTAAATTGACCAGAATTCCATAGCTAATAAGACAAACAGAACTTGATTTTTTTTCTTTTTACTGAAAAGGTGTCATTTCATCTTTAAAATATCAGCAATTTGCCCACATGCTCAGCTGCACTGGAATATGTTATTTTCAGATTTAGCAAAGAACTACAGAATGGAAGATGTGGAGGAGCCTTGAAAAGAATTAGTCCAGGCCTCAGTAGGGCAATTAGGGCCTGGGTGGGCGAGGGTGCTGGTAGGCAGAACACACAGACCTCAAATCCATCCCTCCCTGTTCCTGCTACTTCTAAAATAAAAAAAAGAACAAAAGATTGGGAGGTCACTGATCTGACTGGTGAATTCAGCATCTCCTTCCTCCTCCTCTGTGACTTTATTATTCTAGTAGCAAGTAAGGATTATTTCCTAGAGCAAAAAGAAACTAAGATCCCTCTGCTGGTGAATGGGATTTTGAAGATGGGAAAGGACAGGGAGTGTTCTGGTTCCTCCCTCCACCATCCCTTAGAGCCCTCCTCCTCAGACACTGTAAGGCAACAGACTGCAAATCTGGGTCTGAAGCCTCCCGGGATTGGTTCCTCAGGAAGACAAATACTTGCCTCCCATCTGCATCCCTAATTGGCATCTTTTGGTGATTTCATTTTTCGCTTTTAGCTAAAAATGGGCCTCTGATGATTTCGTCTATCCTGGTGTTGACAAGCCCAAGAAGTTGTGTGGAGCCCGCTGCCAGGTACCGGTGGTAACAGCGTGACTCAGCACTCTGAGGTCAAGGGGCTGTAAGGCAGAATAAGCAGCTGATATATTCACCACTCCATCACCAGGCCCTCTGCTGAAGCCATTCTGTTCCTGACGATGAAACCAGAACCGACTGACAGAGACAGGACAGGCAGCCCACAGGTCTGTCACTTCTCAAGGCTGCTTCTGTGTTTTCTTTTCCACCCCCATAGCCAAATGCTTAAACTGTCTTTCAGAGAGAGCACTTTCAGAAAGACATAACCCAGCCTCCTTGAATCTACCCAAGGGAGAGTTAACAAGAAAAAGGAGTCTTAGAGATCAGTTAACTCATTCTTCTTTTATGGAAAAGAACTTGAGGCTCAGAGAGGTTAAGCAACTTGCTCAAGGTCACAAAGTGAGTTAGATAGCTAGGTGGAGCTGGGGCTAGAACCTGGGTCTTTTATTTCCCAGCCTGGTGCTCATTACCGTGATGTTACGAGAATTAAACCTTTGCTCCTAGACAAGTGGAGGTTGAGTCTTTCCTCAGTAAAAGAGCAAGAAGTGCTAACCCTTAAGAGAAGGTGAATTTGCTGGAATTTCAGCTTTACCCTATGTTTCTCTCTCAGATGGGGCTATGTGGAAAAGACTGCCTTTTCCTAGCTTGCAGGCAACCCTGGAGCCTTGGCGCATCCCAGCCAAGGGTGTCTTGTCCCAGGAATGATGTGTCATTCACAGGAAGGTGCAGACTGAGGAGGATACACAGACTATTTCTTGGCTTAGACAGGAGCAAGTTGCCCTTGTAAGAGTATTGAATTCCATTTGGCTGTTAAATGACCCACTTTCACTGTTTCTCCCTATTGACCTTCTAGGAAAACAGTTTGGTAGCTCAGGGGAGATGCAAACTTAGAGAATCGGTAAATGGGTCTACGAAGTCTGTCCACTCTCTGCCTGCTCCACTCAACCCAGGAATCCCAGCACCCCAGAGGGCCTCACCCTCAGCTGGAACACTTCACAGCACGAACAATCCCTCTTCCTCTCCTAACAGCCTCTCTGCTGCGGCGCAGACACAAGCAGTAGAGAGATGCATTCTAGTCCCTACTGGTGTCAGCCACCCTGAGATGCCAGTTTTGTCCTTTAGGCTGATGCAGAGCAAGCATTTTCTCTTCTCAGCCTAGAGCTCTTATCTTTGCCCATGACTCACAGGGAGAAGCCAAAGCTGATATAACCATTCTTGATCCTCCAATGGTGGTGATTCTCTGGTGACCTAGATAGGGGTCTTACGCAATAATTTTCACCTATCTGCTCTCCGTGAGTCAAAATTAATACACAATGCTTGCCCACCTCCCCAAGAGAAACTGTTAAGAAAAAAGATAAGTACCTAATCCACCCATTTGCTGCTTGCAAGTGATTCTAGTGACAAGTCTGAGCTCATCCAAGGAGAGATTCAGGGGCACATCATGTGACCTGCAGTTAGCCTCTTCCTTCCTCTTCCCTTTACCATTATATTAGACCAAGTAATCGTGAAAATATTATTATGCAAAAATCCTCATTTTCCATTTCAATCTTTTTGGAGTACATGTGAAGTTCATTTGGTCAAAAAAATCAATTATTTTAATATAGGCAGGATTTCAGAGGCTATAACAAAGAATGAAACATAATTTCTCACCCCATGAAACATATGTTCTAGAAGAGAACAATAACCTAAGAGTTAAATATTATAATATAGCCTCAAGGGCTGATAAGCTATGACTATGAAGGAAAACCGAAGTGGAAGGGACAAAACTTAATGGAGCAATATTTGGGGTAAGAGGGTAAGGGAAGGCCTGGGAGATGACATCTGAGTAGACACTGGAGTGGAGGTATCGATCCCTTCTTGGGAACATCTCTAGGGCGTATCTAAGAAAAAAGCACAGCAAGAAATCCTTGGGCAGTGTGCAACTGGAATCAACCAGAAGGAGTTTTTTTCAACTGAATTTTCATAGATGGAAATTATTTTTAAGTCAAATTTTGCTAACAGCTGAAAAATACCCCACAGATCAATGGCCTTCATTGAGAAGTCTTTTGCATTCATAACCTAATTTCCAGTAGACCATAGCTGTACGAAGGAAATAAGCATGTTACCTTTGTGAAAAGTTCCCTCACAGGTTTGCCATTTATTAATCACAAGGTAGATACTCTAATTCACTGCAAAGATATAGATGGGGAAACTGAGACTGGGAGATGTAAACTATCTAGAATCAAGACTAATATAATCTGGGGTCCTAACTCTGGTCCTGACATAGAACATCAGTGTGCAGAGATATCTCATCTCTAAAAGATGTCACAATTTCCCTTCACTGTAATGGTTGGTACACAGAAAAGCACAAAGACACTTGGCCTGGTAAACATAACCAAATTTTATAAATCACATCAGCATAATAGCAAATCATAGAGATCAATATTTCTGTGGTGTGCAGTAGTGCATCACTCAGCTCTCCTTCCAGGGTATTTGCCCAGAGTACACAGCAGCCGGAGAGCTCCAGTTAGTATCCTGTACTCACCAATGTGCCAGGGTCAAGACCACACTCCCCCCACCCCGCCGCTACTCCCCGTCAATGTTCAAGAGTGGTGCTGAGGGTGCAGTGCTGGTCCTCTCCAGCTGGACACCAGCCGCCTCCAACAAGCAACTTTTGAACTCTGGGATGACTATTGACCTGGCCAAGACACTTCCAAGATGCTTTGCCATCTGCAGCCTCTTTTTTACCCAATTCTTCCTTCTTTCTCACCATTCAGAGGTGTCAGACCTAAATTAGAGTGCGAAAACTCTCCTGCCATCCGCTGCCACCTCCCCCTTTGTCCTTCCCAGACGTTTCTCTCAATAAATCTTGCATGTACAAGCTTATCTTGGTATCTGCTTCCCAGTGGATTCCCAATGACATAATTTCTAATCAAAATTGTTTTATTTCTTTAGAGAAGGACTACATTCTTAGTTCATTTTGTTTTTGTTTTTCTGGGTTCAGAAAACCAAAAGATAAAGAAAAAGGTGGGTTTTGTCAGCTATCAGTGTCAGAATTACAATCTTATTAATGGTCCACTTTAATCAAACATCAGGGGAAATGCTGGAATTTTACTGGTGTTAACTGAGGTGAGTGAGGTTTGGGTCTGAGTTCTGGCAACAGTCTTTTATTTTAGCAGTTTCTAATCTGCTTTCACAGGTCTTGCCTGAGGCAAACACATCCGCTGCTTGTTCCCAGGTTGTGAATTTCAAGCTTAGAGCTAATCAGAGCTGCCAATGCATATTCAAAAGTACCTAAGTGATTCTAGAAGGTTGTTGAGAGTGCTGTAGACAGTTCTAGGGGTTTGAACCAGCACTGTGCAATGACATATACATAAGCATATGTAATTATGTGAGCCAGGATGTAGCCACACTAAACAAGAAAAAGAAAGGGTAAAAAAAAAATTTATTTTATTGAAGGAATATTGCATCATAATAATTATGTAAGTTCATGGTGTACATCACCATAAATAAACATCTGTATATAATACATTGTTTACCTCCAACTTTATCCAATTTTACCTCCAATTTTATCCTTCACCATATAATTGACCCCTTTACCTGGTTTTCCCACCACCCCTCCTTCCCTTCCGGTAATCACTTCGATTTTGTAGACTAAAAAGACTATTTTTGTTCAGTTGGTTCATTTGTTTGGTTTCTCTGGATATCACATACAAATGAAATCACATAATGTCTTTTTCCTTCTGACTTATCTGACTAAGCATAATTCTCTCCAGATCTATCCCTGTTGTTGCAAATGACAGGGTTTCATTTTTTAATAATTCGAATCGTATTCCATCGTGTATCTATACCACATCATCTTTACTCATCTGTTGGTGGGTACTTATTTCCAGCTCTTAGCTATTATAAATTATGCTACAGTAAATATGGGTGTGTATGTATACCTCTTTAAATTAGCAGTTTTATGGGGAGCTTAAGGGTAAATATCCAAAGGAGTAATATTGGGATAATGTGAAATTTCCATTTTTAGTATTTTGAGGAATCTCCATACAGATTTTCATAATGGTCGTACCAACTTACTCTCCCAGCTTATAAGGGTTCTATTTTCTGAGCATCATTGACAATACTTGTTATTTCTAATCTTCTAGAGAATAGCTATTCTCACGGGTGTGAGGTGTTATCTTATAGTCTTGATTTGTATTTCCCTAATAACAAGAAATATGAAACATCTTTTTTCATGTGACTTTTTTCATGTTGGTCATCTCTATGTCTTCTTTGGAGTAATGTTTGTTCAGAGCATCTGCCCATTGTGAAATTATTTCTTGATTTTTGAGTTTTATTAACCACTGTTGGATACATGATGGGCAAATATCTTCTCCCATTCAATAGGATATCTTTTCATTTTGATGGTACTTTCTTTCTCCATGCAGAAGCTTTTGTTTCATGTGATATTATTTGGTTTTTGGTTCTGTTTTCCTTCACATTGGAGTTGAGTTCACAAAGCCATTTCTTTGACCAATTCAAGGAAAGCATCACCTATGTTTTATTCTATGTGCTTTATGGTTTCATGCTTTATATCGAAGTCTTCAATCCATTTTGAATGAATTTTTGTATGTGGTATTAGGTGGTGATCTAGTTTCATTTTTTTGCACGTGGCTGTTCAGTTTTCCCAACACCATTTATTGAAGAGACTGTCCTTGCCCTATTGTATACTCTTTGTTCCCTGTCATAAATTAGTTGTCCATACATATGGGTTTATTTTTAAATAGTTTTAAAATATTTAATTTACTCCAATACATCCAAAGTATGGTATCATCATGAAATTATATTTAAACATTATTAGTGAGATATTTCACATTTGTCTACCACACTGAATCTTTAGATGAGTCACATTTCAAGTGCTACATATGGCTAGTGACCACCACAGAGTACACAGAGCAGGTCTAGGTACTCCTGCATCTGGGAAATAATACTTGGATATGGAGCTGCTGGCAGGCTTTTTCTTATTCTTCCCCTAAACTGGTTCTAGGTTCCCACCCATGGCCCCAGTGGGGAATTTGTCAAATGTTATCCAAGGGAATTCTTAACTGAACTCTTGTTTGCAAGGAAATAGAAAATGTTCATTTTGAAATAAAATATTCTTGGGATTGAATTCTTAGGCATGTATGAGATATACACTCCAACAATTATTTTAAATAAATATTCATGGCTAGAGAACCAGTGTACAAAAAGAAAAGTTCCTTTTCCCAAGCATTTTTGATTCTCGCAGCCCTCAGCAGCTCGTATTCTATAACTTCTTCTGTTCCTCACCCCAGAGTTAGCTGTCTCCCACCTCACCTGGCTACCTGCACACCTGGCAGAGATGACGAATCATGTCTCACTGTTCCAAGGAAACGCTATGACACTCCCATTTTTTATACTGGAATCATGCATCTAATACTTACTTCACACAGGCAAATATACAACTTTGCCTCTCCAGTGCTCATTTAACTTTCAACCTTATATTAGCCCTGTTCTACAGTTTAAAGAAATTGGGCTTCAGAAATCTAAGCAGCCTGTTCAATCCCACATTGCTAATCATTCTATATCCCTTTAAAATTTGGCGTTCAGAGACCAATATCCTGAACCAATTTACAGTTTTGTTAGGATTGTAAATTGGTTCAATCTTTTCTGAGATTAACTTGGCAATATTTAATAAGTTATAAAATGGTCTATATAGTGGACTTTTTTACACAATGATAATGGAATTTAATCTAAAAGAATAAAATATACACACATTTACACATCAATTTGAACAACAATTTTTGTGATAGGAAATATCCATGATAGAAAAAAAATTGAATACCTCAAATTATTCATTCATTTAGCAAACATTAATTGTGTACTTCTTATATGTTAAGCACAGGTCTAATACCAAGGATTTCACAGTGGAGAAAAAAAATAAAAGGACAAAGATGCTTACATGAAGAAATTTCAAGCACAAATATCATAGGCTTGCAAAAGAGGAATGGATAATGAGAACCACATACATAATTTTAAGTTGTCTCATTAAATCGGTTAAAAGAAAACAAGCGAAATTACTTTTAATAATACATTTTATTAAATCCAAACTACCCAGTATATTATTCTAATATGTAATCAACATAGAAACCAATAAGATGGTTTGCATTCTTTTTTCCACAGCCTTTAAAATCTAACGTCTATTTTACCCTTACAACATACCACCAATATGTTACAAACTTATGTAAAAATATTCTAATAATACAACTAAATATAAAAATATTTTAAAATTTCTTTTAATATTTGCATCCCTGTTGATCAAAAGAGCTTATAGTTTTTCAAGAAGTGATTATACTTCTAGGCAAAAGCAATCAGCTTGAAAATAATTTTTGTCTAAATTAGGTAAATACATTAACTCTTGACTGAACTCAGTCCTATTGTCACAAATTCAGAAGGATATTATATAATATCAAAAGCAACTCTAATTTATCAATATAAATAAGGCATCCTTTAAGTTTTTCTTGCAATTTTTGAACACTATTAATTATAATTAAAATATGCAATTAATTCATGTTAGAAAAAAGGTATAAAATTGTTATTATTGGTTTAAATAAATTCATATACCTTTCCAACCAAGGCTGCAAATAAACCTTTTCTTAGAACTTCAGAGTCAGCTTGTTCATATGCAGTATAATACCAGTGAGAAAACATAACTACACTGCCGTTTTTTGTCTTTCATTATTGACCATTTGCCAGATATTCCTTTTGTTTCAAGAAAAAAAATTGGGCTTAACAGTACAGCTAATTCTTGTAAAGTACTTTCACAATTCAAACAATGAGCACAGGCAAGGAACATTGAGTCCATTAACTCCATTGTCTCGTATTTCATTCAACAGCTCCACAAACAGCAAAGATTTGTTGCATTTGCACATCTATGCTGAACAATCTTAAGAATTCCATGACACTTTTAATGGTGTCTCCTCCAGACAACCAAGGCTCAAATATTTTCTGTATGTGTCACACAGTAGAACAAATAAGGGAAACCAGTCGTTTTTTTCACAAAATTCTTATGAATCTAGATTTTTAAGCAGTTATAGTTAGACTATAGTACATTGTGATAGAAACCAATCTTTTCCTATCTAACTGAAAAACTTAATACAAAAGATTCGCATCTCAAGGTCAACTTTTTAAGCCACAAGTGAGCAATTTTTGTAAATTTTTGTAAGTTATAGCAAACCACTGTCAACACTCAGGTAATGCTAAAAGTTATTTAAGGAAATAGGGCGATGTTGATCATAGGGCTGACAGTCGAAGTTACATAGACAGCCTAGAGATCTAATGTACAGGCATGATGACTCTACTTAACACTGTACTCAAAACTAGAAGTAAGCTGAGAGCAGATTTCAGTTGCCGTCATCACATGCACAAAAATTGTGAATCTATGAGGAGAACATCTGTTAATTAGCTTGACTGCGGTAATCATTTCATTATACATACATATCAATTGTCGTGCTGTATGTCTTAATATATACAATTTTATTTTAAAAATAAATAAGTGAAAAAGTCATTTAATAACTTTTATTTGACATTTCATTCTTATTTCAGGATCTAAGTTCAATTCTTTTTTGAACATTCAGAGGAAATTTCTTATCAAATTCACTGTGTAGTTGCTAAAAGACTTTTTAAATATTGTTCACTTTATCTTTAAAAAATTTTATACTATAAATAGCTTTTTCATTTTGTTCTGCCACAGCCATTCATCCTGAAATTGGCTTCAGTTCTTTTTTTCTTTATTTTTCTTGCCATATGGCTAGCCCTAACATCTCCACTTAATTATGCAACAGTCGTATACCTTCATTTTAAATGTAAATATTTATCCACAATTGTTTTAATTAGAAAAACAATTTATATTATAATTAAAATGAATGCAGTAGTGAAAAATATTAATAAGTGTAATTACTAATTTACATAGGTTTCATTGTAACTCATGTGGTCAACATAAAATAATCAAGTAAACATCATACAAGGTATGTCCTACAAAGAAAAGAAAATCAATGCCTGATAGCAACTAGATGAGTGAATTGTTTGTGTATAGACCACAGTAAGATTTTATGCAATGTAATGAAATGTCTTACCAAAGCAAAGTGTCAATTAACAGAAAAGTAATTCATACTGCTAAAACTTTTCATTTAGGTTAATTTAATTAGACTTATAATTCCTTTCCTCAATCACCTGGCCACATTTCAAGAGCTCAGTAGCTTTGTGTGACTAGTTTTGACAATGAAGGCTATGGGAGAGTCTCAATCATGGACACCAAAGTGCTGCAGTGAGGTTCCTACAGGGTCCAAGAATTGTAAAAGGAGGGGAGAAAAAAGCAATTTGAGGCATGGCTCCTGGCTGTCCCCTTCACTTCAACCAAAGTGGTTCCATCCATTTTCATCAGTTTTAACTTATCAAATCTAAACATAACATTCAGTTGGAAGAAATTGTTCCATTGTTTGTTTTTCTTTAAGGCTTTGCAACCATTGGTCTTTTGTCCCTTGCTTCTCAAAGTAGTATTGGCATTGCCTGAAAGTTGGCTGTAAATGTAGATGCTCCAGCCCCATTCCAGGTGAATCGCGTGTACAGTTAAGTTTAGGAAATAGTGGGTTACATAGTTTTTCAGCCCCATGATCTCTCTTCCGAGTCAAAATATCTCTCTCTCTCTCTCTCTGTCTCTCTCTGTCTCTCTCTCTCTCTCTCTCTCTCTCTCTCTCTCTCTCTCTCTCTCTCTCTCTCTCTCTCTCTCTCTCTCTCTCTCTCTCTCTCTCTCTCTCTCTCTCTCTCTCTCTCTCTCTCTCTCTCTCTCTCTCTCTCTCTCTCTCTCTCTCTCTCTCTCTCTCACACACACACACACACACACACACACACACACACACAGTGTTGTTTTAATGAGAAATTAGACCCTCTTGAAACCATAGTCAAATTCTGGTTTGTTTGGCTTTTTTTTGTGGAGGGGGGTTGCAGTTTGTTTTTTTTAAGGAAAGGTACAGTTTGAGCAGGCAGGCAAGCATGAAGAGAGAGGGGCTGTTATAATGATTAAATGAGTAAATTTGAGTATAGCATTTAGTATAGCATTTATAGTATAGTACATATAGTATAGAACACATAGTATAATATATAGTAAGCACTATAAAGGCAATATAAAAATCAATCAACTTCTGCTTGTTTTTTTCACAAACTTTATGAGGATAATTAAACTACTTACAGCATTTTCTTTAAATAATTTCCAATCTCTAGGCTAGTGAACATTCTACTTGCTATAAATAGTCCATAAGAGGTGTTCACATTATGTTCATTGAATAAGTATATGAAAAAGCAGATGATCAATCAGAATAGGAGGAGATGATAGCCACACAAGCTCAGAATTCCAGCATTCTTTTCCAAGTATTGGAATCTCAGTCCTTGGCTTTGTTGTATCTGTTTTCCTTTGGAGTTTCATTCCAATGAGCACTGGAGGAGAGTAACCTTAGCAAATGTTTTTCATAATTGAAGAGATTCTAACCCTACAGTCAGCAAAACTGCTAACACAAGCTGTGGCAAAGCTGAGGTTTTGTATTTACACAGGTCAGAAGATTGGGAAATGGAGTGAAGCTGCCATACACAATCAAGACTGTAAAAAATGAGGTCTTCCATTTTGCTGGAGACCTAATATCACATTGTTAAAAAGAGCTTTCAGTATTCCTTCTCTTTATTCTTTCATAAGTGACTCTGGTCAAAGTCTGCTCTCAATCTCCTCTAATGGAAACTTGATGGCCAAGGTGAGAGGAATCCCTCTCTTGAATAATGTCCCCAGGTCTCGGAGAGCATGCACCTCACCAAGCTCCAGGAATCTGATGTCAGATATGATTTGGGGCAGAGTAGGGATGAAGAATATTCCCTTTCTCCAGTGCACAACTCATTCTGAGCGATGCCCTACAAAGAGTTCTCTGTAGAAAGAAGGTGATGACCCCTGACCCCTCTCTCTGTTCCTGGGAAAACTGCAAAGTAGATTATCTCTCACAAAATGAAGGGAGGGTTAATGCTGAGAACAGAGGAGACTGAATGGGGGTGGGAGTTAGGCAGGGCTGGAATTTTATAATTCTGCTTATTGGAATAACAATAGTTTCTAGCAGAAAGAAAGGTGGCCATGTCTGGGGTCCATCAAGGGAGAGCAAAAGGCTTCCCACAGTTAACATTTGAGACCAAGTACCAGCTAGACCAGAGTGGCTGCTGGCAGAAAGCGTGGCACATGCCAAGAGGAGTCTTTGAGCTTCTACAGGAAGTGACAGAAGACACACAGGCCCTGGAGCAGGGAAGTTTCTCCACTCTTTTGACCTGATCTTGTGGGTAGTGAGCAACCGAAAGACTTGGGGGCAGAGTAATGAGTCTTTGTCGTGTGTGTATCCTTAGCCTCTTGGACTAATCGCAGCAGAATGCTTTTGAGTAAATAAATTAATGTGAGAAGATATTCAAAGCCAGGCTCCAAGCACTTACGGGGCTGAAGCTCCAAGGTAGCTTTCAGGAGTCAAATCCCAGCATGGGAGGGGCTCGCTAGACTCCAGCAGTGAGATTTACAGGAAGGGAACTAGAAACTTTGTCTTCTGCCAAGGGCCAGCAGCAGGAATGTAGAGGAAAGGAGGAGGGTCAGGATCCCAAATTGCAGACATGTAAAGGCCATTGTGTGAGGAGGGAGCCCTTCCTGTAGTGCACAAGCCGGGGAGCAGTGAAGGCGGTGCGCTGGTGGCGAGGGGCTGGACCCCAAGGGCTGGTGTTTGTCTGTTCCTGTTAATCACAAGGCATGGGGGCTGGAACATCCCCTTGGAGGTATCACGCAAAGTTAACCCCAAGACATTTGAGGGTCCTGTCTGATCTGCCACATCGAATAGTAAGAATCCTTCATATACAGGGGGTTCCTCTCGGTACATAAATATTCTTAATATTTCTACATTGTGGTTTCTTCCTTTGCTCATTCTCAACCCAGGCCTCCTACACTCACATTTCACAGCCTGCTGACACCTACTGCCTCCTCTGGGGGTCCCTGGGCTAGTTCCACAGGAGGAAGCTGGAGCCATGGGGGAGCAGCAGGCCCTCTAACTCCCTGTCTCTGCTTCATGCTGCATAGAAGAGCCCCTGGCTCTGGCCCTCACTGGCTGCCGGAAGAACCCATGACAATGCAAAGTGTTCCTGAGCAAACCAGTCTGGAAAGCTGTTACTTTCTCTGTTCTCCTCCATGTGGTAAACCTTATGCTGAGACACATGACCAAGAAAAGATCAGCATTCTTGAAGAAACCCTAGTGCAGCCTAAGTGAACTCTATATTAAGAGTAGACAGGAGCGTGCTTAGTGCTGATAAGGACATTAGTGTGTTTTAATCTTTTCTTTTAAATTTTCCTTATCACTTTTTCATCAGTAGAACAATTCATGCTCATTGCAACAACTGAAGCAAATGTTGCCATATGTCCTTTTTTAAGGATATTTGGTAGGTTTGTTTGTTTGTTTGCTTCCTTGAAAATATGATTATCTACGAATATTACTTTGTGTCTTACGTTTTCCTTTTAACAATTTATCATGAACACTGCTCCAGGTCAATAAACACAGATTAGTTCTTTCAAATCATGCATCATCATCCATAGGGTGAATGGACATATTGCATTCCCCTGCTTCCAATTTAATGAATATTCAAATTATCTTCTGGGATTTTGTTGCCATTGTTTGGTTTTCACTTGGGCCACTACTCACATGGCTGCATTAAAAAATCTTTGTAGAAATTACATATAGCCTTACAAATGGATCTTTTATCTCTGAAGAAAACATGTACAGAATGGAATTGCTTAGAAATGGGGGTGTGTTCTCTTTTAGGTAGATATTACCAAATTACTTTCCAAAATTAGAAGTCCACCCGCCCAAATGCAAAATATTAAAGTGTCAGTCTCCCCACATTTTTATCATTTACTCTTGCTTTATTGTGACTTTTGCTGTTTTCCAAAGGATATGCATTCAGGGAAAAATAAAAGCAGGTGACCTCTTTACCTCAGCCCTCATTGTGTCAGACTCCAATGTCAGTATCCTCTTGTTTAAACCTATAGATAAATGACACTAAGAGTAAACCCCCATGCAAACTATGGATTTTGGGTGATTTTGGTATGTCAAAGCAGGCTCATCAATTGTAACAAATACACCATTCTGATGAGGGAGACTATGATTATGTGAAGGCAGGATATAAAGGAAAACTCTGTACCTTCCTTTCAATTTTACTGTGAACCTATATATGTTGTGGTAGACCCTGATACAGTCCCCCAGATCCTTCTTCAGGATTGAAGGACCACTTCCCTCAGTTACTGGGAGTGTCATGGAGGACGGCCCTCCAGAATTGCCCCAACTGAGTGAAGAGTCACTTCCCGAGGGTCACATCACACTCCTGCTTGATGCAGGGCTTACAGTATTCAGTTCTGTAGGGTCAGTCATCTTAGAACTGTCCATAAGATAACCATGATAGCTTCCCTTGAGACTCTATCCCAGCTGGATTTCTCCTTCTGCCAAATCCGGCTCCCTTCCAGGGATGCCCCTAATAAATTTTCCACGTGCTGAGTTCTGTCTCAGAGTCTGCTTCCCAGGGAGCCCAGAAATAAGCCATATGTGCTAAAAGAAAAGAAGTCACACACACTATTTGTTGAGGTTCTAACTTAGAGAGCCATAAATTTCCTTTGATTTTGGTGGGCTGATTTCCCTATCTGTGCCCCCCAGAGACAAAGATGTATATATACACACACATATATATATATACATACATATACATGTATACATGCATATAATTATTAGACAACAATTATGCCTTTTCAATTATTGGGTTGCTAATAATTGTTGCAAAATAAAGTTGAGTGAAGTAGATAACTCATCATAACTTTGTTTAGTTTCTGACAACCGTTAAGTAAAACATTGGTTTCCACTTTCTTCTTTCAGCTGGCATTCCTCCAGCCAGCGAGGTTGAGAATATGTGCTGGTATTCATTAGACAGATGGAGTCCTCTTCTGTGAATGTCTATTCATATGCTTTTGCCCATCTTTCTTTTTATTTCACCTGTCTTCCTCATAATTCGTAACACATTTTTGGATACATGTTGCCTTTTGGACTTTTTACGGTGACTTTTATCCTTTTTAAAGATAACATTTTGTGTTGGGTTTGGAGGATTAATTTAGTTTGGGTTTTAGAAATCCAACTGTACAGAAACACTTAAGGAGCCACCTTGGTCCATTCACGCTGCTGTAACAAAAACACCAAGGCTGGGTAACTTATAAACAACAGACATTTATTACTCATAGTTCTGGAGGTTGGGAAGTCCAAGCTCAAGGTGCCATCAAATTTGGTGTCTGGTAAGGACTTGCTTCTTTGCTTCCTGGTTCGTAGATGGCCATCTTTTTACTGTGTCCTTACAGCAAAGGGGTGAGGGCTGTCTCTGGGGTCCCTTTTACCAGGGCACTAATCCCATTCATAAGAGATTCCTAATCACCTCCCAAAAGTTCTATATCCAGATGCCATCACATTGGGGATTAGATTCCAACATATGAATTTGGTGGGGTGGGAAAACAAATATTCAGTCTATAGAATAGTTAACAATCACCTAAAATTTCTCCACTTAGAGAAATCACTTAGAAACTTTTCATTTTCCTTGTAATATTTCCATGCTTAATTCACAGTTGAGATAATCTTATGTCAGACTTCATACATGTTTTTTCCATAAAACCTAGCCATTTCTCCAGGTCATTAAAACACTTTAAAAATATCATTTAAATAGTTGCCTTATAGTTTTTCAAATGGATAGACCATCATTTAATCACTTTAGAAGTGTTAGCCATGTAAATCACTTTCAGTTTCTCATGAGCACAAACAAGTATTATGATGAGCTTCTATACATAAATACCTCTTTGTATTTTAGAGTATTTCTTTAAATACATTCTTAAGAGTGGAACTGAGTTAAAAGTAAAAAACATTTGAAGACTCCTGCTGTATATCTCAGTTCAGTTTTGAGAAGTCATCTATAAACCAACACTTTCACAGCTAAGGTGAAATACTGCAGTGAAACATAACACTTAACCTTAGTCCAAGCATCAATGATTCCAGCCAATGTCTTAAGGAATATACACTCAATTAAACAAACATTCATCATACCTACTAGTTACAAACAACTATTTTAGGCACTAGAGGGATGTGAACAATGTTAACGAATATCCTGATGTCAAAGAGCAAAGGGTCTGGGAGAAAGAAGAACAATAATTGATAAACTATAACACAAGTAAGAGTGAAACAAATCTTTAACAAAATCTTAAGGCAGTGTGTTTGGGAAAAGTGGTAAAACAATGCAGTCATGAAGATCATTATATTATGGTCTCATGAACACCCAGAAGGCTCTGGGACCCTTCATTAATTAACACATGAATGCCCAGTCGTTTTTGGAAAAGAGTTTTAGAATTTTACATAATAGCCTAGGTTTATGGCTTTCACAGCTTGGTTTTTATGATCTTCTGTCAGTTATGGCTATGGTTTCCTTTAAATTAAGTCGCTGCTGTGCTGACTCCACATCTTGAAGTATTTCAGTTTATAATAACCCACTCTGGACTGCAGGCCTGGAGACCACACTGTGTCATCAAGACAAAGATTGCATTACTCAGTGGTTTAGACCATGTTCAGTCAGCCCCCAGGAGGCTCTGGGGGTAAAGAGAGACCCATCAGGCTGGCTTCCAGCAGAGCATACTCTTTCCACTGCTCAGGAGCTGATGGGACCCTAACACTACAACCCAATGCAGATCACCTAAAGGCGGTGTGGTAGGTGGACCCTGGAGCCAGAGTTCTGGAGTCAACTTTTGCTCTTCCTACTATACAGCCATATGACCTAGAAAACTAATTTAAACCTCTCACCTTCCCCAACAGTAAAGCTGAGCCAAAGTGATGAGAAGACAAAAAGATAATGAAAATGAAAAAGAAAATTGTCTGTGAAATATCACCATCTATTATGTTTTAAAAAGTCTAAATGAAATATTTTCTACTCCTTCCTCTCTGAACAAATATTGATGTCCACAGGGGATGGAAAACCAAGTAGTAGTACGTTGATTTATTTTATTCTGTGTTAATTTTTAAAAGGAATGTCTTACAGCAATGGACAGAGGAGCTAGTTTTCTAGTCTTGCTACATCACTAGAAAGGCAGACTTTGGCCAGCTAAGAACACGTTTTTATGTGCATGCTTTTGAAAGTTAAGAGGGGTCCCTGCAGAAGGCTGAGAAAGTTTCATTTGTGTTTACAAGACCAGTCTCTACTTAATCCTCAGACCTCTTGTAATTACCTTCCAATCTATCATCATGAAGGAGGCCTTTAGGAAGCAGACTGGAATCATGATAGGGGAGAATTCAGTCAGGCTCCTCAACAAATGAAATTCAAAGGATATTCTAGTAGGGAGCTTCAGGAAGCACTTCTACTTAATGATCCTGTGAAGAAACCTAAAAAAATAGTTGTTTATCCCACTTTTGTCAGATGGAGAAAATACATTACTCCACAAATAATCTGCCTACACAGTGAAGACAGCATTAGCCTAAATGACATAGGCACACTTGGAGGCTGAATCAAAAAGGCTACACCTTCATTCAGAGAAGTTCAGAGAAAAAAGAGAAGTGACCAGACTATGGCCCCCAGCAAGTTTGTCTTCCCAACCCGCTGTCACCAAGTCCTGTAACAGCCCCTGGAAAGCTAGATTATGACATCCCTCCCCAGCCACCCCTAATTTCCACCCTCACCGGCACCCAACATAGATCATCTCTGTGCCAGACTGACAGGTGCTGCGTGGAAGCTGCCTCCCTGCTATGCGTCCTCTCACTTTCCCAGCACGGACCCTACCCCTGTCCTCCAAGGGCCACTGTCTCTCCCCCACTACTCTTTCCAACCTCCAGACTGTGTTACCCCCAGATTCACTCTCCACTCAGTCTTCCATCTCATCACCATTCTCTAAGGACCCTCCTCCTACCCTCTACTCAGATCCCTGTGAGTCTCTGCTTGAAAGAGAATCCAGAAAATTCCCTGGACACTCTAAATATAGCTCAGTTCCTGTTCTGTGAATCTTCAGCTTCAGCAGAAACATCTGGAGCCTTGCCTCCACTCCCCACCCAAGAGAAGTGGTATTTTTAGAGCAATTGCAGAATGGGGAGGGTCAGTGCAAATGAAAGGATGGGTCCACTGAATAGAAACTGCTGAAAAAAGAGACAATAAGCCCAAAATGAAGTTACTTGTGCTAAGCCCCATATTTCCAAACTGGGACTCACTATCTAACCCAATTGCAGTTTCAGGCTCTCCCAGGAATGGAACCTTACACCAGTCAATCTGGAATCACCTAGTCAGAACAAGTGAGGTAGCCCACCTGCTAGACCCCAAAAGAAGGTGATTTTGCCTGAAACAGTCTGCTCTTTGCTAGTAACTCCTTATCTCATCCGCCTTTCTGTCTCTTTGGGATGCTGCCCCATTCATGAGTCACTTAAAGTCTGATATTTGCTCAGTTGAAATTCGTTTTTTCACCAAACCCTTGCTTAAATGGAAAATATTTGTCATCAGAGCAAGAGCTATTGTTTTGAGATGCATTCCTATTGACATGTGCTTTCCTTTTCGTCATCTCCCTGACTCCTCAACAAGATTTGATGAGGAAGCTGAGCAGGTATTATGGGCTCCCCTTCCAGACAAGGAATGCACAACTGAGAGCATCTAAGTGAATAGCTGCAGCAGAACCTAAAAGGTGGAGATGATTGAAACTTGAGGTCTCTTCAGTTTCTAGTGATGGAGTGGATGCTGGTGGAAGCAAGGTGTACAGCTCCCCCCTGATTTTCTCTGGCCACGCACGTAACTGTCCTGCCAACAGCCTCTATCATCAGTCAGCAGCCTTCTGTCTGGGTCCCCCAGCCAAGATAGGCAAAGGCTCAGTGTCCACCATGTGGGGATGTCCTAATGACATCCTAACAGGTAAAGCCTGACTTTTACTAACAGCAGGCCATAAAAGCAAAGCTGCAGGAGTAATAAACATCCATCCTCATGTCAAGCAGTAAAGCTACACCCCAACTTCTCTAGACTGGGCATAATACACCGCCAAATCAGTTATGCGACAAACCAAACTCAGTCACACATCTTCCATAGCATTTCCCACTACTCCCCTTTTCTGAAGAAGCAGGTTTTGCCATTGATGGACAGACCTCTCCAAGACACGTTGCTTTGGCATGTGGATTATTTCAAGCTGAGATCAATCAAGTCCTTACAGTCTCCAGAGAAACTTTTACCACTCCCTTAACTATCCAAAAGAATGTCATGTTAATCCCCTTCCTCTCTCCCTATCTCATTCCTTATCTCAGAATATATAGCCTGATATTTTCTATTTGTTTTAGAATCGACATCCATGTCTATTTTCCATCCAGATATAATTAAATGTGTCCTTTTCTCCTACTAACCTGTCTGGTGTTAATTTGATTGCTTAGTCAGTCCAAGAAGAATTCAGAGGGTTAGGGGGAAATTTTTTCTCTATCCTTATGTCATGGATGTAGCTTATTCCTCTTTATTCCAGTCAGTGGGAAGAACCTGGTCTGGAAGGTATTTCCTGACAAGAGCAGATGTAGTGTGTGTACATGTGTACCTGTGACTCAAAGGATCCCAGCAGCTGTGTCCATGATGAGGGGCTTGCACCCAATCTCAACTCAAGACTGCCCTCTTCTTCCAGAGCTGGCTGAGCCTGGGAGGACCCCTCTCCAGTTTCCCTCTGCAACCCTCCCCACTCCACCCACCCCAGCAGATGGAGGTGGGGGACCAGGGGCGCTAATGCTGCCCCAACCTCATGTGGGAAAAAAAGCAGTTTGTTCTCCACCGACAAGAGACAGAATATGTGGTCTCACTTTTCAAAATCATCTTGCAGTTTTTTCCTGCCTTTTGCAGTTCTAGCAAGCTATTCCTTCCCTTAAGAATCCACTTTTACTAGGGTGAAAAAGGTGAGCACTCTTATTTATTCAGGGTACTCATCCAAGAAGCAAGTACCTGCAACATTAAGAAGACCAAATAGCATGATGCTTCTATCAACTTTGGATCATCTAAACTTTAAATAACCCTGAGAAATAAATGGAAAAGCTAGTATTGCTATTGCTATTCATATTACTACTTATATCTATATTAGTGTTTATAGTTTCACATTTGCATTAATATTTGCTTTCATATTATTATTCATGTTTCTTTTGGTATCCATATTAGTATGGTATAGTGAAACAAGGAGCTAGAGAAACCTCATTCTTGCTGGGTTACTCTGTGACCACAAAGCCCAGGGGTCCCGGCTTTCTAGATAATCCTCAGGCAGTGAAACAAAAACCTAGATCCGCCCAGTAAGACCTTGGCTGGAGGGATTTCTATGAATCTGCTGAGATCTAGGAAGAAGTTAAATGTCAAACAAGATAGCTTAAGATGTTTAGGGTGTGACCTCTACTTATGCAAACCGACCTCTACTTTAGGGTGTGACCTCTACTTTTGTAAACTGCTTATGCACATACCCCAGGATACCCAGAGAAAGAAAAAAAAAAAAACCTAAGTTATAAATACCCTGCGTTATTTGAGTTCAGGACTGTATGATTTGAGTCTGTTTTACTCCGTATGGTCACCAGCTAATAAACTCCTCCTAAAGTCTCTTTAATGTCTCTCTGATCTTGTTGGCTACTTTGCAACATCAGCATTTTACTAGGACAAATGATAGGTGCACATAGGAAGTCCAATGTTGTTGCACTCTTGCCCTCTGTTCTTCATGAAGACTAGAGAATTCTTTCAGCTGTAATGACAAGAATAAAGGCTCTTGACTTCTTTTTAACCAGGATGGAAATTGAATGATAGTAGAGCCTTTTGGGACTCTGAGAGAGAAGAAATTACAATAGTATAGACTTAATCACGGCCCTTAAATCCTATGTGTGAAGACAGGTTCCATCAAGACAGCCGAAACTATGCTGGAAATGAAGATGGGAGGGAAAATTCTGGACAAAAATGAGTCACCATTGAGGTTCTGGCTATTCTCTTAAGTTCCAGGACCCAGGGCCAAGATTATTTTCCTTTCTTAACACACCACATACTACGCTCCACACGCTCCACCCCAATCACATTCACACACAGACATACTGACAGCCCCAGACATGCATACATACACCATGTATACAAACATAACACACACATAACACATATACATACCCTATTCACACCACACACACACTCTACACTCAGAGAACACACACATCCCCAAATATACACAGACGTGATATATACCAAACACACTGAGAGGAGTTTAGAGAGACCTTGGACAGGGCCACGGAATGAAGAAGTGTGTACCTGACTAAGTCTGAGGCCTGCCTGTTACTAGAGTAGGCCCACCCCCTAGAGATAAAGACCCTGAGAAAGTAGTTGCCCAGCTGAGTAAAAGAAGCCAATCCAAAGTGTAGTTCCAGAGTCTCTTATTAGCATAAGAAGGGACCAGTGGGACTTCTGAATGCTAGGTTTGGGGTTGGGCCAATCCGGAAAGCCCACAGAAGTCTGTAAAGAAGATAAAAACCCCTAGACCCCCAGCCAAAGTGGCAACCTTTCCTTGGGACCCTTCCCCCTGCCAGTAGTGTGCACTTTCTCCAATAAACTTTCCTCCACTTTCGCTTGCTCCTGAGCTCATTCTTAGGCCATGAGACATGACCCCAGACACCAAGCTACAATCTCAGTATCAATACTGCACACATAGCATATATATCAATACCACAATACCATACACACACACACAGCACACTGCACAAAGCCTCTCTCCATCACCCACAAGTAACCCCATACTTCACAAAGCAGAGTCAGTTTTTCTAATTTAGAGTAAATTTAAGGTTTGCTCAACAAATATTTGCCCCAGGGTGACTGTTGATAATTATGTAATTCATGAGATTCTATACCCTTCAGCACCATTTTGTGATAGGAAACCGAAGCCTTCAGGCTTCCCGGAGGCCTGCTCTTTCTGGTACATTTAGCCTGTGGTCACACCTGAAAGTGCAGAGGACTTCTGTGGACAACAGGCCCCAAGGTGCCTTTGTGTCAAATGTCTGTCTAGCAACTCATGCTAATCCTCCCTTCATCTCACTCCTGCCTTCAAGCCTGGGAGGACACAATATGAGACTTCATATCTTTGGGACTTTTCACTGCAGGAGGCCAAAACAAAGCCATGGGTTTCCTCTTTTCATGTTATTTCATGACTTAAAAGAAAGCACCCACCCTGGGGAGCTAGAGTCTGCAAAATATGCATGTTCTACATTAACATCTCTTTGATCTGTAAGGACAGCAGAAAGAGGCAGGCAACCAGACTGTGGGAGCCTTCCTTTCTAGTTTATCTTTTTTTCCTTCCTTTAGGGCAGAGATTCTCACACTTCCCTGGAAAACAGGCAACTGTCTGGGCCCATGAAATATACAATTTCCTAAAGCACATTAACAGGCACCAGAGCTAAACCTTTATATAAGATAATCAAGCTTTTTCTGTTTATATTTCAAATTATTGAAAAAAAGTCTAGAATGTTCTGAGTGAAAGGTACCCGAGAGCTCATCTAACTTCATTCATCAGATGAGGTGAAGTGGGATCTCTGTCCAGTAACATCTGAACGACCTGTAGACAAATTCCTTAGGTTCTTCCCAGATTTGCTGAATCAAGATTTTCAGTGGAAAAGCCTAGGAACCTGCGTGTTAAACAGACCCCAGGAGCTCCTGTACTTGATAATGGTCTAGAAGTACAACTGGTTCAATACAGCACTGAGACCATAACTACAACAGCAGCAGCTATATTGTTGAAGAGAGGTAAATCTGAGAGCCTAGGAGACTTACTACCTCCTTACCTAGGAGCTTAGAAATACCTACATCAGCAGATATGAGATAAACAAGAGAAGACTCCAACCCCAGTCACAAACCTCCAAGTTCCCCTCTTTCTAACAAAACCAATACCTCAACCAGGAAGCCTCCTGACCCACAGATGTTCTCTGGTCTTCTGTCTCTATAATGAAGCAAGACCACTCTACTAGAGTTCTTTCCATGGTAGAAAGAGTCCTGCACGTTCCAACCAGCCCAAACAGGACTCTCATTAATTTCATAAACATCTATTGAAGGACTTCTCTGCCAGGCACTATTCTAGGGACCAGTGATGTGATGACTGATGTGGGGACAGAGTAACAAAATCTATAAAGCAGGCATGCAGATGAATAATATAACACAGGCAT
Organism: Solenodon paradoxus; assembly: GCA_004363575.1. Lineage (NCBI taxonomy): Eukaryota > Metazoa > Chordata > Mammalia > Eulipotyphla > Solenodontidae > Solenodon > Solenodon paradoxus. Next base: position 27,709 of record RJWH01000925.1, read on the forward strand.
GATGAAAATGGACTTACAAAGAACCTTTTTTAGCAAACCCTGGACTAATGAAACACTTACTTGTTATTCCCACCATTTTACTCCAGGCAATCCTACCAGCTCTTGTGAGAACTCTAGTTGACCTTGCAATTCTCACAGCTCTGAGAATTCCAACCCTTGATTATGCCCACAAAGGGTCTTATCTCCTCTTCAGATAGTAGCTTTCTACAAGGTAATGTAGGCCACACACATGCAGTGGTGCACATAGCAGGCACACACATGTGTATGCTCCTTTCTTGAAGTAACTTTCCCAAACCACAGGGAGCTTAAGTTCCCTGCTACTAATTCTAATAAACTTGCTTTGTAATCCATGCTATACAAGACTCTCTCTGCAAATTCTTTCAGGATGGACTCTGCATTTCACAGGGGTGCCTCACTCACCCTCATCAATGCCAATGAAAAAGGGAATGGCATCCAAAATTGGGTCTCCAAATAGAGGAGAATGAGAATTGATCCTCTCTCCCGTGGATCAGGAGAGAAAAGCCTGCAAAAATGAACAGAAGAACACCTTCCTCCCGGATAAGAGGTAGAAACAAAAAATGCTTCTCTCTAGAGTGGCCCCAAAGAAGACTCCAGGGAACATGTCCCAAAAAATATTCCTTAAAATGTGTTTCTTTACCTTGTAGGGGGAGGGAAAGTTTTCCCCCTGTTCTTCTATATTCTTCTCATGTTTGTCAAATAATCAAATTAACATCAGACAGATTAGTAGGAGAAAAGAACAAACTTAATTATGTATATATGAGAATCTACATGAATGTAGATTCTTAAGTTAGTTGAATCAAATGAGGGAATATATCCTCTGCTAAGGAATGGGATAGGGACCCGGGACTTCAAGGAGAGAGGAGGGAAATTCACATGACAAGGAGAGGGGGATTTATATGACAAAGACCAGAGGCTTTATAATTAGATGTTTGTCCTGCCATATAGATGTTTCTCCAATAGAAAAGTTTTGTTTTGTTTTGTTTTTTCTGGGAGTAACCCTAATTCTGGGTGAGACACCCAATTTTCATTTTTCTAGGTAGTTAAGAGAGTGGTAAAAGTTCTCATGAGCTTGCAGGCTTTTTCCTGATCAGGTTGAAATGACTCACATGCCAATGTGACACATCATGTAAGACCTGTTCTAAACATCTTGGGAAGGTCTACCGGTGCATGTCAGTATTGCATAGGAAATTGTTTAGGGATGACCGATGGTTTGGAAACTCAAAAGTGTTCATTTTCCTGCAGACTTACCAGTTATGGTACAGACATCTTGATACAGGCAATCTCTCGTGGTACATCTCCTCCAGAGTTCAGGAAGTTCCATGCACATCATAAAAACTCCCTACAACACACACAGTCATCTACATCTAGATAACCCCGCACTCATTGTTGCTCTCAAGAGTTCCTATATAGCCCTCATTATCCCTCTTGCCCTGGCCCCATGCCTACCTCTCTGCCCACTTGGATTGGTTAGGTTAATTCCCAGAGTGCCTGCTCTAGAAGAGTGCCCTGGTGAGTGGGCTGTGTTAGTGCCCCTCTGCAGAGTCTGGAGTCTTAGACCCAAGCTAGAGGCCTGATTGAGGGCCACTCTCTCAGAGACTCTGGCCCTACTTGCCTGCCTGTCCCCATTGAAGCAATGGCTAGAGATGAGAGCAGAGAGCTTGGAGTCAGACCGACCCTGGATATAGTCACAAGTCTGTCACTTCCTACTAGTGTTGCCTTGTATTCAATCCAAGATAGGCTTAATCTGTCTAAAGCTCAATTTGCATATTTGTAACAGGAGAAAAATAAGACCTGCTTCTCAGATTGCATTTGGACTAGAGCTGGTACCCATAAACACCAGAAACAGCATCTATACAGTAGGTACTTAGTAAACAGTGGCTACTACCAGGCTACTTCTTTGTGTACCCAGGTCAAACAACCTGAGTCCCCACAAAGGACCCAGCCAAATATTGGTTGAGTACCTCTTCTGTATCAAGCCCTGGAAATATACCATAAACAGAACAAATTCTCTGTCCTCCGGGAACTTAGATCCATAATAAATAGACTCAGTGCCTATATTATTTTGGTAGGGCTACCATGAAAAAGTATCATAAAATAGTGACTTAACAGGAATCTATTGTCTTACCATTCTGGAGGCTAGAAATCCAAGAAGTGTCAGCAGGGTCATTTCCTTCTGAGGAACTCTCTCTCCCTCAGCTTCTCATGGTTTGCTGGCAATGTTTGTTCAGTGTTCCTTGCCTTGTAGATGCACCACCTCTCTCTCTGCATCAGTCTTCACATGGCATTCTGCATGTTTATATGTGTGTGTAGTGTGTGTGTGTGTTTCCAAATTTCCCCTTTTTGAAGGACAACGGTTCTATAAGATTGCAGCCAATTCTGATGACTTCATTTTAATTCGATGACCTCTGGATGGAGGGGACCATATTTCCAAATTAGGTTACATTCTGAGGTTCTCGTGGGGTTAGGACTTCATCAAAGTATCTTTTTTTCTGGGGGGGACACAGTTCAGCCCATAACAGTTCCCTTTTCTGTTTATTCACTCAGCCTCATATGATTTCTGAGCAGACTTGATTCCTCATAGGCCTCCTTCCAATCCAGTTTAATCTCCTAGAATTAGGTGCATCCAGCAGGTCCTTCACTGTTAAAGTCTATCTCCAAGAACCACGTCTACCTCTCTCCTCTCTGCCCTTAAGAAGGTAAAAGACCTTGACACTGACCTTTCCTTATTTAAAAATGGGAGTTGAGTGATGCCCCAACAGGTCCAGGTCTACAATCCAGCTAACTTTGCAACTAACACAGTGCAGGACCACCCCAACATTAGAGGCTTCCTCATATATATATATATATATATATATATATATATATATATATATATATATATATATATATATATAAAAATGGAGAAAGCATCTCTTTGTGAAATCGCCTATCTCCTGCAGCTTAAGTTGGAAGAATGTTTACTTATTTGGCCCCAGGGAATCATAAACATCTTGCAGTGCATGTTAACAGTTACTCCATAACGCCATTCATTTTTAGTATCTAAAATTACAAAGTGATTCCCCCAGGATTCACCACTAGTGGCTCACAGACTTATAGACTCACTTTTCCTTGTTTCAGGCCTCGGAGGGACAATATTATTGGTTCTGGCTCGTCCCCTTCAAAAAATGTTATCTCTTGACATAAAAAAGCAGAAGGATCAGATACAAGGAACAAGCCTCCGCAAGAAATTTCTATAAATGCCCAGAGTGAAGAAAGTCAATGATTATTTATAAAAAATGACAATCATTAGATTTAATTTAAACCAATGATTCTTAAGTGCTGGTGGGTGAGCCTGAGGGAAACTGTATACATTTAAACTCCAGATGCTTGGAGTCCACCCCACTTCCCCTGACCTACTGAAAACATGAATCTTTATAATAAAAAGAAAAACCCACATTTTTTAAAAATGCCAAGGAGACAGTGAAGCTCAGCCACGTTTGGGAAGACCATGTTGGATCCCATGACAAATGTTCCTACGTCCTACACGTGTCTTCACAGCCCCTCCCATCTTGCTCCCAGCCCTGCTGCTCTCTGGGACTCTTTTCAGCTCACAAGGACCCTTGTGCTAACTGCCTCCCAGGTCTGCTGCCCCCTGGCCTCAGGCACTTCCATCTTCCTCCTGCTCCCACAGTGGGGTCAGGCCCCCTCTCTGGGTCCCACAGCACCTTGTGCTTCCCTCCACAGTGGCACTTGCCATGCTCACTGTAATCAGTGTTTGCTTGTCAGTCTTCCCAGCTAGTCTAGAAATATGTTAATATGCATCTTTCTTTCCTGCCTGCCCCCAGGTCAAGTCCTGAGTCCTCATGGCATCCAAACTACCTGCCTGTATGACGAACCAACAGATCCTCCTGAAACCTCTATCTACCACAGTCAAATTTTGTTCTCCTCTCCCCGCCCCACCCCTTGAGCTCTTATCACCAATCTAGAGCCATTACTATGAACATCTTCATATTACTGTGAACTGGTCCCTTTCTCTTCCGTTCCTCTGTTTATAGTCCCCCAAGTGTCTAGCACTGTACTTATTGTCTGAGTCAATCCCTGCAGCCTTTGTGGATGGGTAGTTGTTTGTTTATTTGGTTGGTTTGTTTATTTGGTTAGTTGGTTGGTTAGCTGCAGACATGCATGATACAAAGGAAAGAACTCAGGAATGTAAAAGACATGGCCCACAGTTCTACCTTCACACTTGTAAGTGAATTTGCTGCATAATCCTCTGCTCAATTCTTTACAACTGTGACTCTTGGCTTCCTTTGTGTAGCTAGCCATTTGCAATCTTCCTATGATGCTTGTCAATTAGACAAAATGAGAAAACAGTCTTAGAACTCCAATGAGCAGGAGTTCTCAAAGTCTGTAGGTGCAGATGTGCCCTGAGTTAGAAGACAGCCCAACCACAGTGATATGGTCCCATGGGGCAAAGTAATCACCCCTTGAGCAAAGGGGAAGGAGAAGGAGGAAAGAGGCCTGACTCCTCACTCTGGTCAGCAAGGAATCTCAGTTATACCAAGGGATTATCATCACCAAACCCAGGATTCCCCTGCCCTCTGTCCAGCAGAATGTTGGCTGCAGTAACCAGGCCATCCTCCAGAAGCCAGACCTGAGTCCAGGGTACCTCATCCCAGGTCAGTAAACTACAAGACAAGACTAGTATGCGGGCTGCCTATGGTTGCTATGGCCCAGGGGTGTCGAAGTTTTTCATCAATCTGGGCCCACATCACATACAGTAGGAGGGTGTTGACTACTTCCAGAGAGGATTTGGTAACTGAATTGACTCAGTAGAAACTACTGCCAGGCCAGCACCACCAATGGACTCTTCAAGATGAATCGACCCAGTGACTAAAGGGAGGGAACACTCCTCTATCAGGAAGCAAGATTCTCTGAAGGAGGATCTCCAAGATGCCCCTACCTGGACCTAATCTAGTTTCCTGGGAGAACACACCTGTTTTTCCCTCCAGAATCAAATGAGTGAATGACTGAGGACTTCTCAGAGTGTCCCAACCTGTAGCCCTTCTCTGGACATATGTGGTGTTTACTGCTGTAATTGCTATTGCTGTCCTTATCCTTTTTCTACCCTGTATGTGGACCATGGAAGAGAAACCAACACTGCCATGCCCTAGTAAAATAGTGGTTTGATCAGCTGCTGCTGGAAGAGTGTGGTCCAAGGACTTGGATTCATGACCCAGGTGTGTGTAGAGGTTGCAGGGGAGGTGGAAAAACCAATGTGAACAACTACATAAAGATGAATGCTTCTTCCTCTCCCTGCATGCCTGCCTACTGACATTCCTCCCTGCCTGCACCTTTCCTTTAAAAAAAGAAAAATCAGCACTAACTTTGGCAGAGTAATCTGTGATTTCACTCAGTTGTCCTGGAAACACCGAGGGGCATAGGCTGTGCCAGCCTCCAGGCCTAGAAAACCTCCTGACCCAACTCATCCCCAAGATTATGAACCCTGCGATTAGAAGAGGCCCTTTGTTGTGATGTCAGGATCACATCTCTGAAAGAGAAGGCACAGGGATCTCTACTGGTCATTTACACCCCACTAAAATTACCTGCTCTTTATCAGAGTTGGTTTTTGTTTGTGGAAGGAAAAGAAAATTCCTCCTCACCTTTCAAGACACAATTCAAGTATGTCTTCATCAAAGGTTAGCTTTTCCTTGGAATGAAGATGACTTTTCATAGCTTATTTACATTGCCAAGGCAGTGTTTCTTGTGCATCTTTACAACATCCTTGTAAGTTAAGCATGAAAAGTAAATATCATTTCTCCCTCTTATTTGTCTTAGTCAAGAAAATCTGACACTTCCAATTTTGATTTTTAGCAGAAAAGTAGAAGAAATTTTAAGTTTATAAATAGTTGTGGCATGTTTAAGTGAACTTGACTTACTCTAATTATGCATTTATTGGATACAAGAGTAATTTAAATGCTTAAGAGGGTTTTTGCTTATTAATATTGAAAGTATACCCTGTCAAGCATTTGAAGTATTTAAAAAGTAAACGTATTAAATTTATAAATGTGGTTGAAGATGTTTAGGGAATGTAATTAACCAAGTTTGTAAATGGGACTAATTTTAATCTGTGCCCATGTGTTAATTAAAAATCAATGAAGACGTGAAAGTGCTATTTCTTTTACAAAAATCACTAGATGTATAAATAAAAATATCTAATAGTCAAATTTAATGCATAAGGCACTTTCACATTTGAACCTGGATCTCTTAACTAGGGATGTGACACATGTCCCACATCAGAATGCTTATCTCCCCACAGTCTTCCCATCTCAATAAATGACAACTCTATTCTTCCAGTTGCACAGGCAAAAACAAAGACGACAATCTTTTGTCTTATTTGAGTCTTCTCTTTCATTCACACCAACCCAACAGAAAATTCTAATGGCTTTACTTTCAGAAGACATTCAGAATTCAATCACGCCTTACAACCTCTTTGTAGTATCCAGATACAAGCCATCATCCTCCATCTCCTGAATTATTGTAGTCACCTCCTACCCAGTCCCCTACTACCACCTCAGCTCTCTCTAATCTATTTTCAACTCAGCAGCCATGGCTATCCAGTTAAAACTGAGTCAGGTGACATCATTTCTTCACTCAAAACCCTCAGAGAACCCTCATACACTGCTGGTGGAAATGTAAACTGATGCAATCATTATGGAAAACAGTGTGATGACTCTTTAAAAAAATTAAGGATGCAAATACCATGTGATACAACTAACCCACTCATGACTTTTTATCTCATGAATTAAAAAATTTCACTCTCTGTGATACATGCACCTCATGCAATCATTGCAGCATTGCTCACCATAGCCAAGATTTGGAAACAACCTAAGTAAGTGGTCATTGACGGGTGAATAGATAAAGAAGATGTGTTATATATACACAGTGGATTACTGCTCAACTATATAAAAACAAACGAACATAAGAAATCCTGCCATTTGTGACAACATGCATGGTCCTAGAGGGTATTATGCTAAGTAAAATAAGTCGGTAGGAGAAAAATGAACATCATATAATTTTACTCATTTGTAGAAGATGAAACAAAATAGATGAACAAACAAAAACACAAACTCCTAGACTACAAAAGCACAATAATGGTTACCAGAAGGAAAGAGAGTATATAAAGTGGGCAAAAGGTATCAATTCTACAGTGGCAAATGGAAACTAGACTTTTGGTGATGACAAAGTGCAATATATACAGATGTGGATGTATATGTCTGTATACCTAAAACCTATGCAATTTTGTGAACTAATGTTGCTTCAATGAAAGTCCTAAGAGTAAAAGTCAGAGTCAACACAGTGGTCTCCAGGACCTCATACAAACAGGCCCCATGTCTCCACTATGACCACATCTCACCTGAAGCCCTTTAGCCTTCAACCTCATCGCCTTTGGGTCTTTGTTTTTGCTTTTCTTCCACCTGCTTTTCTTCCCTCATTGTCAGCATGGCTCCCTCTAGGTTTAGCAGAATAATGGCCTCCCCAAAGATGTCAATGTCCTCATTCCCAGAACCAGTGAATATGGTAGAGAACATGGCAAAGGGAAATGATGGAGTTTGTGTTATGGGATGAATAGTGTGCTCCCCAAAACAGTTCTGTTGGAGTCCTCAGAAAGTAACTGTCTTTAGAATGGGGCGGGGCGGGGGGGGGTCTTTAAAGAGTCTGTAAAAGGAGAACATTAGGGTGAGTTCTAGTCCTATATAACTGAAGCCCTCATCACAAGAGGAGATTGGGACACAGACACGCAGAAAGAAAACCCTGTGAAGACAAAGGGAGAAGACAACCATCTACCAACAAAGAGACACATGAGAAGAAACAAACCCTGAAGACCCTTTGATTTCAAAATTGTAACCTTGAGAATTGTGAGAAGGTAAATTTCTGTTCTTTAAGTCACCCCATCTGTGATTCTTTTTACTGCAGCTCTAGCAAACTAATACAGGTTTTTAATCAGCTAACATTGAGATGAGATGATTCTGGATTATTCAAGTGGGTCCAGTGTAATCACAGGGTCCTGGGGGTGTAGAAGAGGAAGTCAAAAGAGAAAGAACCAAAGAGAAAGTGTAAGAAGGACTAAGCCTGATGGCTTTGAAAAGGAATGCATGTGGTTACAAGTCAACATATGGGGGTGACGTATAGAAACTAGGAGTGTCAAAGAAACTCTTCTAAGGAACTTAGTCCTGCCAACACCTTGATTTTAGCTCAATGAGACCAATCTCAGACTTCTGACTTTAAAAATCACAAAATAATAAATTCGTGATTTTTTAAACCCCTAAGCTTGCGGTAATTTGTTAGTGAACGACAGAAAACTAATACACTCTTCCATCTCCTTTAGGTCTTTCTCTCATGTACGTCTCAATGTAAGACTTCCCTGTTCAAATTGAACCCCCTCTCCAACTCTCCCTAACACACTTTCCCACTGTATTTTCCTGCTTAGCATTTATTAGTATCTAACATACAACATATTTGACTTACTTATCCTGTGTATTTACTGTTTCCTTTTTAAAACGAATTCACAAGGGCATAAAATTTTTGCTTCTTCCGAATCATCCCCTCCACATAGTAGATGCTCAATAAATTTTAATGACTTGACAAACTTATTTTACTTGAATAGAGTAAGCATGAACACTGTAATTATAAACAGTCCTTCTCCCACAGCCTCTCCCAAGAAAATTCTCAATAATTTTATGATGGTTGTCTCTATTTTTTCTCAATATAATCCCAAGATCACACAGAATCTCTTCTATCCATAATGCCAGTCAAACAGAAAGGGGCATCAAAAGTAAGGAATCAATAAAAAGAAGCAACTACATTAGTATCAGTGGACAGTGAGGGTTGGAGAGGCAATCTAGCAAGTGAAATACAGAGGTGACTTGTACCCCCACCCAAGTCTGAGCCTGAGCTATACTTCAGCCGTTTCCTGTGCTCAGAAAATAGAAAATCTTTGGGCATGTTAGTTCCCTAGACCATGTGTGCACATTTTTCTGGGGAAAGAGCCCACCGATTTCATCGGCATCTCAAAGGTATCAATGAAAGTTTAGAGAACATTGTTCTGAAATCAACTATTGTAAATATTCCCACCTAGTTGGCTGTCTACCCACACTGATCATGTTTACTGTTAATAAAATAACTGTCTGATGCTTGCAATCAGATTTTTCCTTTTTAAAATGATTTTTCTCTGCTTATCTAAACTTAGTCCACCCTTAAGCTTTCTTAGAACAGCTCTTCACTTGTAGAAAAATTATTCTGATTTTTACATAGAACATGTAAATTCTGCCTGGTCTCACTCCTAGGATGAATTGTTTCTCTGGGATTATTCATATAATTGCAACAACAAGCCCTCCTTTTCTTCCTTCCCTGAGAACATCTTGAGCATCAACTCTGAGCTAATCTCAGTAATGAGTAAGATTGTGCTCATGCTCAGTCGACTGGAAAGAGAAAAGGTAAGAAACTGTAATAGGCACAGAACAGTGGTGATTTAAGAACATGGGCTCAGGAGTAAATGGCTCAGGTTCAGTCTGCCTCCCTCTCTATCCAGTCACACAGCTTCATACACATTTAAACAACTGTGCCTCATTTCCTTAACTAAGATGTCGATAAAGAGTGCATACTTTATATGGTGAAGAGATAAGATGAGGCAAGGCATGGGAGATACCAGGACAGAAATGGACACATGGAAGGAACTTTTCTAGCTATTCAGTTTTGGTATAACAAACAAAGAAAGAAGTGGCTAAAAAGAACTGGCTCCTCCCAAAGCTGTCTGGGATGGCTTTCAGAGGAGGTGAAAAAAGATGAATCCTTTTCCAGGAAGGAAAGAGGGGATAGTTACTCCAGGAAGAAGGAGTGCAGATCTGAAGTATCCTGAGGGACCTGTGAAGGCTTTTAAACAACAGGATGGCATGAATAGATGAAAGCTTTAGAAGAGTTTCTGGGGTAGCTGTGCAGAGAATGGATTAGAACAATAAGAATCTGAAGGTAAGGAAATGAGTTATGATGCTGTCAGTCACTATGGTGAGAAATGAGAGAGGCCTGGAGAAGGCAGATGGCTTCAGAGGTAGAATTACTGACATATCTGCTGAAGGGGAGGGGAGGACCAAGTCAGAAAGAAAATGTTTATCAGTAGAAACTGCCTGCCTCCTTCCCCAAGGTTGACTAAGCTTTCACCAAGAAGTAGGAGCTCCTCGGCTGGTCAAGAAGTAAAAGAAAGCAATACCCTAAGCAAAGGGACCTCAGAGTGCACAGTCAGAACCATGAGTCTCTGAAAGTAAGTCCTGGAGCCAAGAGTGAAAGCAAAGGCTGCCCACACGGCGGGAAGGCAAGGAAGTTTCTGGGAAAACAAAGTCAGCACTTTGTTCCTATGACATAGATATAGAGGCAGAGAGGATATTTCCCCGAAATTCAGGCTGGTAGAGCAATCAAATTAGCATCAGTAGGAAAAAAGGACAAATTTAATTTCATATATATGGAGAATATCTACATGGATATGGATTCTTGAGTAAATGGGGAAAAAATGAGAGTATATATCCTGAGCTAAAGAATGGAATAGGAGCCTGGTACTTCAAGGAGAGAGGACAGGACTCATATAACAAAGAAGGGGTGATTTACATGAAAAAAACCGTATGCTCTGTAGTTAGACATTGGCCCAGTCATATAGATAGATTTCTCTGAAAGAAAGTTTACTTCTGTTAAAAATAATAATTCTGGGGAATAATCCAATTTTCATTCTTCTAGGTAGTTCAGGGAGTAGTAAAATTTTCTGAGTCTGATTGACTTGATTCTTTTCTCTGACCTTGATTGACTTCAACTCAAAATAATCCATATGCCAAAGTGACACATGTTAGGGAGGCCTCTCCTTCAAGAGTCGGGGTCTTTCTCTGGATACTTGCTCAGGATTGGTGAGCATTTATCGGATATAAATGTAACTCAGTGTCCAACCCAGAACGAGAAGGTAACTGTAAAACAAACTAAACAGTATCTCCCAATTCTTCCTTTGGCACTTGTTCCCAGTTCCTCCACGGACAGCAGGACACAGTGCCCACACGTCTGCCGACAGGGGCTTCAGACTCTGGTGTCCTTCTCTAGTCCATTTCATGCTACTGGTTGAAAAGTAAGGGTGATTCCCCGGGTTGCACACAAATGCCCATTACTCAATCACATCGCACACGGCAGAATTTTGTTGTTGTTTGTTGCGTGTTTTGGTAAATCTGGGTAACAACAAAATAGCAAATATTAAACATTAAACCTTTAGATCTGTGTTTCCCTGTAATCATGCCTGTTTCTATTTGTAAGGACCAAATACACAAACCTCCAAACATCAGATCACTGTTCCTCCAAGTATAACTAACCTTCAGAATTTAAAAAAGGTATCCATCTAGAATTTTCCTTCATTCTCAAGTTGCCAAGTCTGAGAGTTCTGAGACAATAATAAGATACTGAGTTTTCAGCAAAGACTATGGATCTGCAGTCTCACTAAAGAATCAGAATGTGGCTACAAGAGGCTGCACTTCCCTGATGCAGTCTTTCTCCTCTGCTCAGGAGAAAGAGGGATCTTGGCCACCCCAGGAATCAGCTGCTCTGCCATTTCCAGCTGCAAATCTCAACAGCTGTTTTAGACTAGACTTTACCCTGCCCTGGCCCTGTCTCCTGGCCCTGTCTACTTCTTCTAATAAGTAGTTTAAAAAACAAACAAATAAAATGCAAAAGTGCTAGAGATTTACACAGATAAAAGAGGGAACAAGAACATCTAATTCCCAATTCCAGACTAAACACTGAACTATCAGTCCACCGGCCATTGTTTGTCCTTGCCAGTAGGAGATACTATTCAACAAGGACTTTGGAACTTGGAATGGGAGCCCAAAGTCCCAAGATCAGGCTCCTAGGTCACTGCTCAGAAGACTCCAGTTTCAGTCTCATGCACACTTGTGTTCCCAGGCACCAGTGCCCAGGTGTGCAGGTTCAGTGATTTTCAGAGCCTTCCCCACCATACGGTCTGCCTTTCTATCCCCAAGGAATCACACATCTTCTCTGTAGTCTGTAAAACTCAAAGGGTCTAATCACAACATCTTTCCCCACATGGAACCACCAGCAAAACTCTTAAAAATAATGCCCCAAGCTGTCTCTCTTAGTCAGGCAGGACTGCCATAACGAAGTGCCATAGACGGAGTGATTTAGATTATAGACAGTTCTCACACTTTTGGGAAGCTGGGAAGTCTGAGATCCAGTTGCTGGAAGATCCAGTTTTTGGAGAACGCCCTCTTCCTGGCTTGTAGACAACAACCTTCTTGCTGTGTGCTCACATATCAGGGAGTGAGAAAGCCCTGGTCTCTTCTTACTAATCCCATTTTTTTCCCAATTAATTATATTCCAAAGACCCCCACCTACAAATATTATCATAATTGAGAGTTGGGGCTTCTATATATGAATTTGAGAGGAGCGGGGAACACAGTATTTAATTCATAACAGGATCTGAAATCAAAAAAGTTTTGGTTGTCTCTTTCCCTTTGGAAAAGGAGTTTCTTCAAAGCTGAAAAATGTGTTTTCCTCCAAAACTGACATGGCTCACGTTTAGGGCTTCCCTTGAATAAATAAACGTGAAACATATACAGCACATGAGTTAAATTTCAGTAGAATGAACTGCTTGATAAGCTGTATAGTAATATGGTCCAGGGGCCTCGTTTTTCCCTTTAACTACCCAAATGACTCTCCATTGTTTTAAAGTATATGAGGTAGAGGATGCCATGAAGAGAGAAATATTTGCAAACTCTCCTTGTTGTTTTTCATAGAGGTTGAATTCCAGTGTCAAAAGGAATTTTGGCATCACTCTTCCTAGCCCCCACTCAATGCTCAAATCCCCTCTATATCTCTGGCAATGGTTATTCAGCTTACTGTAAACACTCCCAGTGCCAGAAAACATGCAGCTATCTAGGTACATCCTTGCTTGTTTGCTTCTGAAAACACAGTGAGTTTTTAGAAGGTAGAGTTACAGTGTAGCAGAAAAAGCCTGAGCTTCACTGTTAAACAAATTTTAAAATCTCAGCTCTGCCAATTTCTGTCTGGATTTAGGAAAGGCTTTGTTCTTTTTTTTTTTTTTGTAACATTTTGAACTGTAATATCATCAGCTAAAGAGAGGGGAAAGGCATTAATACCTGCTCCTGGGTTCTTTTGTGAATTTGTTAGATAACTAAGTCCCAATATAAAGTAGGTGTCAATGTTCGTTCCTTTCCCACTCTCTCATCACCCTGACCTGTGTAACCTTCCATTCATTTCCTGCCATATGGATACCTTGACTGATCATTTGGGTTAATGTTACAACACTGTAGCCAACATACTTTTGATAAAAAACATCACAAAAATCATCCAGGAGTCATTATGTAGAAAAGGATTCTTGCCTGAAGTCTAGACTCATAAATCCATAACAATAATTAATGTCCTTACTTGGTTATGAATTCTTCAAGGGCATGAATCTTGTCTTATGTCCTCCAAAGAATTAACTATAGGTCCTTGTGTGTGGTAGAAACTCGGCAAATGTTTCTAAATTGAATTATGTGGTCTTTCTATAAATTTCATTTTAAACATTTATATACATCATGGCAAAATAAATAACATTTGGATTCTATTTTTTTAATTATTATTAGCTCCTAATGAGGATGCAGAAGCTTGTTCCTGAATCCAAGTGGGTCCAAAAGAAAATTTCTATTCCCCAAGAATGGCTGTAACCCTAACAGCTGTTGCATTAATAACTAGGCATTAAGTACCAATCAAGTTTCTGCAAAATTTAGCTAGTTTCATTATATGCATGATTGAATTACATGTATCCTTTTAGGTGATTGGAGTATTTGAAGAGTTTATTCTATTGCACTATATTCCACATGCCTAACAGTGACTGGCAATATTTCCTGGTGAATAATCAGATAAATAAATCTATGTAGATTCTAGAGTTTCTACTCTTTATTGAGTATATTTGTTCAAACACTTAATGAAAGTAGAATTTAGGAATACACTTAAAGTTTGGTACATGCATTATTTACTTTAAATAATTTAAATAGTCACACTATAATTTAAATTTTATTATCATTTTCTGTCTGGTTCATGAGTTGTTATATAATTATGGCCAGAACATAAGTTACTCCAAGATCATGAGTATAACTGTCTCTATGAATGAATTTGATACAAATTGACCTAAGCTTAACCACTGCAGAAACAGCCCTTCTAAGAGATGTGTGAATGTGATGTTGCTACAAACAAGAATCATGTAAATCCAATTAAGTTGATTAAAATGTGACTTAAGAACATTAATTGGAATGAAAGAAAATATTAGAAAAAGAGAGATGGTCAGCAAGCAATCTTCTTATGTAGTTCTTGGCACTCCGCAATAATCTTCTTATAACTGTGCATGCCTCTCCTTTCCCCCATTAAACCCTAAGCTCCTTATCAATGCCAAAATGGCAGGTTGGTAAAATCTCCTCTTCCCCACAGGGACATCGAAATTGCATCTGTTTAAGAATTATGGCCCTGAAAAAAAGATCTGAGAATTGGTTCCCTGCCTCTAACCAAGGAAAAGGGATAGAAGACATCAGAAAAGGTAGGAAATGTTGCCTAGTTACTGCAATACTTGGGTCAGGAGGGAACTGCCATTCAGGGCCCTTTTCTGGGGCAGAAGCGCTTACTCCTATATGAGAGCCCCAGCACCTGGAAACTGTACCAGAGAGAAAAGCAGTACATTCTGGTATGGAAAACACAGGGGCTTTCCTTCAGAGAACAATTGGACTCTGAGGAAAAGAGATTCCAGGACAGTGAGCATAAGATGCTGAGACATGAAGTGGGCACAGACTTAACTAAAGAATTTTCATTTGTTGAACATAAAAAAACTTCAGCAGGAGGAATAAAAAGAAAAAATCAACTCCTTGTGAGCAGAGATGCTGCTAGACAGCCTCCCCAGGCTCTTTTTCGTCTGTGTGGTTTTGGCTTGGTTAATGACATATTGCAGCCTGGGATGGAGGGGACAATCCCCAGCCTGTCCACCATCAGTGGCTTGTGGTGTCCAATATTCATTACCCTGGTTAGGGTTCTTTCTGCTGCCAGGACAGTATTCACCCAAGGTGGTGACTGGCAGCTGAGACTTCAACCTCCAGCATAGGTAGCTGAGCACTTTCGTGTAAATCTTGGTTGGTGGAAGTGTCAGCAAATCTCTCAGGGAAGATCACCAGAGAGGCTCCTGTGGTAAACCTGATGAAACAGCAGCTACGCCCCTAGGGCTGCCGCTAAACAGATTTGCACATCTGCTTGCCATGTGCACCACAGCATCTCAGGTCCCAGTAGCTGTCGCTCCCACCCGCTGGACCTCGGGACATGTCAGTTAGGGCTTCCTCCTGGGGCTGTAGTCCAGCTGGAGGGTTGAGAGTGGTTTGTGAGGTGTGGGACAATTTGCTGTGACCAGCTCTTGAGGTCCCAGGAAGGAACCTGACCCCTCCTCACTCCCTCTATTAGGACTGTGGCCTGGGATCATAGCTAGGCTTCAACTGAGGCAATATTTATAGCCCAAAGCAACTGGGAATGCTCTGACACAACCTCTTTGCAATCCCCTGATCAGACTCCCACCCTGAAGTCTGGGTTCTCAGGCCTCTACCCAGTGCTGGCTCTAGAGCGTCAATCATTCTGGCTGATACAGAGGCTTCCACCTACACAGCAATAGAAAGCCCATCATCTAGGATTATCACCCTAAGCAACCAATAACCTAATACAATGTCATTTCATCAAGGCAGGGAAAGGAAACAGTTTAGCCTAGTCAATAGAAATAAACAAAAAGTACCAATAAAGTGAAGAGACAGAGAAATATACCCCAATGATGAACAAAAATAAAACTCCAAGGAAAAATTCTAAGGCAATAGAATTAAGTAAGCTGTGTGAAGACATTGAAATCAGAAAAACAATGGGTGAACAAAATAAGAACTATAGCAAAGACAGAGAAAATTTCAAGCAGAACTCATAGAAGAACCTAGAGCTTCCTCTCTTATCTCCTCCAGATTCTGAACATCAGCTTTCTGATGATAGAGTCAATAAGCCAAAATGGTTCTTACTCTTCTGTGATGAGACCCTGGAATCAAGTTTGGTCTCCAGAACAGACCTTCACTCAGCCATCTTGTTTGCATGGAGGAATGTCGCAGGGAGTGTGAGACAAATACTTGTTGCCTGAAGGGAATCAAGGTCTTTCATTGTTAAGAATTGTGATGGTTCAGAGGTTTTACCCTACTTGCAACCTAACAAGCTAGCATGTAATTCTTTCACAGATGCTGGGAAAAGGCATAAGCCTCCTGGGTCAGAGATGAGGGCCTTTATTACTCACAGCAAGTATATGGCCAGAGTATTAGCATGAGTTTCACACCAGATCCCCTGGCCTCCTCTCATCCCACCACCCTCATCCCAATCCATAGAAAAATGCAGATGATTCTAGATGGACCCTACATCGGCAATGGGTTGTGCAAAAAGTCTGAGCATGAGTGATTCACTACTCTTACAGCAAATAGAAGCAAGCCTGCTCTTTGTGCAGAGAGAGATGTTACCTCCTCTCTCAAGATTGCTCCCTAAAAATGCAACCTGATTAAGTGGACTGGTTGAAGAGCCAGACTTTTGCATTCACAGAACACATAGGAAGAGCTGTTACCAAATCGCCTCTCCCAACATCAACCACATCAGGCCCCCTTGCCCATGAAAGGGAAAAGGGGGATGAAGAGAATGGAGCAATGTGTACCCAACACTCCCATCCCTGGGAACCAGAACAGCCATCCTCTTATTGGGACAGTTCCCAGCTTTTGCTCACTTAACCCCTGGTTTAACATGTAGGTCGACATCAAGCAGCCCCTCCTGGGAAAGAGAACAACAGTTTCTCAGATAACCCTGTTCCCACATTCACTAAGATGTGTTCAAATCTTCTATTGTTCCTTTGTACTATCATTTGGGGAGAAGTTCAGGTTGTGGTTAGTTATATGTCAGCTTGACTTGGCTATAGTACCCAGATAGTTAATAAAGCAGTGTGTTGCTGTGAAAGAACTTTCTGCATGTGGTTAACATTCAAAATCATGAGACTTTAAGTGAAGGACTTAAGACCCCTACTCATGTGAGTGGGCCTCATCCAATTGATAGAAAGGCCTTAAGAGCAAAACTTAGGGAGAAGAAATTCTCCATCAAGACTACAATATTCAGCTCCTGTCCAAGAGCACCCAATCTTACAAACTTCAGCCCTGCCAGCGCCCACGAGTGCATAAGAAAGTTCCTTGAGATACATCCTACTGATTACTTCCCTAAAGAATCCAGACTGATAGACACTTACATCAGAAATAGGTCAGAACCAGAGAATAATTAATTAAACCTCAAGCTCTTCTGCATCCCTGCTCCCCACACCAGAAGTCATTGCTTATTCAGGCTCTTAAGTCTGGGAGAAAACAGAACCCAATGATCTAGCCCTGGCAAAATAATAACTTAGCATCTTTGCTATCCTGTCCCTAGCTTCTATGCCAAATAGCAGAGCACGTGCCTGGTAAATGTAAGTGCACTTACAGGGAAAAGTGGAGAGAATATTTGAAAACATTCTATTCCAAAGTATCTGGCAATACAAGGTAGGCTTTGTAACTCAGGCTTCTAAGCCACAGATTGTAAAAGTCATGAACCATGGACCTAGATTCGACTTGGGCTGGGAAATAATTAATTGATTAATAAAAGCTAAAAGGAAAGGTACATCCCTGTGGCTCAGACAGCTAAGGTGCAAGCCATGTAAAATGCATAGACATGAGTTTGAGACCTGGGGTGAGGGAAGAGGGAGGAGGGAATAACCAAAATATCTGGGATATATAATCGCTCTTATATCACATGGGTTTGCTTCATCCCAATCAGTTCCCCAAAACCATATAAACTAACTACTCCTCACAAAGTCCAACTTCTGGACAAAGTTGAGGACTTCCCAATTATGTGACAAATATCCACTTAGTATGTGGTGGGTTAGGTATCATTTTAGAAGAAGACTCTGTCCCTGCTTACAAATAGCTCACTGCCTGCTGGGACAGCTGAGAAAGTAAGGAGGTGATTACAAAACAGCAACATCGATGCCCTAACAAAGCCAGATCCAGGTACCCCCAAAGTGATACCACCCCACCACAGAGGTCCCCACATGAGAAGCCATTTCATCCCTTTTTAACTTCAGTCAAAGGTATCTGTAGTGTCCAAAGTAAATAAGCCCCCCTCTCTAAGCCCAGGGTCATCTCATCTTTGGTTCTCAGTCACTTAGGAGAAATCGCAGGGCAAGGCCCACTCCAGTGACAGCCATTTACTTTCAGCCTGGCCCTTCGCCCTGTTCAGGCAGACCGTGGGGTCACCACTGACCTCCGTGAGCTCTTCAGTCCAATTCCCCTTTCTCCCATGTGATTTTGAGAGAGACTAGTCTAAGACGCACTAATTCCTACATTGGTCTTATCCAGACTGGCCTCCCCATTGGCTTTCTAGAATCTGCTTTCCAGATTCTGGGCAGTGCTTAGTCCAGTCTGTACTCATTGAAGGGAGGGAGGAAATAAGGGATCAAAGAACTTTACAGATGAGAAAACCTACATGAAAAATATAAAGAGCTCTAGCCTGGTGAGGTAAGAGTCCTAGATTTGAGTGTGACTTTGGACAGATAACTAAACCTTTCTGAGCTTCATTTTCTTATCTGCAACAATGCGATAAAAATGGGCTAAGATGAAATGTGTAAGAGCACTCATCAAAGGGTCTGGAAAATAATAACACTCTATAGATGTTCAATTTACTGTAATTATTATTATTATATACTTTTGATCTGCAATTCCTTGCCTATAAAATAAGGTGCTAATCTCATGACCCCCCAACTTCATTCGAATCCAGCAGTTATACAATTCGATAAGATAGAAATCAACTCTTCTCATTTACATCAGCTCTGCTTCACAAATGACAATAAACAAAAAGAGAGGCTGGAGCCCTCTTCAAATAATGTCCCAAGCGCTCTGGCAAACTGCAGCACCCAGTTCAGGAGGATGCTGTCGCAAAATCCAGCTGAAAGCCTTACATTCCCAGTTTGCCCTGCACGATTTATATTGTATCTTGCCTCCCATTTGCAAGAATAAGCTAAAGTTAAACCTGACTTTTCAGTGCACACCAAATTGCTATTGATTGGCACACTGAGTCTCAGATTAACTTTAACACATTATCTGTCCTCTCCTAACAGCTTACTAAAACCAGCATACTGAGTCACCTCTCAGCTCCCTGTAGGTTTTATCATGTTTTCAGTACTATGAATTTCTTAGTGAATATAACAAAATTTTCATTGAACAACTATTGGTCAACTGATTTTGAACAACTAAAGGGAAGAACCTTAGAAGCTGTGTCCACAAATGATATAAATTACTAATCATCAATTTCATTGTCTCCCAAAGCATGAATCATTTCAGTAATAAAATTGTTTGAGGAAAGATTGAAAGATTATGCCTCTTAATCTTACACTCCCAGAATTCTGTTATTAAATGTGTCCAGAGCAATAATGGATTATGGATTCATTTGAAGAATCATTCAGTTTCTTAAAATGATCAGGACTCAAGTGAAATTTCTAAATGGAATTGGTCAAAAGATTTGTTACTCACTAGAGTTAGTCAATAGAACTGAGACATCTGGGTGATTTTTCTCTCATTAACATATCTTTCAATACTTGAAAAGTAATAACTTCTTAAGAATAGCAGTTATCAGGAACAAACAAGGTAAGTACTAAAAACAATTTTACTTCCTATTCCACATGACCCTCCTATGGAAGAAGTCTTCCACATTTTTTTCTAATAAAGGTTACTTGAGCTTTTCTTTACTTCTCCCTCCAAAAAGAGAAAATCATAATTTTAGCTAAAATTAGATTGCAGTATGTTTCAAAATTTAGCACTTAATAGTCCTAGTGTTTATTCCTGATTATTAGTGCTAACTCCTAAATAGACTATGAGATCCTTAGCAGTAGAAATATCAGAAGGTTTTCCTGAATTCTCTCACATGCTAAACATCCAGTGAATTATCCTGACTAAATTAGCCAGTGTTCTCCAGCACCGCTAAATATGATGTGTGACCTGGCATGATACACAGAGGCTAACAAGTCAAAAACTCTCCAAAGCAAATGTCCCCATTCATGTGTGAAGGTCAGCAGGCTGCTACAGAACCAGGAAGTGCTGATTGAGGTCCCAGGTCAAGGACCAGTATGCAAAAGAATTCTCTTCTTCTGGGAAGGGTAATAATCCTTTTCTTCTAGTCAGCCCTTCAACTGATTGAATGAGGCCCATCTCTTTAGGGAGGGCAAACTCCTTTATTCAAAGTTCACCTAACTAAATGTTACTCTTATCCAAAAACACCCTCACAGAAACATCCAGAATAATGTTTGACCAAATATCTGGTCCTATAGTCCCAATGAGTTAACATAAAAAATTGACCATCATGACACTCAAAATGTCAATAGTGCCATAAGAAACTCAAAGAGACTCATTCTTGGCCCCTCATAAATGCTCAGTATTTTAGATGGTATACAACTGACTGTTCACATTAACACAACAGGAAATCTAAAGTGGGGTGACATCAGGAGACTCATGGAGGAGACAGGCTAGGCAGACAGTTGTGGGAATTGGAACTTGCATGGAACTTGGGTGGGCAGGAATAGAGACATTCCAGATGGAAGAAGCCATCTGAGTGACATGTGCAAGGAATCTGAGAGAACTAAACTATTGTCTAAAACCCTAAAGAAACACTTGAGAGAAGAGGGATCTCAGTAGAACAGAGCCCAGCATCAAATTTGAGTAAGTGATGTGATTTTGTTTTTTAAACAATTGTTATTATGCCTTTTGGGAACAGAGAACAAGAAAAAAAAAATCTTTAGCACCATTTCTATTTATGTGATAAATATAAATGATATTGGCACAATTTGCAGATGTTAGAACTGAGACATGGAGACAGTGGCCATCAAGTCTGGAAAGGTCTGCTTTACAATTTGGTAAATGTGCTTACTTATGTCTTTTAGCATGGATTGAATGTTACCAGAGACAAGAGCCTTAATGTGTGGTATCGTGTGGTGCTTGTAGCATGGGCTCTTGGAGCCAGATTGTATGGGATCCAACTGGCTCCACTGCTTAGCACCTTTGGCAAACGACCAAACTTATGAATATTAAAAGAGTTCATAACGTAATGTATTCTGAACAGGGTCAGGCACTTAGAAAATGCACAATCACATTGACTATTTTTATTATCATCATGCTTTTTAATGATGGTTCCCTAACCCCAGCCAACAAGGTTCTGCTGGAATTGCATCCTAGCCAGCAGTATCAAATCATCTACTGGCATTTGCAAATCTCTTTCAGGATGTTCCCAACTCTTTTCAATAGGATTCTTTCACAGATCTCTGAAAACTAAGTGACTTCAATGGCACTGTCTGAGCTGAAAACATTTTCTACTGCAGCCTCCTTATTACACCTATATATGAACGAGCATGCAGTGAAGCAAGAATGTGTATGGACTGCTTTGAGCAGCCAGCTGAGAAATAATTTCTCCTAGGGGGCTGTTGGGTGGGGGGAAGGGGGACAAGAGGAGAGGTGCACCAAGACAAGCTGGAGTTTCTGAGACACGGCATCAGCCTTCAGGGGGCAGGGACCCCATATATCCCCGGCAATCAGCACCTTTACATGCAACTTCCATGAACAACATTAAAGAAGAAGAGTGAAGAGGAGTCTTCATAAAATGTCCTCCCTGGCTCTTAATGACTCATCATTGGGGAGCAATTCAGGAGAACCACCAAGCTGTCAGGGGCTGGAGGCAGTGCCAGTGGCAAGAATTGGGCAGATCGAAGCTAGAGAAGGGATGTAAAGGGGACCATGGAGGCTGCCTGCTAATAACTGAAGGACCAAAAGTGTGCATAGGATTAAATATGCTTTGTATAAGAGCCCATTGCAAGAAACAGGTTTTAGTACAATATACTGCATATCCTTCAACTACTTGGAATAGTCTAAAAAGACAATTCACTCTCAATAGGCAGTGTTCTCCCCACCATTGGAGTCATGTAAGCAGAGGCTGAATGACCATTTTATGAGGTAATGATTTCATACATTAAAATGACTTCCATCCAAATTTCCACATTTAAAACTTCATTGCCTATTTGAATGTGATTTTAGATCCTGATTACTGTCTTTGTCTTCCTCCCAGTTGATTCTATATCAGGGATAGAGTTTCTCTCCAAGGCCAGCTCTTGCTGATTGTTCCTGGCTGCCTGGAACACTTTTTAAAGAAAGTTTCAAAGGTTATATAATGTGGGAGATTGGTAACATCTGCTGAGGAAAGGAAAGGAAGAAAGGAGACCTATTTTTTTATTCCAATTATATATGCAGAAGCCATTATATATCAGCATAAGCTTTTAAAAGATGAATACACCTAGAACAAAGAGTTTGTGGACTGGGAAAGAATATATGACATAAAGCATTTTCTAAGAGACAAAAGGAAAGCAGATCTCTCCTAGGTAGAAGTGGAGAGTTCTGGAAAGGTTGAACCTGATAAGATGTAACTGCCTGAGATCCCCTACTTCTGACCCTTGATTGGTCAAGTGACCATATGAGGGTGTGACTAATACTCCAAGATCAAAGATCTGACTTGTTCTTATGAGGCCAGTGAGGTCTGAGATGGGGTCGAGTTCAAGGGAGTAACCATGAAGTCCTAAAGGTGCCAAGATAGAAAATCTCAAGTTCCCCGACCATGGATGTGACCCTGGTGAATGCACAGAGACTGGGTTAGAAAGTCCAGCAGAAGACAGAGGAAGGTAGTAGAGAAATACAGTGCCACGACCAGGTGTATCTCCTTGCAGACTGTGAGGACATGGAAGCGTCATTTGCTAAAAGTGAAAGCACTATGGAATAACACAGAGGGAGGACACTCTGAAAGATCTGACTGTGACCCTAAACTTTAAGTTGACTAATTGCACCAAAGACCATTTTAAGCAGGAAAGACTGAGTGCCCTCTACCTGGCAAGTGTTAAGTCATGGTGAGCAGATCAGCATCTCTGGTACATGCAAATGCTATCAAAACTGAGAACTTGATGAAGTATCATTAGAAGAGAAGAGTCTAAGAGAATTGGGTGTGCAGAATTTGTGGTAATGTTATAGGAAAGAAAGAGGAGAAATCTGTTTGAAGGACAATAGCGAGAGCTAATATTGTTGCTCACAGTGTGGAAGAAGACCTTTTCCCTGACCCCAATGCAAAAGTTAGCCTGCCAGGAATTTTCGACGGTACCACAGAGACTGTAGCTATGTCCTGTTATCGTGACCAAGGACAAACAAGCATCACCTCCCTACTCTGCAGCTGTACATAACTGATAAGCGTTGTCAGTAGAAACCACACATAGCCAAGGAGATGAATCATTACCTCAGAGTATAAAAGGAACTTCCCTAGACCCCCCACCCTGTTGCTCAGCTTTGGGTCACAATACCCAAAACAAAGCACTCCAAATAAAGTGCCTTTTCTCTACCTTTGAGTGCCCGGTTGTCAGTCTTCTCGCCATCTGGAGGCTCAGCCATAACATCTGGTATGTTGGCCAGGAAGACTTCAGCTATGCTGGCCCTTTGTTGCCAGTGGTGAGTCTTCCTGCCTGGATCCAAGGTAGAGGGATGTCACCACCAGGTAATTTCTGGTTCCCAGTCAGTATTGGGCCAGGCAGGACCACCTGGTTACACCCCAGTGGAGTCAATAAAGGAGAGAAAAGCCTTTCAGGACCAGATATCTAATTGGTAAGTATCCCCGGGGACCCAGTCTGAGTTCAGGTCCACCATTCACGGTGGAAGAAGGATTTGGTCTCCCCTTAAGTGACTTTGCTGCCTCTGAGAATAGAGACTTTCCTGGGTAGAAGTCAAACTTGGACTGGTGTGTGAATGTGATAATGAATGTTCTGTTCCACGGCAAAAGCTAGAGTCTGTTTGAGTCCCAATCTGCGGTTCCATGGTGACCTTTTACAGCTTAAGGTGCTGTCGACACTTGGAGAACCAAAGAAATTCAGTTCCTCCCTGCAGTGTTGATCCTGGTTAGGGGTTCATACTGACACACCCTTGAAAGCTAAGAGGCATCTAAATCCCTGAGAGAAGAGTGACCAGAAGGACAAAGTGAAAGTTTCCCTGTGTTTGTCTTGTATCTCCATTCATTGGGAAGGACATATTGTCCGCAAATATGGGAGGAACCCACTGTCTTACAGTGTGTGTTTGAGTAGGATGGCCATCAGAGGGGACCTTAGATGTCCCCACAGTGAGGGCTGTTTACAAAGTTGTGACAGGAGACCCAGGCCACCTTGATCAGTTTACCAGTGGTTAGAAATTGCCCGAATTAAGCCTCCATGGGTCCGGCTCCACATTAGTAGTCAATGACAGTGTAAGGTTTTAGTCAGCCAGGAAAGGAAATAGATGCCTCAGCGGGAACAGAGGCCACTAATCTTCCAGAGAGATCCAGAGGCTATTCCTCTGTCAAACTGGACACCTCCATATGCTCCTCAGGCAGTTTCCAATGCTCCAAATATACCACAGAACCTTAGTCTCACCACCCCAAGGCCCAGAGCCCCATCTAGACTCTCCAGAGCCGGTCAACAGATGCCTCAGATCAATCAAGAACCCAAGCCAGCAGTGGCCATGCAGCTGCCTCTCTATGAGCCCAGGGGTCCTCAATGACTGATCCCGGATGGGACGCTACAAGAGGGTGATCAGTCTTTTACGATCAGCCTTTTACTATGAGTGATCTCCTGAATTGGAAGCACCACACCCCAGTCTACTCTGAGAAGCCTCAGTCCGTAATTGATCTCCTGGAGTCAATCTTTCAGACCCAGAAGCCAACATGGGTTGACTATTGTCAACAACTTCTCACTCTTTTCAGTACTGAAGAGTGAATGAGAATTATGACAGAGGTTAGGAAGTGGCTTCAGAGTCAGGCCCCAGCAGGCACCATAAACACAGAAAATTGGGAAAAAGAAGCCCTTCCAAGTGACGCACCCACCATGGGACCCTAACACTGAGGAAGGGAGAAATGGGTTGGAGAGATATCACCAGGATTTCCTCCAGGGAGTCTGGACAGGAGGTAAGAAGCCTACTAACATAGCCAAGACCTCTGAAGTCCCCCAGAAAACAGAGGAAAGCCCCACAGACTTTTACAAGAGACTCTATGAGGCCTTTAGAGTCTATATTCACTTTTATCCCAAGGCCCCAGAGAATCAAAGGATGGTCAGCACTTTGTTGGCCAGGCTCAGGCCGATGTTAAGATGGAAACTTCAGAAACTTGAGAGCTGCAGGCAAAAATGCCACTGAGCTTCTGGAGATAGCAAATAAGGTCTTCCTTAATTGGGACTGAGCACTGAGAAGGAAGGCTGAAGAAGAAAGCAAAACTTCTAGCAGCTACCTTAGGACACCCCACACCCCTTGCTATGGGAAAGGAAGGCAACAAGAAAGGAAGCAGGGAACCACAGAGGTAAGGAGGCCACTCGCAGAGCCACGAGAGGAAGAATAGCTATTGTATACCTCACTGACTAAAGAGTCATCAGTTGCCCCAGAACTAGAAGCAGAATTCCCTTCAGTTTGGATGGAAGGAAATCCTCTGGGCCTAGCAAAGAATCATGCCCCAGTGCTAATTGACCTAAACCCTGGAGCACAACCTGTCAAAATCCACCAATACATGGTACTGAGGGAGTCACACCTAGGAATACAGGTGCACTTGGATTGGCTATTCAAATGGGGCCTGTTAAAGAGGTATCAATCACCGTGGAATACTCTGTTGTCACCTGTAAAGAGACCAGGGATGAATGACTGCCACCCAGTTCAGAGCTAAGGGTCATCAGTGAAGCAATCATCACCCTACATTCAGTGCTGTCAAATCCAAATGCCCTACTAGGGCTCATATCATCAGAGGCAGAATGGTTTACTTGCTTGGACTTAAAGGATTCCTTTTTCTGTCTTCAGTAGGTGCCCAGTAGTCAGCCCCTGTTTGCCTTTGAATGGGAGAATGCAAACACAGAGGCTAAGGAACAATTCACTTGCACCAGGCTGCCTCAAGAGTTTAAAAACTCACCAACCCTGTTCTGTGGGGCACTAGCATCTGAACTGTCCAAGTTTCCAGGTCAGGATTTAGGGTATGTCTTACTCCAATATGTAGACAACCTCTTGTTAACTAGCCCTACTCAAGCTCAGTGCTGGGAAGGAAGAAGGGCCCTACTGCAACTCCTGGCTGAAGCCAACTACTGGGTTTCTGAAAAACTCAAGGGAAACAGAGGTCTGGGACTGAGAGAAAGCAGGCAGCACGTGCCATCCCAGATTCCATTACTTGGGGGCAGGTCTAAGAGTTTCTAGGAGCAGCAGGATTCCGTCGTATATGGATACCATGGTTTTCAGAGCTGGCAAAGCCCCTATTTGAGGGCCTTAAAGAAGAAGAGAAGCCACCCCTTGTCCGGAGCCCTGAACAAGAAAAGGCATTCACAACTATAAAGACAAAACTCACGGAATTGCCAGTCTTGGGACTCCCGAATGCAGCCCAGGACTTCTCCCTGTTTGTGCATGAGAACAGTGGAGTAGTTCTGGGAATTCTGACTCAAGAAATTGGGCCCTGGCAGAGACCAGTAGCTTGTCTTTCAAAGCACATTGACCCAGTTGCAGCAGACTGATCACTTTGTCTTAGAGCCCTCACAGCCACTACACTGCTAGTTAAAGAAGCAGACACTCTTAAAATAGGGCAAAACCTAAATGTTAAGGTGCCCCATTCTG
Organism: Solenodon paradoxus; assembly: GCA_004363575.1. Lineage (NCBI taxonomy): Eukaryota > Metazoa > Chordata > Mammalia > Eulipotyphla > Solenodontidae > Solenodon > Solenodon paradoxus. Next base: position 54,546 of record RJWH01000925.1, read on the forward strand.
TCATCACACTCATGGATGTCAAGGGACAGCACTGGCTAACTCATGCCCGGATGACCCGGCACCAAGGGCTCCTGTGTAAAAACCCATGGGTGTGACTAGAAGCAGTAAAAACTCTAAACCCCACCGTGAGGTTTTTCTGGGCTCCGCGAGGAGAAAGTCAATTAGACCAAAAAGTCGAATAGCCAGGGCTTTATTGGGGTTTTGCACACCCGGGCGAAATTCCCAAGTCCGCAAAATGGGCCTTGGGAAGTCGCGCTTGAACAAAGGGGAGCGGGCTCTTTAAGCAGAGGAATTTCGTGGGCTTCCTACATGGCAATTGGGGATTGGCCCTGTGAATCCAGGTGTGGGAGTTGCATCCCTTATTCTGATGTCATCCACCTTTTTCCCGGGCTTGGCTGCCATTTTCCCGGGCATGGCCTCTGCTGCTTTTGTCCCTGGGCCAGCCTAACACCCACCACCTTCTTGTCTGTTGCTGCGGGGGCTCCAGAGCATGACTGCCTAGAGGTTCTTGACCAGACTTGACAGACAAGTCCCTAAAAAACCCTGACCTCGTTCCTTATACAGACGGTAGCAGTTTCATGGAGGAGAGCAAGAGACACACTGGGTATACAATTGCATCAGACTATGAAACTATAGAGGCAAAAGCCTTGCCCGAGGGATGGTCAGCCCAAAGGGCAGAACTATGGGCCCTAATCAGGGCATTAGAACTCAGCAAGGACAGGTGCGCCAACATCTACACTGACTCTCACTATGCCTTTGCCACTCTGCAGATACATGGGGCTATATACAAGAAAAGAGGACTTTTAACAGCCAGAGGAAAAGGAATCAAGAAGAAATTCTGAAACTACTAGTGGTGGTTTGGGAGCCCAAGGAAGTAGCAGTCATACACGGCAAGGGGCACCAGAAAGGAAAGGACTCAATATCAGAGGGAAACTGTGAGCAAATGTGGTGGCTAGATGAGTGGCCAAAGAACAAGCAATACTGTCAAGGAAGTCGGAACTACCTGATTGCTCAACTGCCGTCCCTCTGTGCCTTGGTGACACAGCGCTGCCTCCTTTGTTCACAGAACAATGCCCAACAGGGTCTTGTTGGGCCAGCAGGAATTCAAAACTGTGGCCAGATTTCTTTGAAGATTTAAAGGTAGATTTTCCTGAGATGGGACCAAGCAGAGGAAACAAATATATCTTGGTCTTTGTCTGCACTTTCTCAGACTGGGTCGAAGCATCCCCCACCCATACAGAAAAGGCCAGAGAGGTAACAAAGTCATTACTAATAGATATTATCCCAAGATATGGGATGTCATTGACTATATGATCAGACAATGGCCCAGCCTTCACAGCAGAAGTAGTACAACAGGTAGTAAGGCCCTAGGCATCCAGTGGAACTTACTCACAACCTATCGGCCCCAAAGTTCAGGAAAGGTGGCATGCATGAACCGGACCCTCAAACAGGTTATGGCTAAGTTATGTCGGGAAACTAGTCTACCCTGGACAGACATACTGCCTTTAGGCCTCCTACAGATACACTGTGCCACTAGGGTCAGAATAGAATTTTCCCCTATTGAGATTCTGTTTGGTAGACCCTCGCCTTAAGTAGACCCAAGGAGGACCTAAAGGAACTAGGAAACTTAGAAATCCAGAAACAATTGCAGGGACTAGGAAAAACAATCTTTGAAGTACATAGATGGGTAACAGACAGACTACCTGTCTCCTTAGGAATAACTGTATACTCCTACAAACCAGAGGATCAAGTGTGGGTAAAGGACTGGAAAAAGGAAGCCCTAAAGCTGACCTAGAAGAGGCCCTATCCAGTCATACTAACCACCCCCACAGCTCTTAAGTTTGCTGGTCTGAATACTTGGATCCACCACTCTTGGGTGAAAGTAGCCCACCAGCTGAGCGACAGACCACTTTAGTGGAAGTAGGACCCCTCCGAACACCGTCCATGCTGGACCACGCAACAATGGTCTCCCACTCATCCCAGACTGACGTGCACTCCAGAAGACAGCTGTGGAGACCAATGACCCACCCAAATTGCCAGCAGATTCCGAACCTGACCCCGTTTATCCTTCTCATTTTGTTCTGGGCCCTGCTCCTCCCCTTTACTCTTATTCACCAGCACTGTGGGCCCCTTGCATGGGCTTCTTGCTTCTCACCCAATGCAGGTTGCTAGCATGGCAGACCCCTTTCTGCCACCACTCTGCACAACTGCCAAAATATTTCTCTGATACCCTAAACATGTTTCCCTCATTATTGCTTATAGTTCTCCCATTTATCCCTGGTACCTCAACTGGCAGGCCAGGATACCAGCACTATAAACATTGTCCTTTAGAAGACTGTGAATGTTTTAACAAGGGTCAGAAACAGAATCTCACAGATGCATCTGATCTCGGTCGCTACTGGTTTGGAAACATCAACTAGGTATCATGGCTCTTGCCCCTGTCAGGGACCTTCCTTGTATTGTTACCTGCATTCTTGTTTGGCCCCTGCATCCTGAACTTACTCACCCATTTAATCTCCTCCCACCTAGAGACCTTGAAGCTTCAGGTGTTACTCCAGACCAGGTCACCAAACTGTCATTACAACCCCCTGAGTGAAGAAGACTCAAGCTGTTGAACCCCGCGACGTCTCCGTTCAGCAAGAAATAAAGACTCATCGCCGCTGTTCCCACATCCTGTTTCAAGTCTCCTGTATAATCCCTAAGGCTGTAAATAAGCTTGAGGATCAAGAGTCGGGAATGTGGTAGAATAACTATTCCCTGACCCCAATGCAAAAGTTAGTCTGCCAGGACTTTTCCATAGTACTACAGAGACTGTAGCTATGCCCTGTTATCGTACTACAAGGCTGCAGCTATGTCCTGTTATCATGACTGAGGACAAACAAGCATCGCCTCCCTACTCTGCAGCTGCACATAACTGATAAGAGTTGCCAGTAGAAACCACATGTAGCCAAGGAAATTAATCATTACCTCAGAGTATAAAAGGAGCTTCCCTAGATTCCCCCATTTCTCAGCTTTGGGTCACAATACTCCTGAGCCAGCACCAGTTCTTGCAATAAATTGCTATTTTCTCTATCTTTGAGTGTTCAGGTGTCAGTCTTCTCACTGCCTGGAAGCTCCGCCATAACAGTGGGACAGTCACTTGGTATCCTCGCTGCTTCAAGCTTGGCTCAGAGACCAGTAGTTGAGGGGGTGGGGGAGCATCACTCTGTATTCCATGTTAGAATCAAAAGTAACAGGCCACACCCTAAACATACAGCATCTTTTTTTTCTTCCAGCTTTATTGACATATAATTGACATGGATATAAGTTTAAGGTGAACAGTGTAAAGATTTCATGCATGTATATATAGGGAAATGTTGACTACAAGAAGGTAACACATCCTTCACCTCTCCTAATTACCATTCTGCTGTTGATATTAATGTGGGTGGGCTTAGGCACAATGTGGCCTGGAATTCATCTAGGAGGAATTCATGGAGACCCTGATGGCCAGCACCACATGGCAAATTGATTAGAAGCAGCATGCAAGCCTAAGCTCTCTGCAGCTGGGAAAACTACATAAGAAAGGAGCGTGTGGACAGGTTAAATGGCATCCCATATTTATCTGGAGGATGGAACTCCTCTCTTTGTGGGTATAACCAGGGGCATGACCATAAATCACTGGCAGCCTGCCTGGAGTTCTCTGGAAGTTACTAAGGTCATGCCACTAGGGACAACCACACCCTTCCCAGCTTACCTGGTGCTGGGGGCGGGGGGGGGGGGGGTTGTTAAGGGGTGTGGCTCAGGTTGCTAAGGAAGACTTTTTACAGCAAGCCCATCCCCACTATGCATGGATGGTACTGGTTTAATCTTAACACAATTTAGACTCTACCAGTTAATTTCCTGCCTTTACGTCTACAAATCTGCTTGACATTTTCTAACCTATGTTGTCTCTCATCATAAGATTTACACTCTTATTCATATCTGATCCATTATTGTTAACTCTAGTCACCATGCTGTACATTAGAGCCCTAGAATTTATTCCTCTTATAACCAGAATTTTGTGCCTTTTGGCAAGTACTCCTCGTCTTCCCCACCCTACACCTAGGCACTGTCTTCTATGAGAACAGCTTTTGTAGATTCCATGTATAAGTGAGATTTTACAGTATTTGTTGTTCTCTATCCCTACTGCATCTCATAATGTGATCACGGGTGATTTGTGTACTCATTCAAGTTTGACGGGTGTTGTATTACGTGATTTAGCACAGTCACCTGGACACAACAATTTATACATTAAAGAATATTCTTCCCATTTTACAGATGAGCAAACCAAAGCCCAGTCAAGTTCACATATCCTGTAAGTTGTAGAATCAAGACACCAACCCAAGCAATCTGACTCCTGGGTCCGCCCTCTTCATTAAACCAAAAACATAGACTACTCCACTGATTTATTTCTGGTCAAATACGTGTGTACAAAGATGTTGATTGTACCTTGAATGCTTGTGAAGGTCTGTGGAGATATAACACTGACAAGGTTTTCTTTTCCTGTCTGTTTTCTATGGTGTAATACCAGATATTCATGATTCAATCCATGTCTAAGATTCTGCATGATCAAGAGCTCCCAGTATTTTAAGCTTTGGGGTAATTTATAGATATCATATCTAAATAGTTCTGCTTGTTCTAAATTCGCCCTGCATGTGTACCTTTCAAGAATAGTTTTTTAGATGTAAACCCCCATTTTCAAATGCAAATGTGTTTTGAAATGTATCTGTTCAATCACTTCTCCCTCAAAATCATACTATTGCTGATTTACTCCAAAGGAATCCTTAGTGAAGCACGGAACATTTTCAAACCTAATCCTGTGGTGCTTTTCATCTAAAAAGGTGACTAACAGCTTTCATAAGCTTATAACCAGACTTAAAGCTTAAAATCCCTGTGGAGTTTGCAAAGGGCATGGAGAAAGCAAGCCAAACCTGGGAAACATAAATGTCTTTGCATGCTAACATCTCCCAGTCACAAAACCAGTCTGATTTTAAATTGCTGTTACTCATTTCAACTCCACAACCTCTATTTTCCTGACAATGAGTTGGAAAAAAGCACTCATTCTGCTGTTAAGCAAAATAAGGATCTAACACATGTTAATTAGGTCATACAGCATACTGAAAAGAGATTTGAAGTGAGATGAAACTCATGCACCGGCACCTGACATCATTTGAGTAATTATAAACATATGTTTGAAAGAAATGAATGAAATCTAGACTCAGGTTTAGAATCAACCAGCTCTGTGAACTTGGAAAACTCACTCTCCAGTTTCATTTTCTTTGTCCTCAATGATTTCCTAAGATTCTTTTTAGCTCCACAGACTCAGTTTTTAAATCAGACCTTAATTATGTGCTAAGTGATGTATAATATACTTAATTTGAAGGATGGCATACTGACAAATATAGTTAAGAAGATGGTAAGACAGCATGGAAACTACTCATCACTTAATAGGAAATACAAAACGTTTATACTGTACTCTCTAAAGCTGTATACACATTTGAACAGAAGATGGAAGAAGAGGGAAGAAGGAAAACAGTGAGCTCATGGGTGGGTGAAGCTTCCTTATGTTTTGGTTTCTACTAATTTGCTGTTTGACCTTTAATACCATAGCTTTAGAGAAGCATTTTTTCATATTCTGTGGGAGAATTATTTACCTGGTAGTTTGCTGTCATTTATTTTCTTAGCTTTTCAAGGTGATGTTTAGTCAGTCAGGTTGATCTCATTGCAACTTATGGACTTGAATTTTCTAGCACTGGATATTGTTTCCAAAGTAGTTGCACATTTGCGGCACAGGAACTAAGCAATCCCCACCCTCTCAGCCCAAACCTGCAACTGTTGCCCAGAGTCTGCACTTGCCCCCTTCCCTGTAGCCTTGGAGAGAAGGGGCATCAGACACCAAGTTCCCACCAGAGACTTCAAGTGTGCAGGGACCTAGATTTTGCACTGACCTTCCTCCGGTGCTGTGTGTTTGAAGTGTGTGCCTGGTTTATAAAGAAGCCTTTCATCGCCCCAGCTGGGTTCACAATGGAGGGCCCAGCGCCCATGTGGGACATGTCTCTGCCCAATACCAAGGCAACATGGGATCAAACCAGGGCTCAGCACCAAAACCAACACAACAAATTAGAAAGTCTCTCCCAGAAATTTGAAGTTTGAAACAAGGAAGAGTGCTTCTTTCTTTAGTTGGTTAAACTCAAAGCGTATCAGCATGTCAGCTTGGGTGCATTGGGAGAAACCCCTTCAACTACAGGTGGACTCTGAAAGCAGAGAAAGCTCATAGTAGGAAGGGTAGGAGACAAGTGAGGAGAGAATGATTCCAGATGCCTTTCTGCTCCCTTTCGAGTCCTTTCTTAACAGATGCTACAGCCTGCTCTTGAGGTCTGCAAGCCATTTCGAATTATTACATGAAGTCCTCTTTCAGCATAAACTAAGGCAATTGGTTTCTTTTACTTGCAATCAGAAATATCCCAATACAGCCACCCTCCCTCAAGTGACCTAAGGGGACCTCCCAGCAGGTACCGCAAGACCCAAGTGAACTGGGCCTGCTGGCACCCACCCTGCTGTCCACTTGCTACTAAGGGCCTCAGTGCACAGTGCCTTCACACCTCACAGCCGCTTGTCTCTCTGGGTTTTGTGAGGTTCTGCTGAAATGCCAGCCAGCCCCCTAAGCTCCCTCCCCAGCATGAAGGGAGCGGCAGGTAAAAAGCCCAGCTGCAGGGGTCCTCACTCCCTGCCTTTACTTTCAGACTTGCTTCTGATTAAAGCACTCAGACAAAGTGCCGCCAGGATGCAGGAGGAAGTGCTCTTTCTAATCCCTGCCAGCCAGAACAGAGCTCTCAGAAGCAAGCCCTCCCGGGAAGCCCAGGGAACTGACTCTCTGCTGCTGCTGCTCTCATTATGTTCTGCTGCATTCTTTAGTATAACCACGTCCTGGGCATCCAGGTTAAAGGCTGGCAGTGCCCAGCATCCCTGTACTTAATGAGGAATCACCAACCTAGTTTAAAAAAAAAAAAAAAGAAGTAAATCTGAGGATATTTTTGTATTATAGAATAGACATAAAAAGAAGAGAACATCTCTGAAAATGCCTGAAAGAGGAACACCTCATCTCCCCAAAGGTTTTCTGAGAGCAGCAAACATGTCAATTTCTAGTCTGCTACTTTGAAAGGCATGGCACACAGTGAGTGCTAACAGCATAAAGTACACACACAGTGCCTCACAAACATCATCTGATGTAGGTGATATCATCCTGGTTTACTGAGGAGGGAACAGAGGTGCAGAGGTCAAGCCACCTGCTGAGGTCTCACAAGGACAGGGCTGGAGCCTAACTCCAGAGACTGTTCTCTAAGTCCGTAGTTCTCATGCGGGCTGCCTGAACTAGCGGCAGCAGCAGCACTTAGGAGAAACTGGCTAGAAAAGCAAATTCTCGGGCCCAGCCTAGACCTGCTAAATCACACTCTGGTGTCAGGACCTGGCAATCTGGTGTAAGCAAGGCCCCACGTTTCCACTGCATGTTCTCAACCCTCACTCCTCAGTGTGGGGCTCTGTCTAGCTGCCTCAGCATCGCCCGGCGGCTGATTAGAAATACAGACCCACAGGCCCCCACCCAACCAGACCAGCTGCAGAGGTCCTTACTCCCCTGCTTTACTTCCATAGTTACTTCTGATTAAAATGTAGCTGGGAATCTGCATTTTAACATCTGCAGGTGATTCGTATACACATTGAAATTTAAGAATTAAAAACACTGTGAGGACCAAATGGTTGGCATTTAATATAATTAAATTCAATCCTGTTTGAAGTCCAGAAAAGAAATGTGGGGTGGGGGATGCCCCAGAAGGAAAGATGATGAGTCCGTTCAAGTGTTCTTTGAGTGAGTGATACATTTCCATTTCTCTCTTTGACTTCATCCTGATTTTGTGTAAGAACATGTTGTTCAGTTTTTCATTTTTACATGAAAAGTCCTCTCTCAGGTTATTCAAACTGACCTTAATTTGAAGTACATTTTAATATACAGCTGAGGCAATATCTGCATTGATGCACATGCATATTCCTCTACATCGTATGGCATATACAATACCTCTTCACTTGGGGTGAGCCAGGAGGCCATCTGCCATTGCTCCCACACCTGGAGTAGGCAGCACCTTGGAGGGAAATCAGAGGATGACATTCACTCACCTCCAATTCCTCCTTCCTAACAGAACCTGCAATCCACACAGCCGTGCTATAGGGGAGCTGACCTGCTCCCAGCCCTATGGTGCTGCTGCTGATCTAAATAAATGAATCATGATTTTTCTTATCAATGTTTTATTTAGAAATAGGCATGTGAAGATAATTCTAATGAATGAGAAAAGAGAAGTGAGAGTAAACGTAGTGATTCGTCTCAGTCCACAGACATCCCAAGGTCCTGGGTTCATGTCACAAGGCCAACAACCAAGATGAACAACTAACTAAAATTAATTAAAATACTTTTTTTAAAAAAGAAAAGAAACACAAAGCTCAACTCATTTCAATTAGAATGGCAGCTCTCAAAAACAGAAAAGAGAACCAGTATGGGTGAGAATGTGGAGACATTGCAGCGCTTGCACACTGTTGGTGGGAATGGCACAGACACCATGGAAAGCAGGTTTGCAACTCCCCGAAAAATTCAAAGTAGAATTACCCTATGATCCAATAAGTCCACTTCTGAATATATAGCCAAAAGAATTGAAAGCAAGTCTCAAAGAGATATTTGTATGTGTTCAGATATTTGTACCATTGCTAAAAGGTGGCAGACATCAGTGTCCATTGATAGGTGAGCTAATAAATACAATGTGATATATACATATATATATATATGGATATTATACAGCCTTAAAAAGGAAGCCCTGGCCCACACTATAGGGTGGGTGGCCTTGATAGTATTATGTAACTGAAATAGGTCAATAAAAAGTATTATATATTCCAAATTACATGCGGCACATACAACAGTCAAATTCACAAAGAAAGCAGATGGGTGCTGGCCAGGGGTTGGGGCAAAGAACAAAGGAGAGCTGTATGGATATGGACTTCCAGTTTTGCTAGATGAAAAGACTTCTGGAGGCTTCAGGCACAGAGATGTGAGCTCACTCGTACTACTGAACTGTACATTTAAAAATGGTAAGACGGTCAGTTTCATGTGATACATATTCTATCACAATTAAAGGGGGAACAATTAAGACACCCAAGAAAAATATCATTCCCTTTTCAGCCTCTAAATAATATCATGCTCATATGTATACTTGGACTAACTGCCAAAAAGTTGGGGCTCCCTGAAAAGAAAGATGAGAGGAACACACATCTTTGGTGGTGCCTTTAGTCACTGTATTAACAAGTGTTGGATCAGTCTTATCTTCCAGATTCTTGAAATGTGAAAGAATATTTTTATTACTTAAGCTATTTTGAAAAAGTTAGTCTTTCCATTACTTATAGCCAAAACATTCCAACAGATGAGAGTTCTAAGTACCCAAAAAGTGGCAAGCAGCCAATTTGGTTAATGTAGACAATAAGACCTGGCTTTGAAGTTTTCAGTTGTAGTGAAATTGTCTGGCAGTGGTTAGGAAAGAAGTCTCCATGCCATTCTTACTCGTAATTATCAGAGTTTTTAAATTTTTTCCAAATATTTCTACGTAATATGTGCTTTTATAAATAATCACTAAATTAGTATGTCCCTTGGATAGCTTATCATATCATGGAGGACAATAGAGCCATTAAAATGATGCTAAAGGGGAATGCTACTTACCTGCACTTTAAGCAGGGGGAAATGCAAGTTACAAAGCGGTGTGATTCGGTATTGTAGGTGTTAGCTCCAACTGCTTATAAATAGAGAAGGAGGCAGATGACAGCAATGGCCAAAGGTCAAAATACAATATATGTGAAGAGAGAACAAGCGGGCAAACCAAATATTAACACAAATTATACCTTGGGGGTGGGATTACAGCTGTGTTTTATTGTTTTATTTTGGCCTATCTATTTGTCTAAATTTTCTTCAGTGAAGCTCCCTATTTTAGATGAATATATAGGTCTTTTTAAAAATCATATGTAATATTTTAATTCTGCTTACTCATGAATATGTAACTTTTCTCAAAGAGCTGAGTTTAATTTCCTATGTGCCTAAAATTTTTATTTTAAACATTTAAAGGACATGTCTGTAATGTATGACATAGGTCCTTGCCCCTAAAACAGCATCTACTGGTCATACTTCACCATGCTGGTGACACGGGTTTATTATTTCAGACTTGACTACAGTATGGTGGGCTCATAGGGTGATATTCAAGGGCTGTAGCACACAATGACCCTCACTAAATGACCCCATTCTGTTGTATTTTAGTCCTTGATCTGCTTTTAACACTTTCAGTGTCTTTGGGCTTTCCTCATTATTTGTCAAGGTATCTGTTATACACCCTCTCCTCCCCTCTCGTTTGCAGCTTCCAATATACAGAATTCCTAGAAGCCTAGAAGGTGAGCTCTGTTGTCATAACTGAATGTAAAGTAAGAGTAAATATTTTTAGAGTGAAGGCTTAGGGAAGCTTTCCTAGGAGTGAGCCCATGAGCATCAGTGAACAGGCTTCCTGGCCATCTCAGCTGCACTCATTCTTTTTTGGCTTATTTCCCTGCTCCTGCGTGGATGCTAAGCTGGTAGAGATGCTGGAGAACAGAGCTCTGCATAAGTGAAGTGGGAGTGTTTCTGCTAACAAATAGCTGTGCTACTAAGAAATAGCATGACTGATTCTCTAGACCTCTTGCGCTAAAAGAAGACTGCAGATGGCAAGAACAGACCCTGTCAAAGTCAGGTTGTTTAGGTTCACCACCTGGTTATTAGATTTGCCAGATGGCAAGCCTGAGTAACTGCTCAGAGACAGAAGGTGTAGCCAATCCATTACCCCAGCACTGTTGATACCTTTTATTTAACATGGGATGCACATAGCAGTGCATAATCTGGGTAGTGAGGCATCACAGAACCATTGTAAAGGCAGCCATCTGGGCTCATGTGGGACAGCCCTGTGCACCGTGGAGTTGTGTAAAGCAGAGACAGGGAGGAGGCATGGGGTAGGGAGTGGAGAGTTGGTGGAGGGAGGGGCAGGAAGCTGGGTGTATGTCCACAGGTGCTGTGGTCCATCTCTGGGGTATTGCTGACCAACCTCACCTAGTTTGGGGTTTTCTTTGTTATTAATGTTTATTTTAAGAAAAAAGTAATGGAATTTTTACACCAATGAAGGAAAAATAGAACTCTGACTAGACTTGGTTTTGAATACTTTGACAGATTGCATCCAACTCTGGCAGGGACAAAAGTGACTTTCCATTAGGAAATAATATGGCAAAATGTTTAGTTTCTCTATTAGTTACTAAGCCATCCAGAGCTCCTCCAGTCTCACTTCCTGATGCATTTTGATTCCCTGACCTTCTCTATTGCCAAAATTATACCAGAAGCAATGTGAAGCTGTTTCTCTCATAGCCCTCAGTGGTATTTCTGCATGTTTCACATCCTGTGTGGTGCAGAACACAACCAAATCCAAACCAGGAGAGTATCATGTCAGAGAATGAGAGCCAAGCCACAGTCACTGGGTCCCTGTAGGGAGATGCTAAGAGTCGATGAGATCCAAGGGTGGAATACGAATCATGGGTGAAGAGTTGGGGAAGTGGGTGATGTTACAGAGGGCAAACTGTTTCCTTGCTTTGAAGGACCAGGTGTCACTGCCTCCTTTTGATCCACAATATGTTGAAGGCACCACCTGTCACCTGGCCGATGACTTGATTCAGCAGCCTGGGAGCTCACAGGGGGCAGCCTGCCTTGGACACAGTCCTGCTGATTGGAGCCAAAGCATCTCACACAACAATGATAGGTTAAAGCCAACAGATGTCTTCATACCCTAAATCATAGAGAAAGTCGGGATGGGAAAGGAATAATGACAGTCTCTCTGATCATAACAGACATCTCATCACAGCTTATTTAGTGGAAAATATATGAAAAACAAAAGTTGAATTATCCATCCAGTTTACAGTGCCTAATAGATCACTGCCAAGAGAAAGCATTGTAATAAAATAAAAAATTTCTAAAAATCTTCCTTTAGGTTGTGTCTGGAATAGGTGCTACATTGCATTGCAAACAACCTTAATATGAATAAGTGGGCACAAATTGAAGCAACAAATATTTATTGAGTTCCCCTTCTGTGTGCCAGGCTCCAAGCTAGGCTTTAATATTATACCACAGCTTCCCTTTAAAGTTTCCAAAGCAAATTTATATGCACAATCAAACTTGATCCTACTAAAACCAAATGATATAAGATGTTGTTATCCCTACTTTGCAGATGAATAAACTGAGGTTCACTAAAGTTAGATGGAAAGTTCAAGTTCAAAGACTAACACTGAGTGTAGTGTAAGTCCATGACCCACCTAAACTTTTCTGCATTGGCAATGAATCTCAGAAAATACTTGTCTTTTATGCCTGTGAACACCTATGAACTCTTTCTTACCAGTGCCAATAGTCTACTACCACTTTGCTTTACATTTGCTCTACCTCAGAGGTATCTGCACTCTGCCTTCTACACTTTTTTCAGTAGGGGATAAAATGTATCAATTAGTAAGATGTTCAGGTTCAAGGAACAGAAAACCCAATTAACAGTGACTGAAATAATAAGACAATTATCTTACATAACAAAGGATGTGATATTAAGCAATGTCAGAATTGGTACCTTAGCTCAAAATTGTCATTAAAGAAAAATAGTGTCTTGAAAGAACCTAAACCTTTCTTTATACTTCATGATTCCTAGTCTTGTTACCTCATGGCTGTAAAATGGCCACTGCAGCTCAAATCTCATGTTCTCAGAGGACTGTATCCAAAGGCAGATCCAGCAGGAAGGCTAATTGGGAAGACAAGAATTTGGCATTTGTGATTTTGATAGTAGGGGAGAGGGGCACAACATGAAAAACTGAGAGTGGTTATTGGGTAACTAGTCCTCAGTCTCCACTACTGATAATTTTCTGGTTCCTGATTAGGGTTATAGCTGAAATGAATTCCTTCTGTGCAGATATATGGATTTTTTGACACTACCTAGAGGTTGCTTTATTAGTTTTCTGTGTTGCATAGTAAACAACCATAGGTTTTGCAGATTAGGACAATACCATTTATTTCTTCACAGTTCTACAGGTCAGAAGTTCAGAGAGACTGTAGTTTCCCTACCTACGTACAAGACTAAAATCAAGGTGCTAGCCAGACTGTGTTCTCATAGAAGGCCCTGGGCAAAAACTTGCCTCCACGCTCATTTAGAATTCTGGCAGAATTCAGTTCCTTGCAATTGTAAGCGCCCCATGGCCTTGCTGACCATTCACCAGAGTTTACTCTCAACTCCAAAAGACACTTCCTGTGCTTACATGTGACCCCTCCAGCTTCTATGCCAGCTACTGTGCAGTGAGTCCTCCTCATTCTTCCAGTCTCCCAGGCTTTGGCTTTTGCCACCAGCCTAAGAAATCTCTCTGCTTTTGAAAGGCTTGTGTGATAATTTGCCTTTTGCCAAAATCACAGAGTAACACCAGAGAGAAGAGATTGTGGGAGTCATCTTAAAATTCTGCCTCCTTGTCATCATTTCAAAAACAACAAAATCAGGATTCATTTTGCAGTTCAGGATAGGATAGGGTCATCCTTCCCCGAATCACATGAGGGCAGGAAGCCTCCCAATCAAAACCAGGCTCTACAAGCAAAAAAGGTGAGGGAGAAAAGGACCGCTGATAGATAATCAAGAGTGTCTGACTCAACTTTTATCTCCGAAACTGAGACATCAACCTTAATTTAGTTATACATTAGAATATCATCTAGCGGGTGGATTTTTTACAAGAACATGGTGTATAAAAACCACTGACCAGGGTGTGCCCTGGTGGCCTAGTGGTCTAGTCCACCTGGGAGCAGTCCCACAGACATCCCAGGGTTCAGGGTTCAAGACCCAGGGCTGCGGGGAACAGCAAATGCAAAGAACTAAATGGAAATAAATAAAGTTCTCCCTCCTCTTCTCTCTTCCTTCCTTCCTGTTTGCCTGCTCGCCTTCATTCCTACCTGTACCTTTCCTTTAAAAAAAAAACAAAACACTGACCAATATAAGAAGGAGTCCCAATTCATTTTTTGTCCCTTCTGCTCACCTCCTCCACATCATCTCTGTCAGCACTGCACCCTCTAGCACATGGACTCACAAAGCATCTGACAGTCTGGGAGGTTGGTATGTTTTTATGAAAGATCTTGTGTCAATTTTTAACTGATTTTGGTTTTTTTTGACAAAAGGGAAAGAAGACCAGTCTCTGAGAGCTTCCTCAGAATGGGCCCCATGCTGTCCACAGTTTATAATGAGCCCTGCCGGCCCTTTCCATATCTTGCTAAAAAGAAATCATCTGCTTGCTCTACACCGATGCCTCAGCACCAACTTTTTCAGTGCACTGTTTTCTGTTTCACTGCCTTAAACTCGACTCAAAAATGTGTCTGCTCTTTCCATTTAAAACAAATGACATCTATTCGAATTTAACTTTTTTTCCCCTCCACCAAAATCTAAAATCCCAAGTCGGACGTGTCTAAGAGGCATATATGTGTTTGCACAAACACATGGAGGCCCTTAAAATATGCAAATTATCAATCAGGAACAGCTCAATGCCTTTCAGAATTCTTTACATTTGGGTGAGTATGTGTTTGCCTTTTATTCTGAGTACTTTCAAGCCCATTCTCTTGAAGTACCTTGCCTTACCAGGAGCCCTGTTTGTTCTTGCTTCCTCCTTCATTCACAAGAACCATCCATCAGTTTCTGAAACAAGGCAACTTCTGTGTGGAATCAAAAGCCACCACATCACAGATGGTGAGAGAACGCAGTGGGCATTGTTGTTTGTACACAGGGCTTCATCTCTTTGAGAAGTACCTCTGTTTGAAATGAATGAGGCAGACAAGAGTGGTTGCTTCAAAAGCAACTAGCCTCCTCTGGGCTTTTCTTGTTGAAAGTCCAGTGCAGCACTGTTACTAGAAAGTAAAAAGAATGAAAAATGAATTTGAGCAGGCTACAAGTTTTCTTTACTTTGTAGATTTGGGTTTCCAAGGTTAACGTGAAAGAGGCTGTTTATTTTCTCCCAGTGATTATGCAGGAAAAAAAATTTCCCTCACCAAGAACCTAGCCTAGAAATATACAAGCTCCTCTTTCGCTGCTGTCTCTGATGGGTGTCATTCGGGTAGGAGTAGAGCTAGCATCACAACTGTTGCCATGGTTACCATTTCCGGACCTGGCGATTGGCTGATCCTTGGCCCCACTCCTCTATCCAGTTACCATCTCCTCTGCAGCATGAAGCCTTCTTATTCCCTGACCCATTTTATATTTGGCAGATAGCTGAAGAGCACATAGCTTTCCCTGGTACTTCATGACCTTTCTGTAGATTCTTAATAACCCTAATGTTGATTAGTACATAAAGTCTTGGACTAGTGGGAAAAATTAAAGCAGTGCTCAGGATTCATATAGATGATCATCCTAATAATTTGCTTGAGTGTTATCACCTTCTTCTTTTATCTACAGAGCATTTGCAATGTCTGCTTGAGAATTCAAAGCCAAATATCTGACTCACAACAGGGAAATGAAAAGAACTATGCAACGTATATTTGACATATAACCTCATTCATGAATTCGCTTTCTTTTGCCCTATCTATATTTTCCGTACCTAAAATTTCTTTTTAATAAGTCTTGCATAGCCCTCAGTAGTTATGGAATTCTTGCTGTTAGGATGGAAGAAGAGAAGTATGAAATCTCTCTAATCCATGAAGGGAAAATTGTAGAAAGCAAAGCACCTAGAATATGTTCTATGTAAAAATCAAATGGAATAATTTAAATGCATATTTTCTTTGAAAAAAAATGTGGGCAGAGTGCTCACTTTGGCAGCACATATACTAAAATTGGAATGATTACAGAGATGATTAGCATGAACTCTGTTCAAGAATGACACAAACTCATGAAGCGTTCCATAGTTTTAGATGTTGATCAAATAGTACAGACTCCCAGCTATAAGATAAAATAAGATCTGGGGATCTAATGCATAGTCTGGTGATTATAAGTAACAATACTATATTATGTACATAAAAGGTTCTGAATATATCTTAAATGTTACCATCATACACACACACACACACACACACACACACATACACACACACAGAATCACAATTATGTGAAGGGGTCTCAAAGTTACCTAACTTTATTGTGGTAATTGTTTGGGAATATATACACGTACATAATCATCACATTGTACACCTTAAATTTACATATGCCGTTGTGTCAATACTATCTCAATAATCTGGGGAGAACTGCCCAATGCAGAGAGGGTGATGTGTTTATATGTGTGTGCATTTATTTAATTGAGTTTCTGATACAAGGGAGGGATAAGAACAAGACATTCCTAACTCAGCAAATTCCCTGAATAAATGGAGGCCCGCTACATAGAAGTCACTCACACAAGACATTTGGGCAGTCTCTTCAAAATGGTGGCGTGGGCCATGTGGACCTGCCATACCATCAAGGAAGTGCTTAGTGGGTTCTGAGAATCCCAGTTTCTTTCACACAATAAAAACTTTACATATATGTTCTGAATAACTGGAAAATATTTTTAAATGTCTGTGTGCTAAATAAGTTCACAGATAATCTTCAAATTAACCCAGTTAGAAACGATTTGGCAGCACCAGAAAAGTGGATGCTATAAAAGGCTTTAGCCCCTTTAATCCTTTCAACAACACTTTGAGGTAGATGTTTTATCTCCAGTTTTTCTCAAATGCAATTAGGAAAGTTAAGTAATTTGCACAAGATCACATGTAACTAGTAAGTAAAAGACCCAGGACTTAACGAGCCCACTGTGTCAGTTCTGAAAACAGACCATTCCTTCAGTTGACTCCCGTATTTTCTAAGCTTTTCATATGTTAAGAGCAAAAATCTGGTGTCGTACAGATTAAGTCAGCTACCTCCAGCCAGCACAGTCCACACACATCCCAGGAACCCAGGTTTACATTCCAGGGCCAGGAGGAATCACCAAGATAAACAAGTAAAAATAAATAAATAAATAAATAAATAAATAAATAAATAAATAAATAAATAAATAAATAAATAAATAAATAAATGTGCAGAGTGCTGTTTCCTCCTCTCTCTTCCTGCCTTTCTAATCACTTTCATTCCTGCTTGTACATTTCCTTTGAGAGGAAAATACGAAGAAAATAAAAGAACACTAACATGAGGCCCATCCCAGACCCACTGCATCTGAATCTCTATGGAGGAACTTGGAAAATGTTTGTTTGACAAGAGACAGGATGAAATTATTATAAAGAACATTTAAGATAACTGCTCTAGTACATCAGATGGGAATTGGACACCACGCTCCTTCTAATTGATCATACAACTAAAACAGATCAGGCCATTCTGGAGTTTATCAGATTTTAATATCACGGTCCCCACTTATCTACAGGGAATATTTTAAGCCCCCACTGCCCAGTGAATGCCTATAATCAATACAGTACAGAGCTTTATAGGTACTATTTTTTCCTATACATACTTACCTATGATAAAGTTTAATTTCTATATTAGGCATAGTAAGAGATTACCAATAACAAACAGTAAAATAGAATTATAAGAATATACTATAATAAAAGTTATGTGCTTATGACATATATATACATCCTATTGTATGTGATCTTTTCAGACCATGGTTGACCATGGGTAACTGAAACCATCAAAAAGGGAGAACAATTGTATTATGGAATATTTATTTCTCGGCTTGGTAACATAACATTGCCTAACTTAAATTTATCTGGATCCTAAAATACCAAAATCTATTTGGAAAGTTAAAAATGGGCTTTGGTTTAAAAAACAGACATTTTTAATCTTCTTCTCTGTCCCTCCATGGTCCTTAGGAGCAGAAGTAAATGAGAATTCAGTTTCAATTCCTAGCAGCTTTAACTGATGCAGAGCTCCCAGTTGTGAGGAGCTGGAGGAGGGCTGGAAGGAAGGCCACAGTCTGAGAATCAGTCCTCAAATCTGGTTGCCCACCAGATGGCTTGTCTGTAAAAACAGGTTACATGATCCAGGAAGTCGAAGAGCCCTCATTGCTTGGTTTTATTTCTTACTTTCAATTGTTCCACATCTGATGAGATGAGCTTCAGTCAGTTAAGCCTGCAGCTTCAATATCCATCATGGGAGCAAACAACATATTTGTACAACCTAAACATTTAATTAAATGGAATGCGAGCCAGTGATTCCTGACAGGGCTTAAGTTAAGTCAAGCTGTAAAACTCCACAGTGCAGCCTGAAGTGGAGATAGATAAGTTGAACTGAAACCTGAGAATATCTAAGGGAAGTTGGACTGCTGCTTCTCAGCAATTTGAAGTTATTCCGATTATCTCAGATAAATGAAAAGTGTGAAGCTGATTATCCCCATTGTGAGCAAAGATCTTTGTTTTGAAAAATTTGCTTTATATGTCATTGCCAAGAAATTTTCTTTGAATGTTAGCTCAGGCATGAGGATTACAATAACAACTAATGACAACCATGTTTTACAAATAATAGTTAACATGCACGAATAAGATCTATTCCTGAGTGTTCCTTATCTCATGAATTCTTCACAGCTTTATGGGTTGGTATTCTAATTAACACAATATTATAGATGAGGAAACTGGTAGATTACACATAGGGTTACTAGGTAACTTACAGGGAGTCCACAGTTAGACTCATTCTCATGTGAGATTAAAACATGAGACCCAACAGTATGCTTATTGTTTATATATGTATATATATATATATAAAACAAAAAGATGCAGAAATGCCAAAAATAAGAACATTTCATCAAGGGAATACATACATCAAAAAGAAAATACAAGAAATGTTGAAGCCTAGAAGGTAAAGGAGAATGCTAGAGGAACCTGATTATAATGAAAAATATTATAAATCAACAGTGAATCTATAGATTATCAAAGTTAGAAATGCAAAGGGAAATAGTAAAAGAATAATTGTAATAGGAGATAGTAATAATCAGGCTAAGAAAAATTAGAAATTGTTAAAAATTAAACAGACAAATTAAAGCAAACAAATATTTAGAAGACATTGAAGATGTGGCAAAAACAGATATAAATTTGAAAAATAACAGGTTATGAGTGATATACAATTAATAAATTAGAACCTATAGACATAGTCAACACATTACCAACATAAACTACATTTTTTTCTCAATGTACAGGACATTCATACATATATACATACTATCTCTTAAATAAGGCCCAAAAACTTGGAATCAAGAGGGAAAAAAATTTAAAGGAAAGGTAGGGGCAGGAGTGAACACAAGTTTCTTTTTTTTTTAATTTAGTTGATCAGACTGGTTTTCCCCCCTCCCAGAACTCATCCCAGGGGTATGTGATCTGTGCTTCTTCAGAGGCAATTGCCTAATTGCTATCCCACCAGGGAACCCCAAGAGAAAAATTATAGACATGCTCTGGTGACCTAGTGAAAAAGTCCACAGCCTTCAGTTGGTATAGTCCACATACTTGCCAAGGACCCAGGTTCACAACCTGGGGCTGAGAGAAACAACCAAGATGAACAACTAAATAAAAGACAAATTAAAATGCTTCTTCCTCCTTTCTCTTTCACTTGCTACTTACCTTCATTCTTACCTGAACCTTTCCTTTAAAAAATAAAAGTAAAAAAGAGGGAATTTTATAGCAGTATTTTCTCACAAAAATTCAGTAAAACTAAAAGTA
The DNA here is from genome assembly GCA_004363575.1 of Solenodon paradoxus. Classification (NCBI taxonomy): domain Eukaryota; kingdom Metazoa; phylum Chordata; class Mammalia; order Eulipotyphla; family Solenodontidae; genus Solenodon; species Solenodon paradoxus. The sequence goes on from RJWH01000925.1 coordinate 74,314, forward strand.
ACGATAGAATTAAAAAGTAATGATAGGAGCCTTGGGCAAAGCTGTGATCTAACTGACAGACTTAGAGGCATATAGTCCAGAGGTTGGGATGATAATTCCATCCCTTACTGCCCTGTGATGGGGAAATTCATTGAACTACCCTAAACTTCAGATTCCCTTTCTGCAAAAGTGGCTATATGTAGAAATCAAAGAAATGGAGACACAAGATTTAACTAGTGGAAAGATGAGCAAAAGATATGAACACACAAATTAAAATAGAGGAAACAAACGAGCAATGACACACATAAAAAGATATTCAGGGATTGATTTCTGGATGGTGACTCAATAGGACACACTTTCAGGTGGTTCCTCACAGACACCCAAAAAAAAAAAAAAATCACCTATTTTCCTAAGACAAACACCAAAAAACGACTGACACTTCAGTTGGAGACACATTGGCTGAAGACTAACGGTGGCTGAGGGCACCTGGCAGGGTTCTCAGCTAAGCTGCAGATTTGGATTTGGATGGAGCTCAGGAGTCTCTGGACGTGCAGTGAAATAGAGGCTAGGGATTTTGAGACCAATTGTGGAGGCAGCAAAAGGTGGGCCCAGTGGGGCTGAGATGAAGAGCCATGGAGGGTTGACTTGGGAGGGGGTGAAAGGAGAGCCAGCTCACTAGGAGCTGAGCTGGAGCCCGCATAGCGAAATTGTGCTCAGCACAGCTACAGACAGAAAACAGCCAAAGAAATTCCAAGCTCAAACCCCTCCCACAACCATTTCATGTTAGAGCCTGGGGTCCATCAAGCGGAAATCCCGCCCACTGCATAACCTCCCACCAGAAATCCAGCCCATTGGGTGCCCACCCCATGGAATACAGTGAAAAGGCAGTCCCAAACCTTAACTCTACCCGCTAGCGCCATCTGGTGGGTCGAGGAGAAACTGCCGCCTGATTGCCAATAATGGGCAAGTCAAACCTACACAATGTCAGGGAAACTAAACCCTCAGAAATACAAACAGAATGTCGACTAGAGCAAAGGCACAGAGAAATGCACATGAAGTGGTGGATCCAATCAAAAACCCAGGGGAAAATCTGAATACAGCAGACATATGTAAGTCACCTGAAGAGGAATTTAGGATAACAGTGATTAACATACTCATAGGAATCCAGAAATCAGTAAATGAGAATGTCAGGAAGCAAAGAGAAGAATTCAAACAAGACATCAAACAGGTAAGAGACACGATGACTGAATTCAAAAACTCAATAGAGGGACTCAACAATAGGATGGATGAAGCTTCCAGTAGAATCAGTGATCTGGAAGTTAGGACAGAGGAACTCAATCAAGAAAACCAGCAAAAAGATCAAAAAAATTCAAAGAATTGAAGACAGCATGGAAACCTCTGGGATAACATCAAAAGGAACAACATTTGCATCATAGGGGTCACAAAGGAAGACAAGAAAAGGGGGCAGAAACTATATTTGAAGAAATAATAGATGAGAACTTCCCCAACATGAAGAATGAAGCAGGCCTCCAGATCCAGGAAGCTCAAAGAGTTCCTAACAAAGGAAACCCAAACAGAAATACAACCAGACAATTGTCATCAAGATGTCAAAAATACAAGATAAAGAAAGACTATTAAAAGCAGCCAGAGAAAAACTTGTCACGTCCAATAAGATTGTCAGCGGATTTTTCAAATGAAACTCTTCAGGCCAGAAGGAAATGGCATAACATATTCAAAGTGATGAAAGAAAAGGATTTTCAACCTAGGATACTATCTATGATAAGATTATCATTCAGAACTGAAGAAATTATTTTAAAAAAACAACAACCCTTTTCTACCTAGCAAAAGTTAAAGGAGTTTATCACCACAAAAGAAGCTTTGCAAAAATATTAAAGAATGCTCTATAAAGCATAAAAAAATCCCACAGAAAAATGGTATGACAGCAAACATTAAAGGTGGGGAGTAAGAGAACAAAAATGTGGATAGTTAGAATGAGTGGAAGACTAATATGCTCTTAAATAAAATTAGGTAGTAAACATAGAACTGTGAATGCTAACTTCAGAGTTACCTCAAAATACATACCCAGGGTAAAAGTGAAGAAGAAAACAAAAGGCAAAATCAATCAAAACGTAACTGCACCCATTCAACCTCATCTGGAGCAACATACAAAAGACAAACTATAAAATGACACTAAGCAGCTATATGTCAATAATCACCCTAAATATTAATGGACTGAACTCACCAGCCTAACAATGCAGAATGGCTGACTGAATTAAAAAGCATAACCCAAACTTCTGCTGCATTCAGGAAACCCATCTTCTTCTAAAAGATAAACAAAGGCTCAAAGTCAATGACTGGAAGACAATCCTACAGTGGAATGGCAACTACAAAAGATCAGGAACAGGCATAATGATATCAGATAAAACAGACTACATCTAAAAAGCATAACAAAAGACAGAGATGGACATTATATAATGATTAAAGAATCAATCCAGCAGGAAAACATAATGCTTATAACATAGATGCACCAAATGAAGGAGCATCAAAATATACCAAGCAAGTATTATTAGACCTGAAAAGAGACACTGACAGCAACACAATAATAGTGGGGAACTTCAACATCCTACTTACAACAATGGACAGATCAACCAGGCAGAAAATTAGGAGGGAAACAGCCACTTTAAATGACCATCTGGAACAGATAGATCTAATAGACATATACTGATCACTTCACCTAATGACTATAGATTTCACTTTCTTCTTAAATCTGTTTGGGGAAACTGAATAGGGACTGAAATAAGGAATGAAGATTTTGTTTTTAATATGCCGTAAGTAAGTTAAAAGTAGAAAGAATATAAACGATTTTAGTTTTATGCGTTTTACTTTGATTTACCTAAATACATATATATAGCAATAAAAAAAAAAGATATTCAGGGCTCTGAAAGTCAATATGGCATGTCGTAGGATGTGCTGGATCTCTTCTCCACAGAACAACTAGAAATCACCCATTCTTCAGACACACACACAGCATGGAAGGGCTGCTCTGGGGGCTGCAGATACAGCAGAAGCAATCACCATGACAAGGGTAGCAAAGACATCAAATTTCAGAGCTACATCTTGGATTTGGGACTCCTAGCCAAGGGGGTAAAAAGCAGCAGAGGGGCTGGAACTGTGGGAAGAACTGAGCCTCCTAGGAAATGCTCTGAGGGCAGCAGAGATTCCACCCAGAGGGACCAGGACATAAAGCAAGGGGAGAGGGTCCTGGTGCAAGGTGAAAGGAGGACCAGTGCCCTGGTGGTCTCAGTGGGCGCTCCCCCACCAACCCCAGTCCTGGAAAATGACACAGGGTGCCACCATAATTGAAAGGCAGCTAGGGAATTCCCCCACCCTCACCCATTTCCACCATATTGCTCTAGCGCCATAGGACCCATGCACTGGAAAGCCCTCCCCCAGGCTTAAAGGAAGAAGAGTCCCAAAGGGAAGGAATCTTCAAGACTACCCACAGTACCACTCTGTGGATAGGGGCGGAACTGCAGCCCAATGGCTGATTGTGGCTGAGTAACACGGTGGTTGTTATCATTCAGAGCCGGGAAACTGCTACCCCTTGTCATATCCTCTTTCCTCTTACACACCATCCCTAACCTCTAGTAACCAGGAATTTATTCTTTATAAGTTTGTCACTTCAGTAATGTTATAGAAGTGGAATCACACAATTAAAAAAAAGCTCAATCTTACCAGTAATCATTTCACATCTGTCAAACTGTTGAAATAATCTGACATAATCAAGTATTATGATGATTTGGAAAAATTGGAGAAACATTCACATTTTGGTGATGATATGTACATTGGTGTAACCATTCTACAAAATAAATTTAGAAAATAAATCAATATCTGGTAACTCTGAAGATACCCATACCTTACAACCTAGCCATTTCAGAGCCAGAAGTGAACTCTAGCTAAGCTCTCATTTGTGGACAGTGCAAGTCTATCACAACATCGCTTGTAACAGCAGAAAACAAACCAAAGAAGAATACCCTACAAATATCTGTCAACAGAAGGAACAAATTGTGATATACAATGGAAGCATTGTAGTAGTTTCAAAATGTACTAATTTTGAGTGAAAAAACAATTTTCAGATAGATAAATGGAATGCAAAAGTTTTTAGACCAATAATTAAGGTTATACATTTTATAGTTACATGCATACATTGCAAACATATACATAGATGTGAATGGTAGGACCAAACTAAAGATGTATATTAAAAATTATTAAAGAAGACAATTTAGGGGATACAAATATAATACTTCACAGGTATCTCCTTTGAAGAACTGCAAAATGGGGCAAAAGCAGAAAGCTTTTATAGGATGAAAAATAGAGAACAAGGAAGAGTCAAATAAAAACTATCTGATTGGCTGAGGCCACAGAGTCGACTCTAGATTGAGAAGGATCAGAGTTGGCCTGAGTTTGAGACTTGCTGACTGGATAGACTGCATTTCTGGTCAAACAGAATTTATAGGGTTATCAAAATTAACAAAGTTTGGGTTTGCTGACATGACACCCTGGGTTGCAGCAGTTCTATCTTAGGCTTAGAAAGTTACTACAATATGGAATTGCCTCTGAGCAGCAAAAGATGAGATTAGGTTAGGAAGAGGTTTATAGGCATACAGGTACGCTATTCCATAACACATATAATAAGCATATATGACAAAATGTTAGGATTTGATGAATCCAGGTAGCAGACTAGTAATCATAAGTATTAACTATTCTGAATATTTGAAATTATTCAAAAATTAAATGAGCACACTGTTCTTAAAAACATATAAAGTAGTATGCAAAATATATAAATATTAACAGGTAATTCATAAAGAAAGAAAATATCCAGTCAAAATGATGGTGGTAAATTCAACTTTAACTAGCTAGAAAATAAAAATATACATATACCATTTGAGCATAAAATTGCAAAATGTTAATAGCTAATGTTAACAAGGGGAGGAGGATGGAGTGGGAGTGTAGAGTATTCCCATTCGCCTTTGACGGAAACTCAAAATGGTATAAACTTCCCTAATTTAACAGTACATATAAAAAGACAAAAATAAATATACACATATACTTATAACTTTGCCTCAGCAATTCTGCTTGGAAAAAAAATCTATTCAAAGGAAGTGATCAGGAATGTGGACCAAAGTTTATACTTGTGTGTTGATAGAAGCACAGTTCATATAGCGATATCTTAAAATATATTAAAGTTAGTAAAAAGCTGTAGGGGATTAAATCAATGATGGTATATGTATAAAATGTAAAACTGTAGCAATTTCAAATAATATTTTAAAAGAATATTTAATACCACTGAAAGATGTCACTAGTATGTTGTTTAGAAGCACATTTTTGAAGAGTTTGTATAGTACGTTTGCAGTTGTATTTTACAAAATAAATATATAGACAGAAAGCATAATTTGGAGTTATCCACATCAAAATGTCACCAGTGCTTATCGCTGGCTGGTAAAATTAATAATTTTCTTTGCCATGTCTTTCTTGCTTTTTGTTTTCTTGTTTTTCAATAATAAACATTTACTGATTTTATAATAGAAAAAGTAATTAAAAATAAAACACTCACCGAAATAAACCCTGGCTGATTAAAATTTTAAATATAAGTTCTAATTAGGGAATAACTTGCATAAAAATGAAAACAAAATTTTATCACCTCTCTGGGGGAATTTTAACTCTCTCAGCTTTGATGCAATTTAAATGAGTGCAATATAAAAATTAGCATTACTAAAGATTTTCTTAAGAGTGAAAATATTTCTATCAAACATTACAAAGAATTAAGATCTATCATAAATAGCTAATTCAAATTTGTAAAATAAGTGTTGATTCCAAAAGATAAATAGGTAAAAGATAGGCCCATTCCCATAAAAGAAATACAATTAATAGATAAGCGGAGTAGAAAAAATGTTAATGTTCCTGAGAAATCAAAGAAATGAAAATGAAAGCAGTCAGAAGATGGGAATTTACATATTCTCAAGGAAATTTTTTAAAACCTAAATACTAATATCCAGTGACAGTGAAGCTGCCCAGAAACTGACTCAAACGTTCATTAATAGTCATATCATTACCACATTTATCCAGAAATCTTGCTACTAAGAAATTGTCTTTAAGAAATCCTTTAGTAAAAGCAGAAAGGTCCCTCCTCATCATCTTGATTTCTTAACGTTGGAACTGCCAGGGCTCAGCCCTTTGACACCTTCTCTTTTCCATCCACATGCACTAGAGGCTCTCCTCTCTGTGGACAGACCAGCTCCAGGGAGAAAGCAGATCAGCAGTGAGTCTGGGGACGAGGGGGATCTTGAGTTCAGATAAGAGCTCTGCTGTCAGTCCAAGGGCCAATGAAGCCCAGGGGAGAGGGTACAGCAGGAGAGTTTGAGAGCTGCCTAAAGGAAGTATCATCATGACTTTCATTCCACGTGTTAACAACCAAAGGTGCCATGTTTTAGCCCCCAGGAAGCAACAGTGAGGTTCTCAGGAATTCCCTCATTGAAGAAGTTCTCCACTAACCTTCATGCACCACATTTCAGATGCCCTCCACCCCCACCTACAAAGTCTGAGGGAATGATTTTTGTGAAATAATCCATTCATGTTTGGGCTCCCTTGATGGAGTCTCTAAACCACCTCAGGTAGGCAGGTCAGCATCCCTCCTGCCTTCTAGGAGATGTCTGCCCTGCTAGAAGTCAGACTAAATTGTGCTGTGGCTAGTGGATGGCCAGCCCCCATGTGAGGAGCGGCACCCCACCCAAGGTCAGCAAGCAGAACTGCTTGAGCTCCCAAATCTCATAACTCTGTTCCACAAACACTCATCCACTTGACATCTGGAGCTTCTGCTTCATGAGGTCCTTTCATTGCTTAAGGCTGTTTGGACATTTAGCATTCTTCATTCTCATGATCTGGGGAGATTGAAATCATGGGTTTCATTTACCCCATTGTTTAGAGCAGAGCTGGGCTCAAGCACAGATCTGCCCGCAATTCCTCCTCTCCCTCCACTGTACCAAGTTTGGTCAAGAGTAGGTCTTCTAAGCACAATAGTTGCCCACCATCTTCTCTCTTATCTATATATTGCCTGTGAAAAATGGACAAGGGAAGTTATTTTTCTCTCAAAAGGTAAAACAAGCAGTTTTGCTCTAGAGATGATATGATAGAAAAAAGAAAAATTGTCCCCAGAGGCAAGGTGCCCCATGTAAATTTGACCATGTCCTCCTTCCAGCACCAGGATTCCAATTACACACCCACTGACCTCTGAGATCTAATCTCAGCTGTTCCCTATGGCTTCTACGGGATGGTTCACTCTCTGGAAAGCCCTTCTGGCGTCTGACAGATTTGGTGATTGGAGTAGAATTGCGGAGTGAAAAATGGCTCTCTCCAGGGTATCACTCTAGTGGCCATAAATTTAAAGCAAGACTGGACACACCAATAATTCCATCCTCCTAACCATGAATTTTACCTAGAGGTGAAGTTCCTTTCCCAACCTGGCTCATTGCAGGAAAACCCTTGCTCCAGTGCCTCCCCCCACTACAGAACGCAGGCTGCTGAAGAAAGGGAGAGAGGACCTGTGAGGTTCCCCTAAAGAAGCTGACAGTTTCTCAAAGCTTGAGAACAGACACGAGCTGATGGGTCATGATCCAGGAGGCTTCCTGAATTCCAGACATCTAGGCATTCATCTTTGGGGTTGAAGAGATTCCCCAACTTCATCCAAACCAAAAGGAAAACGAGTTTCCCAAAGCAGGTTTGTACCAACTAGGCTGGGCTATGTGGATGGTTTTCTCTTCTGCCTAAGACCTCCTAACACATGCTGACTCCTAGGGACACAGACTTCAGGAACATGGCCCCCAGAGTATGAGAAGTCAGTCGCCACCAAATTCCTTGTCTTAATTCCCATGAGTCACCTAACTAAGTCATGGGGGACTGTCACCAGCTACTATGAAAAGACCCTCTTTGATGGCATTTACTACATCCTGTGTTCTCTGGCCATTAACCTGAGAAAAGGAAACATGGTTTTACATGTAAATTCAGAGTTATCTGGTACAAGACAGGTGATGGAATTATTCAAAAAACAAGAAAGCAAATTTTGGGGGGATGCTTTATTTTTTAATAGAAAGAAATATATAATATAGATAATTTTGAAATCAAGAACAGAAACGTAGACCCTAGACTTAAAAAAAAAAAAAAGAACACTAAATAATTCTCCTTTATTACAGTCAGTCAGAAAAAAAGAAACGGGAAGAACGTGTTAAGGTAAGGAAAATAAAAAGCACAATGAAAGACTGTAATAAATTAAAATAATAACAGTTGACATGAATTACACAGGGCTCAATGGTAAGCATAGTTCATAGATTTTTCTCACTTATTCTTCAAGACACCCTCTGAGGTAAATAATAGTACTGTCCCTGTTTTTAGAGTAGGAAAGCTGAAGCCACAGTTTTCTTTTTAATTTGCGCATTAATAGTGATAAAAAGGGAGAAGTTAGCATGGAAATCTAATCTTCTGTTATCATAAAGCCTCCACTTGAGACAAAGATAGAAAAAGAGACAATCTTTTATCTGAAAGAACTTTATCCTGTTATCTTTAGAATTTTATAGGTAAATACTTCCTTTATCATTTCTTAACAATAGGAATTACAGGGCAATTTTGTGGTTCAATGAAAAACTATGCATTATCTAGGCAAAGCACAGCCTTCCAGGCTACCTGCATCTGTCACTGATTGCCATGCAGGTGTTTTATACAATGTAGATAACTAATTGCATTGTGAAATGCAGGTTCTGTCCTGTCCAGTGGAAGTTCCCATTGACTTCCCTCCCATACCATGAAGAAAGTAGTTTTGGTCCTATTTAAGCATCCATATCAAAATTTCTTTGCCCAGATAAGTGCGTGTAGGAGTGGGGGGTGGGGGTGGCTTCTCCTTTGAACTGGTTATAATGCCCATATCAGCTTCTTCATCTGTGAGTCCAATAAAAAGACTTACCACATGTTTACTTTTATATCTGAATCAAAGACATGAATTTACCTTTTTTAAAAGATTTTCTCATAGCAGAAGCATCAAACATACCAAAGCATCTCATGTGTACCCTACACATGACCTAACCCAAATGGCTTCAGAGTAACTGAATGGATAATCAATGACGGTCTGTAAATTAGTAGCATAGTCTCATCCTGACAGTTTCCTGTCCAACATTCTGTTCAGTCTATGACAAAATTTCATGGACAAGGCTCAAGGCCCCTCAGTTTGATGATCATTTTATTGCTGACTAGGAAAAAAAAAATCTGTGTATAATTTATGTAATTCTACCTCCTCATAACATCACCTCTACTATCTTCCATTATGTCTCAAGTGCTATTTCAGGCTATCTCCATTAAATAGCTGAGAAAGAGCTTGAGAACATATGTTTTTTAAATAATAATTATAAGCACATGATCTATTTATCTGCAGTGCAAGAGCACAAAACAATTCAAAATGTTTTTAACCTTAAATACATAAAGATCCTACCGCTAACTCTACTACAACTCATACTGCAAAACTACTTTTTGTTGTGTGCTTTGGACATACTCAGTTACTATCCTACCACATTCTAGAGAATAGATTTGTATATCTCAATAAATTCCCTTATGCCTCAGTTTTCCTTTGTACAAGAGAATAATCATACCTGTGTCGTAAGATTGTTCCTGAGATAACAAAGAAAATCTGTCATCCTTGGGAGTTGGCCCCTGATCTGTTAAACCTAGATTTTTAGGTCTACCTAGGAATCAATGACTAACTGCATCCATAGCCTGTTGATGAGAAAATGATGAGTCACTGGTGACGCTTGAAGCATGTCTGTGAGAACTCTTCCTGATTTCTTGCAACCAAAGACTTCATTTTCTAAGCTGAAAATTTTTTGTGAGATGAATGTGTAACAAGGTATGAATACTAGCTGCTATAGAGAGGCTTAGGCCTTTTCAATCTCAGCATCACCCAGCCCTACCTGCTACCTAAGGTGAGGACCGTCTTTAGGAAGCACTGGAATCCAGCAAGAGAGCCAACATGCTGACTGCCCACCTGCCCAGGCAATGTCACTGGTTTGCTGCAATCAACCAGTTCAGTTTGCAATCTGGTCTCCCAAAGGAGCCACCTAGTCATCCTTCACCACTCCCATCCAACACCCCAAGCAGCTGGACGATATAGGCATAGAGTTCTCTTTCCCACGAAAGAGAAAACCTTTGGCAAACTTTAAGAAATCAGCATTGTTTGCTATCTACCTGGTTGCTCAAAAACTAACTTAAATATTTACTTCCTTTTGCTTCCAAGCATAAAGCGAACAGAAAAAAAAAGGATTTTACATGCTACTGCAACTACTAAACTCATAGAATGCATTATTGGCTCAAGGATATCTAGTCACAAAGAATGACTGCTTTGGTTTTCAGGGATTTTTATCTTGATTTTGACTTGTTTTAATTATTCCATTGATCAGCAGCTAAAAACCTGATGGGAAGATTGACCAGGAAACATAAAGATATGTGTCAAACAAGTATCAACTCTGCTCCTTAATCAGTTGGCGCTTTGCTTTAGACTTTGGGAATGAGAAGTTATAGTACTGATTAGACATGTGACCTTGAACAAGAAATCCCAGACTCTCAGTTTTCTGACCTGTAAAATGAGAGAAATAATCATTAACTCATGTATTTCAAAATCAAATGAGTTCTGATTGTGCCAAGAGTTGTTATAGGTGCTTTCCAGGTGATAATGGTTAATGCTCACAAATTCACATGATAAAACTGTAGCAGAGAGAAGCTAGACAGTTTGCCTAAGGTCACACAACTACTCAGAGGCAGAGCCATGCAAAGGTTAATCAACAGCAGGCATGATGATCTTTGATGACTAAATCCCTGCTTGAAATACTGGAAACACTTCATTCTTTCAGATAACCTAAAACATCTGCATTTTTGTTTTCACCTTTCATGTATTTACTGGGCTTTATAAAACAAAAATGTAGATAAGGAAACTCTAGGTCAATCCCTTCCCAAATAAGGATGTGTTCCAAGTCAACTCAAATTAATGAGGTGTCCCTACTTGTTTTTGCCATATGCCTGCATTGTACAAGACTGTCTGCGTGGATCAGTCAGTGACCCAATAAAAACTTGGTCATTTCCCCTTTGATCTCCTGACCCCAAACAGGAGTATGAGAGGGTAGTTGTTTTCCAATTAAATGATCTTGAAAACTGCTTAAATTTCAACTTGGGAGTGGAATAGGGTTGAAGTGTCAGTAAATAAGACCAGTTCAGTCTGGAGGAAAGCCAGAAATGTAGGGATTAAGAGCTTATTTGTGGCTAAAAAATACCTGACTCTGGACTCAAATGACCCTAATTTCCCCTCTCTCAGCCTTTAGCTGGTAAGATATGGATTTGTCCCAGTGCTTAACGTCTTAAATCTCACCTCTAAGAGTAGGAAAGTAATAGCACTAATCCAAAAGTTCTTGTTTCAATTACTCTTTTATTAGCACTCTAACCAGAAGCTGTCATTCTCAAACATCCCGTTTCTGAAGATGAAAACAAGAAAATCTGACTGAATATAAAATCCTGTTCCTGTCATCAGTGAACTTCACCTTGGTCCCCTGGCTTCCTCCTTTTGGGACTTGCTCTCTTTTTCCCTGTAAAATATGTATTACTTTTCTTCTGATTAGCTTTCTTATCACCACTACACTAAAATAAAAGGTTATATTCAGGTCACCAAATTTTAGCCTCTTGAAATCTGTTTCTTCAAGAAACTTCAGATTAAAGGAAGAAAGAATTGGGCAATTTTTAAGAATCTAACTATAAATCCAATCTTTCTTTAGACTGAGAATTATCGACAAGAGAAACCACTGGACTCTCCTGCTATACTAACTGCTGGGGGTTCCAGCCTCCAGGGGGCTCAGGATGGCCCCTCTTTCAGTTCACAGGAAAAGATGAGTCCTCGATAAAAACTACTGAGCTTTTTTGGATGTGGAAATGACTAAAGAGTCCACTAATGGATCTAGTGACTGTTCCAATGTATTGATGGCATCAACCATATTACAGTCAGGTCATGAAAGGCATGGGCGTTACTCTATCCTTCCACAGCAGAGGAATGCATATATATCTTTTTCATGGAGTACCTTTATCAGTTTAAATGTTTTTGAGCATCCTCCCAAATATTTGCTTATAAATTATACAACACTAATATATAACACAGTACTATATACAAATTAGATCCCCTCTTGCTCCCCTAGGTGAATTAAAACTAATAACAGCTGCCATCTATGATTTCCTCCTTGACAAGATTGCTGAGGGCTTTACCTCTTTGTATTGCCTCCTTTAATCTGAGCAGGTAGGCACCATTAATTCCATGGTACAAATGAAGAAAATTAAAGCTCAGAACACTAATAACGTCTTGCCCGAGGTCATACAGCTCATAAGTGATAGGCTCATAATCCGTCTGATTCCAAAGCCTAAATGTTTGCTCACTAAACCCATTGCCTTCAACATAAGTCATCATAACTTATTGAACCTCTACCATGAACCAGACATCTGCCTGAGTGCCTTACATGTACATTTCTAATACTCACACCATACTATGTTTGCAGAGTTGTGAATCTGTCTTCAAATTCTGATGTTCAAGCAATGTCTTTATTTTCTATAATACATGTGAATTACTAACCCCAAATTCCTACTTTCCAAGCTTTCCTGGATTCCTTCTTTCTAACCCCACCCCAGTTAAGGCCTAGTTCTGGACCACAAGCAATACCCAAGCCTGGAGGTGGCAGTGAGCACCTGATCCTCTCTCATCAGTCCACATAGGTGGCTGCTGAAGAACTGGCCCTCCCCATTGACATGATCTGTGGGTCCTGTAGGCCCACCATTGCTCCCACACCAAGCACAGGGAACTTTTATTGCCTACCTGCCTGCCCCTCACCCCCACCCCACACACAGCTATTTCCTTTATAGACTACCTTCTATTAGGGTTTCTGAGAGTCAAGGAACTATCCCCTCTAATCTCAGACCTATGGACAGAACTCCCCTTTCCCCAAGCCCAAAAGACCCTCCTTCTAGTGATGGGGTGCTGCTATTTCTTGTCATTATATGTAATGCATAGAACTGATAACACATATGTGGAGTAACTTAAATGTTTCATCACATGCTTAGTCCTTATATTTTGCCAAGCTATCGTTAGATTTCGCACTAAATTCTGTCTGCATCATGTTCTCCATTATCAAATAGCAAAAAAACAGTTTCACCATTTTCAAGTAACTTACATTCATCTGGAATCATGTAACCATTCTTATTTGGGGGGAATAGGAAGAGTTTGATTCTTCTTTTGCCTCCAACTTCTAATACTGGTGATATTTTGGTAAAGATGGCATGAGAAAACAAACCAGTGTGTCTAAATTAGCCAGAGAATTGAAAGTTGATTCTCTGAGAGTCTGTTGAGAATCCTTCTCCTCTTATATTTGACAAGACATGATAAACCTTTGGTTTTGATGGATGAGAGGGATAACTGTACTCCAACTTGCAGATGTTACCACTTTCGAGTATAGTATGCAACCTGCCTTTACACCCTTATTTCACACATTCAGTAACTTTTATTGTCATACTTTATAATATAAAAATAGGACAACCACATCAGATGAAACTTAACTGTTAACCAACTTTTACAGCAAAATTGCCTTACAAACAATTACCTTGAAAATATCTTCAGCAAAGAACTTACAGGGAATCTACCAGAAACAACTGACAAGAGCTAGAACAACTTGGAGAGCCTCTTCCCACAGAGAATTTGCAGAAATTAGGGGATGTGTGGGAAGACAGATTCAGATTCACTGGTGTCATAAGTTAATGTGCAGAGAGATGCGGAGGATAGGAGTTGTTACTAGAAACACCCAGAGGACAAGAGATGAGGTGGGCTGACAGAAGAGGAGCCCAGGGTGGATTGTCAAGCAGGTTTTAGGTTTAGCTTTCTGGAAAATAAGAAGAAAAGTGAACCTTCAAATCCTGCTTACCCATTCAAAGTAGGAAGGAGCCAGCCAGGGAACCAGGGCAGCAATCCCTGTTCAGATATCCTGCATCTGATTAGATGGTTCCCAAGTGCAGCCCTCATAAGGAGGTGCTGGCATGCCTTGATGGAGTAGGAGTTAGGCATAGTCCACATATATCCCAAGGTCCTGGGTTCAAGTCCCATAGCTGGGGGCAGACAATCAAGATGTACAACTAACTAAAATCAAGGGCTTCTTCTTCTCTTCCTACCTGCTTCTGCTCACCTTCATTCCTGCCTGTACCTTTCCCTTAGGTGAAAAAAAAGAAAGGAAAAAAGGAGGAGATGCAGCCAGAGGGTAGCACAGGGCCAGGCTTTGGGCTAGGGTCAAGACTATCCAAACTGCTAGAGTCCAATTAGTTCATTTCTTACAGGTAGTGACCACCAAGTTATCCAAATACCTATTCAATATTTCTTTTATGCCTTTTTTTTAATTTAGAAAAAGACAGAGTGTTAGCTCAAGGGTTTTTAGGTCTTACTCCAAGTTTCTCATGAGTCTGAGAGAATATTTTGTCAGACCCACCAGCTCCAGGAACAAAGAAGGTAGTACAGCCGACAGAAAGCAAGTGAGATTTATTGAAGTGAAAGAGAAAGCACACCCTTAAGAGATAGAATAAGGGCAGGCCCTTGTAGAGGGAAGCAGGCACCAGGAGCCTCTGAGCTGGGGCTTTTATAGGCTGTATGCCTGCCCTGATCTTCACCAGGGGTTTTTGTTCCCTGTTAAACTGATTGGAGTGTCCCCTTGGCCTTTAAGCCAATTGGTGGAGTTCACTTATGCTTCCTTATCCTTTCTTTCCTGTTCACTCCTCCTGTACTCTGCCCGTGCCTAATTGCTACCTAACAAAAGGAAGGGAGAAAACAATAACAAATAAGTCCCTTTACCTATCCCCAAATTTCCCCAACCCCAAATTTCCTCCCTCAGGTAACCTAAGGTCTGCTGTGAGGCACAAAGGTTTATTCTAATTTATTCTATCAGTTCATTTGTGTAGTTTTTCCATATCTAGCATTTGTCTTTCTCCTGACTTATTTCACTCAGCAAAATACCCTCAAGCTCCCTCCATGTTTTCATGAATGGCATGATGTCAGACTTTTCAAGACTGAGTAGTAATCCATTATATGTATATATACACACAATGTGTTGGAGTTGGGGTAGGGAATGCAGAAGTGTCTCCCAGAGTCATAGTTGTTGTGTTGGAGTTGGGGTAGGGAATGCAGAAGTTTCTCCCAGAGTCATAGTTGTTGTGTTGGAGTTGGGGTAGGGAATGCAGAAGTTTCTCCCAGAGTCATAGGTATGAATAAGGCACAAGGACAGAGATCAAAAGAGGTGAGCCCACAGTTAGCAAGGAGGCCATAGTCCCAATAGAGACCATGGGAGAAAGAGCTGGGATCTGCTTATAGCAAAGCACATTCCCCTGTGAAAACCCCACACCTCTTCCAGAGGTGCAGCAGTCCCAGCAGGGAGCCATAAACAAGCACTGGAGATGGTATTTCAGGAAGGATCAAGCAGATAGTGAAACTGTTTAGCTGTAGCTCCAGACTATGGGGAACTGCAATAGCCCTTCCAATTACTTTTCCCATGAGAGGTTTGAATGGAATGCTCCTTGCTGGAAACCAGTCAACTATCCATGAGTGCAACTCATCTGGCTACCACAGAAAAGTAATTTTGTGCACCAACTGTTCATCACTAATGTGCTAATGATGGAGGAAGCTGTGTTACCCCTGGAATCTTTCCTGCAATGACAACCTCCACACTGAGTGAGCACAAACTGTATCTCATTCACAAGGAGGCTAACCTTCTTTTCACTATATAGCAGAGTTTTAGATTCAGTGACTGAACACCAGTTTCCAGGTGTGTTGGCACCCACTGATGGGGAGAGCCCTGCAGCTCACGGGGAGTGTCTATATCATTGCCCCCTCCCTGCCAACCCAGGGACCTCCAAATAGGGCGATGTGATGTGGAGACAGATCAGTTTCTCCCACAATTTATGAGGTTGTGTGTCTTTTCTCTTTGTGAAGACATTGATCTTTGTTCCTTTTCAGAAGTTGTAGTTGCTAAATTGGATTTTGGTTGTTGTGTCTGTGGGGAGGAGGCAGGTGAGCTGGATAGCTTAATAGTCTGCTATCTGGGAACCACCTGTTAGCCACCTATTTAAGGAGTTGTCTATTCATATCTATTGCCCATTTTTGACTGGTTATTTGTTTGTTTGTTTTTTTGATGTTGAGTCTATAAGTTCTTTATAATCTTGGGTATTAACCCTGGCTGAATATATGATGTGCAACTATCTTCTCCCATCCAGTAGGATGTCTTTTTGTTCAATGCTAGTTTCTTTTAATGTCCAAAACCTTTCTTATTTGACAGAATCCTATTTGTTTATTTTTTTCTTTTATTTCCCTTACTCTTAGAATCAATTCCTCAGACATCTGTAAGGATTACATCGTGAAATATATTATCTATATGGTCTTTCTACATACTCTATTGTTTCTGATCTTATGTGCAAGTCTAATCCATTTTTAACTCATTTTTGTGTGTAGTGTTAGAATGTATTCTAATTTATTTTCTTTCTTTTATTTTATTTGCATGTGGCTATTTAGTTTTTCCAACAGTATTTGTTGAAAATGCCTTCCTTCTTCCATTCTTGGCACTTATTCATAAATTAACTGATCATACATGTATGGGTTTGTTTCTGAGCTCATAATTCTCTAGATATTCATATGTGTATCTGTTTTTATTCCAGTACCATACTTTTTAATTACTATTAGTTCATTGTATACTTTAAAGTTGAAGAGTGTGATACTACCATTTTTCTGCTTTCTTTCTCTTAATTACTAGGCAATTCAACTTTCTGTGGTTCCATACAAATTTTAATAATGTTTGTTCCAGTACCTTCAAAAATATCTTTGGAATTTTGGTCAGAATTGAATTAAACTTGTACATTGCTTTAGGTAAAATGACAATATTAACAATAACAATATTAACTCTTCCTATCCATAAGCATTGAATATTTTTTTAATTATCTGTGTCTTATTCAAATTCTTTTAATGTCTTATAATTTTCATTGTAAAGGTATTTCTCTTTTATTCTTTCATTCCTAGGTATTTGATTCTTTTTGATGTGATTATAAACAGGATTATTTTCTTGATTTCTTTTCTTACTGCTTGCATATAAAAGCACAAAATAATTTTAATTAATTTTGTAGCCAATCACTTTGCTATATTTGTTTATTGTTTCTAATAGCTTTTTTGAGTCTTTTGAGTTTTCTTTGTAGATTATCATGCCTTCTGCAAACAGGGATAGTTTCACTTTTTCTTTTGCAATTTGGATAACTTTTATTTACTTTATTCCCCAAGTTTTCCACTTGGATGCTTAAGTGGTATCTCAAACTCCACATGGCCAAAATTGAATCTTCCTCCATCAAACCTGCCAGCTACAGCCTTCCCCATCTCAGTTGATATCAACACATAGTATCACTTGCTCAAGTCAAAATCCTTGAAGTCATCCTCACCTCCTCTTTTTCTCTCACATCCCACATTCCAATAGGCAAGTATTCTTGTTGACCTGCCTTCAAGAGATATTTACCATTCCCCTTTCCACTGTAAACATGCTGAAGAAACAAGTCACCATTCCCTATCACTGTGTCACTGCAGTAACCTCCTAACAGATCTCCCACTTGCACCTTATAATCTGTTGCTATCCTTGCAAACCAGAATAAATTTAAAAATATGATATAAATAATGTGATTCTACTAGTAAGTTTGGGTCCCCTATGTCTCACAGTGTAAAAGACTTTTTTTTTTAAGAGGAAGGAAGGGAGGAAAAGAGGAAGGGAAGGAGGAAGGGAGGGAGGAAGAAAGGAAGGAAGGAAGGAAACATCTTTATTTTGTTGCTCATTTTGTTTTTCACTCCAGCCATGAGTCCTGAACCCAGGTCCTTGGGCTGTATGTTGTCTGCACAGCAGTATCTCTGTCACTTGAGCCAAAGGGCACACCAAAGCCAAAGTCTTTATCATGATGTTTTTCTCATCACTGGCCTCCTGGTTATTCCTGGAACATACCAAGCATACTCCTACTTCAGGGCCTACACACTGGCTATTCTGGCTTCATGAGGCTCTCCTAAGATATCCACAAGAACAATTCCCTCAAACATTTACTCAAAGGCCAACTTCCTGACAAGTCATCCCTAACACTCTATTTAAAATCACTACCTCTCCCACCCCCTTAATTGCTTTAATTTTCCTTTTTTCCATGGCTTTCCTTGCATTTACCAATATGCATAAATCTCTATTTTTATGTCTATTGTCTAGTATCTCCCATCCCCAAAGTTACATAAACACAACAAAAACTGGAATCTTCATCTGTTTTGTCCCAAGTGCCTAAAACAGTGGTATATCATAGGTATGCCCTCTCCCAAAAAAAGTTGGACAAATGAATACAGTTTAAAGAAAACTAGAGATCCAAGAAATATTACAAGAGTCTAACTCCTGTCCACATTTGCCTTCGATTCTCTGTGTGAAGCATTCATTAACAGAAGAGGTGTTTACCCGAGGGTCATCCCTCAGTGGAGCACCCAGCAAAGGCATCCAACTCTGAATCTTTACTCCTCCATCAGCTTTTTCTGACACTGAGGTTAGAAGTTCTCCAGTCTTTTTAGCTGTAGAAACATTGTTCTACCACACTTCAACCATAGGTACCACTAGTTTGGTTGAAGTCGTCAGAAAGAAGACTCTCCAGAGGCTTTCCACAAAGCAGAACCCTTTTCTTTTTCTGTGGGCTTAGCCTGCAATTTGAAATACTACTTCCAATAGGCTACATTCCCTTTGCAGCACTGTCAGAGAGAGACTTAGGCAACCACATAGGAGCAGCTACCCCTGACCTTTGACAGAATTTCCAAATACCACATGTTAACTTTAAATTCATTTATTTCGAACTGTGAATTTGGCCCAAGAAGGTAAGAATACTTGACAGGATATTTCATTTTCAAAATGTAGCAGGATAAAAAACACTTTCGTAAATCAACCTTTTTGTGTAGTAAGTTATAATTAGATTTGGTGATGGGGATAGCAAGGAAAGTGCCTGAACACTAAATAACATGGTTAAAAGTTAATTATTGATGGACAGCCTTTCCCGACAAAGTATCAATAGACATTCTGATCTCTTTAGTTTCAGAAATAAACAAGAAGACCTCAGACCTGGGGTGAGACGGCAAAATGGAAAGACTTCCGTGCATCTCTATTTTCTTTGTTGTGTGCATCCTTATCCAATCAAGCACCCAAGGACAGAGCCTGGAACTAGGTAAGAGCCTTTCTTTTCTAGAAAGATGGGCATGGATTTTCTATTTTAAATGTATGCCACAAAAAATCTAAATGTTCTTGACAGTGTGGGACACAACTGCGTATTAAACCAGATGGTTATCTCAGTGACATGGACCACAGAAACACGTGGCCATTTGCAAGTAGGACAAAGATCTTAGGGAAACATTCTGGATGTAGAAATCTTCTAAAGTATTTGCAGCTAATAGTCAAGTCTCATATATCTGATTCAGAAATAGTCATGCTAAGACTTCTTCAGTGGAGAATAATCAGAAAGAATTCCCGATCTTCCTGAGAGTTAATCTGGCATCTAATTTGCAATTGGGGAGCACCAGGCAACAAATTGCTTCATCTTATTGAGATTGTCTAATTGTCTGGCTCTCTCAGGAGAAAGAAATTTCCAGTCTGGTCTAGAGATGATATTGCATATTTTCTAGATTTCACTTTATCTGCCAAAGTTTTACTCTGAGACAGAGGAATCCAACAGCAGTCACACCTGTTTGGTCTGTAACTTCAGAAACAAGATTGATGGTCAAAGATAGATCCAAATGCTTGATGTGTAAGTGGATTCCAGATTTGTGGCAAAACAATGCATTGAATCAATAAATGTCAGACATGAAGACCTGGAAAATATGGCCCAACTAGACAAGCATTTAGGACTTTGTTTTTATACTGGTTATAAGTCAGGAGCTAGAAACTTTACATCAAAAGTTTAGATTTTTTTCTTTGTTCAAAGAGTATGCTTGGAAGAGTTCCTACACTGAGAATCGGGAATTTACTAACCAGGGATATACCTGAAAATTCCACAATCTTTTCCCCTCTTTCAGTAAAAGGCTGTTGGACTTAGATGACTGGGGTGTGGACCACATAAATCCCATGTCAATCCTGAGGATTGAGAAATCAGGCTTGGGGTGGGGTGCAAACTAAACTTTACTAAAAGTAAATAAAAATGCTTCCATCTCCTCTCCTTTGCTGCCTGTCTGCCTTCCTCTCTCAAAAAAAAAAGATTGATTCTTAGTATTCAGTTATATTTTATACCCTAGCTCAGTTAGTAACTTAATATAGGATTAGTTATTACTATCAGTTATTACTATTCACTGAACATTTTTTGTGCTGAGTACTATACAAATAATTTTACATATAGCATCTCATTTATAAGGCATGTCCCAAAGTAATAATAATAACTTGAGCCACAAAGGATGATTTTTATTCTCTGGGTTCACAGAGATTTTGCTGAAGGACCTTTCTGTCCTTTGGTCCAGAATATTGTTTTGTTTTGTTTTTTAAGTATAACATACATCTGAAAAAAATGTCTGTGCTCTAAGTGCTCAATGAGCTTTCGCTAACTGAGCCAGCATCCCAGAGGACCCCTCCCAGTGCACCCCTTAAGCCATAAAGGATTATTTTACCTATGGGGGAACTTTTCAATAATGGAAGCATACAGTATGTGTTCTTTTGCCTCTGCCTGCTTTGCTCAACTTCATGATGAGATTCACCCATGTGGCTGCTCTTTCTGGTTGCTGTTGCGCCCCACAGGTGAGACACCGCCCTTCCTTTATCCATTATGTCATTGCTCGGCCCAGACTGTTTCTCTGTGGAAACTTGGGGGTTAAAAGCCATCAGTGCCAAGGTGGAGGTGGAAGGATAGAACCGCCTTCCCAGGGCTTCTGGGGATTGTCCAGACTTTTCTCGACAAATCTCATGCTGGTCAGCACTGCTTTACAGGATCCCGGCTTGATCAAAAGCTGAGGAAAGCTGCCACAATTAGTGGGCAGTTTCCTCAATGGAAAAGGATCCAAGTCAGAAGACCACGTGTTCCCTGGAGAGCAGACTCTCTTGGCAGAATTCTTTCTGCAAGGAGTGAGCCACTTGTGTGCTCATGAGGCTGTTGTGATGTCTTGGGGTGGTGGTGGGGGGCTCTGCAGGGAAGCCAGCATCCCACAGGGGAGCCCTTGTCATATCTGTGGTTCTCAGTGGGGGCAATTGGCAATATCTGGAGATAATTTTGATGGTTATAACTGGGGAAACAATGCTACTGGCATGTGGTGGCTAGAGGCCAGTGAAGCTGCTAAACACCCCACAATGCACAGGACAACCCCAGAACGAATGCCATGCCTGCCCAGGCTGAGCACCCTAGACTATTCCAAGCTATAGATGTCACAAGTCGGGGCCCAGGAAGAACTCCCTGGTGACATTCACTAATGGAACCACTAGCACTCTGCACCCAGCATGTACCGGACACTGCACACATGTCCCCCACCTCCCTGCATGGTTGAGTAAGTCGGTCACCAGCGACTTTCCTGAAGTCCCTTGGCTTCTCAGGACACAGCTGGAAGAGGCATCTAGAGTTGAATCTGCCCAATTGAGGGTACAAGTCTCTCTCCAATGTGAATATACCGAGTGATTTGCTAACCAGAGGTCCCAAGGGAACCATTCTACTAGTTCCTTCTCACAGGGAAGCAGACTCAGGCATTTGCTCCCACCCTTCAGCATCCAAGAGAAAAGGATATGGAGGGCCAACTGAGGGCCCTGGACACAAAACTATCATCAACTGCATGCCCTGATCTCACTGCTGAGGCCCAGGCTCATCCCTGGAGAGTCCACCCCACATCCGATGGAAGCCACTGCTCCTAGACCCCAGCAAGCCCCACCTTCCAGGTATAACCACCACTACCTCCGGGTACCTACCCCCATCTCCAATCCCAGCCACATTGTCCAGTCATACAAGCAGCTGAAGCCCATTCATCCAGCAACGAGTTCATTTAGTAGGTGTGTACACACATCTGCCGCAGACAAGGCAGTGTTACTGCAGTGATTCACAAACATTCCGCACCATGACATTATTTAGAATGCCAAAAAACTTTCTAACATGGAATCCAGTTCTCAATATTTACTATGTTAGAAATTAAAACAGATATTTTTTTAATTAATGCTTTTAGAGTAACAATTACAAGTTAATGTATAACATATGAGAAATAACTTGTATTTTTTCAATCAACAACAAAGAAAGTGAGTCAGAAGAGCAACATTGTTTTACAAAAAAAATTTCTTTAGTGTCTGGCTTAACAGACAGCTGGATTCTTTTATGGCTCTGTGTTCAATCTGCTGTTATATATTGTTTAATTTGAAGTACATGAAGAAAATCCAGACTTATTTTTGTATCATATAGGCAATAAGGTATGTAGATGAATTTTCCTTAACCAGAACATAGAATGTGCTGAGTACCACATAGGGAAATGCAATGGGTTGATGCCCCCCACCCCAAATCCATGTGTTGAAACCCTAACCCCCAGTATGATGGAAATAGAAGGTGTAACTTTGGGGAGGTGATTTAGTCATGAAGGTGAAGGCTTCATGAATGGAATTAGTGCCCTTATGAAAGCAAGCCCTCTCTCCACCATGTAAGTAATCTAGCATGTGAGCTCTTCCCAGAATCATCCAGTATAGCACCCTGATCTCATACTTCCAGCATCCAGACCTGTGAGAGAGAAAAATTTTACTCCTTATAAGCAAGTCTATGGTAATTTGTTAGCAGGCCAAGTGAATGAAGAGAAGGAGCAAGTTGAGATGCAGGAGAATTTGCTTCTCATTGTGGGGAACTAAGAAAGCTTCTGCAGGGGAAGCAACATTTGGGCAAGATCTTGCAAAATGGTATCTGGACAAAAAAAGAATAAGAAAATTCTATGTAAGACCAAAGTTTACCTGTGCATGTGCAAAGATACAGAGGTAAAAGCACATGTGCTTTTCAAGCTCAAACACCTCCCAGAAATAGGCCTTCTGGGAAGAAGAAAAAGAAAAAAAATAGGAAAGCATTGACCATAACCCTGGTCAGAGATGTTACAAACTGGAAATGACTTGAATGCCCAGCAATAAATCCTCAAGAAGGGGAGTCCAGCCAATACTAGACCTGTCTTTAAACAAGATTCATTTTGAATACCTACTACTAAGAATTGCAGGAACGTTTGAATGTGATAATGATGGAATTCAGAAATAAAAGCCTTACAGCTGACCCTTAGACACCAGGGATCTTCACTTAGCACAGGAATAGGTTTCAGAGTCTGGATGTCTCCTGGGGTGGTGCCCAAGGCTGTGTGTATGTGCATTTTGAGTGGGGAGAGAGGTCATGACTCTTGACAGATTATCAAAAGTTCTTTCAGCCTCCCAAAAGTTAAATAACAATTGGTCTTGTAGTGTTTAAAAATGAGGATAATGAAAATCTGTGTGCGATAAGATGGGGGAACAAGCCTACACACGGAATCAAAACTATGAAGAAATTATATACATGTATATTGCCCAGAATTAGAAGTATGTTTAAAGATATATAAAGTGTTTTAAGGTCATGCATGGGGTGGATTTTTTTTAAGTATTTAATTGTGAAAGAAAAAATTTTTTAAATAATAATCCTAATTAATCACAATTAGATTGATTCTGGATTTGTTTTCACTGTGAAAGAGACTTTGCACTGTCCCTTCTACTGCCACCTCCACGCATATCCATAGTCTCAACCAAGCCCAGAATTACTCTCCCAGAAGAGCATGACAATTCCTGACAGACTTGTGTAATTGCCAGGAACATCATCCATGAGTAATATTTGAGATGTCACCCAGAAATGGAGCTCATTCACCAGAGAATATTCACAAAACCAGAATCTGAAGAAAATCACCCCCAACATTCTAGTGGAATCCTATTGATCTTCTGCGAGAGACCCTCCCACACATGCGTGGTCAGACTTCCTGGCCCTACTATTGAGTAAGTCTGAATCCTCCTGAGGACTGAGTCTGTCCTTCTGAGGGTGTCATACCCAGAGAAGTCAGCCAAAGGGGCACAACAGCAGCCTGTCTTAAACCCAGCTTGCTTTTCACAAGGGACCTAGGTCTTGAATGGCTATCATTTGGGTCAGATAAACAGTCCATTTTTCAGAAACTGGGAGGTTAATTTTTAAAAGATCTGCACACTTGAATGACCAAGTGAGAGAAATAGTCACAAGCCAACTGGCTAGTACCTCAATCCCACTACCACTGTCTCCCGGCCCTATTTTTCACATCCGCTACCACATGCTGCAAGGCATGCTGGGTCCTCATAGGCGAATCAGCAGACAGAGGGAGAAAGGGCTGGGCCAGGCCAAAGGAGTGTCTGGTTTTAGGTCTGCTCCTCAACATAGTGCTGAGCAGCTACATTCTCTAAGGAAATGTGACCACCCTGACCTCAGCCTGGTATGTCCCTGACACCCATGGGGTCCATACAGGATAGGGGATGCACCAATTCTCATGGCCTAGAAGATATGTTGTTTCCAAAGAGGGTGTTCATTTTAGAATGGGGCCCTCTCAGCTGGGCTTTGGGATGGAGCCCAATTAGCAAAGCAGCTGGAGAGGTTCCAGGCAGGACATCTGGACTTACAGCCAGCAGACTAGGGGGTTACGGCCAGGTGAGAGCCCCAGTGTGGAAACCAGAACAATGGGGAAGAGCCAGCCAGTCCTGCAGGGTCTGGTGAAGGTGACTGGGGCTCACACTCAGGCACCATTTTAGGGCCAGGAGACAAACTCCACAAGTTCCCACATTGGAGGATGCAGGGTGCAGCCTTGCTTCTCAAGAGAGGGTGCAGTTCTCAGACGTAGCCACAAGGTAGCATAGAGACCACAAGAGGATTTCAAGCTTGGGAGTTTCTGGGTGACTCTGGAAACTCAGGTCTACTGGCTAACCTCCCTTTCCTCTCTGTATTACTGTATTTCCAGAAACAGTCATAGTTTTTATTTTTTCCACAATGGAATTAGGGAAAGGGGTGGGAAGAAGTGAGGAGAGTAAGATCAAACATCTTCAAGGGGAGAATCCTTGTCCTCCGCAGCATTTCGACTGTCAACATACAGCTTCCGGGGCCCCGGTGCAATAAACTGTGGCAATTACTTAATGGAGCGTTGTACCGTCATTAAAAGTCATCCTTCTGAAGATGTGAAGGGGACAGCACTTAACAGTATTTATGTTCTAGCTTTAAATGGGATAAAAGCATTATACCCGTGTGGGTCCAATGATAACAATACTGTGAAAAAATACTAGAAGAAAATGTACTTTAATTAAGTATATACTTAATTAAGTTTATATCTAAATTTTTGTCTCTTCCAAATTTTCTGTAATGCTAGAGCATTTATATATAAATCTGATATTTATTTTAATGCTTTGAAAAATTAAAAATGAATGTCAAAATTATTTAAAAAACTAAGAAAATTTTCATTAGATTAGAGATTCTTGAACATTAATATATCTCAAAAGCTTAAGGGGCATGCCCTGGTTCCCTGAGGATCTAGTTCACTCTGGGAGCAAGCCCACATACATCCTAAGACCCAGGGTCATGGAGGACAACCTATGTGAACAAAAAAACAAATAAAGTGCTTCTTCTGCCTCTTCTTCCTACCTGCCTGTTTACTTGCCTTCATTCCTGCCTGTACTTTTCCTTTAAAAAAAAAAGGTTTATTAAAATAAGATTTTATTTATCTATAAATTTTATTCAATGTATCAGATAAATCTCATTAGAATAAGATTTCTGGGTCTTATCTGCAGAGCTTCTAACTCAGTGGGCCTGACCTGGGAATTGCATTTCTAGTAAGTTCCAAGGGCCACTGCTGACCTGGTCACTATACCTTGAGAACTACTATTTAAAAAAAGGAGCTAGTTAATGACAAAAAAAAAAAAAAAAAAAAAAAAAGGGTTTGAGCCCAGGTCTCCTGACCTGCGGACTTAGAGCTCTTCCCGCAGAAATAATGCAAGCTTCCAGAACAAATTTGCCTTTATTTCTAAGTCTGCTGGTGGAAAAGAGGAAGGGATGTCACTATCTATTGATCCTGGATATTGACTTCCCTCAGAGGTACCAGATCCCAAATAATACAAAACCCCAAGATATTCATAACAATTTAACCCTCCAAAATAAAATGTCATGCTGAAAAGAAAGGTTGAAATGGGAAGAAAGTAATCTCATGCTGAAACTTACTTGTAATTGCTGGAAAAATACTAGTTGCAATAGCTTTATTCATACACACTGAACCACTCTTTGGCAGGCTTGAAAATAGCATCAAGAAAATTCTTTTCATATGAGCTGGAATTACTAAAAGCTGGACAGAGCTCATGATTCTCAATTCACTAGGACCGGGCTCTCTGATTGTAAGAAAATTTCTAGTGACAAATGTTCTAGATTCCTGTCCCAAAAGAAACTAAAATAGTGAAAACTACATACTGCTTTATACCGAAATATAACAAAACCAACCAGGACAAATTATAGCATTTATTTACTGCCCACTGTGTACCAGCACCAATGGTCAGTATAAAAATGTATCCCTAAGGATGCAAAAATAAAAGAGCATGCTACCTTCACTAAGACATGTCCCATCTTAGGGGGTCTCTGACCCTAAATACACTACAGCTCTGTGTGCATGTGTGCGTGGGTGTGTTTTATAGATTAGAGAGTGTGAGAAGCATAATTTCAATGCAATGTGATACATGCACTGTGAAGTACAACATATTACAAGAGCTCTCTGGCAGAAGAGATTCACTGATGAACCTTTACAGAGGAAGCAATATTTGAATTGAATCTTAAAGAAGATGATGTAGGAAAATGTTGCAAGCAGAAGAAAAAGCGTGAACCAATCTTGGAGGCTTGAAAAAGGATAGTGAGGTGGGGGATCCCTGAGACATCTGGCATGGCCAATTTGGGGGCACATAAAAAGCAATTACCAAAGTAAGGGCTTCAAACCCATGCGAAGGACTTTGATCCTCACCTTGGAGCAGTGAGGCCACAGTTGAGGTTGTTGGCATTTGAAAATGGGAGGACCAGGCTCCTGGCTGCCTTTCCTGCTGGATGGCTGACTTTATCTCCCAGCCTGGCTGAAAATCCAGCTACTCCCCAATGGAAAGCAGCGTTATCAGCAGGAAAAGGCAGGGCGGGGCTCAGAAGCAGCCTGCTTGTAACCTCACCCAACCCCCACCCACACGTCAGAACTTCCTGCCAAACAGGCCCAGCCTCCAGCAAATCTCTCAAGTTTTCTTTTTTTTAATTTAATGTAGTATTGGTTTACAATTCTATATTTTGTTTCCAGAAAAAAAGAATCATACCTCAAGATCCAAATTTATTTCTGACCTTGCCCACCACTAGAGTCATTCACCACTATCTGACCCAGGGTTCCCTCTCCTTCCTCCTCCTCCCCTCTCCTTCAGAGTCTTCAGTATTCTTGTTGTGTTTTGTTAGCTCATTTGCTTTGTGTTCTTGCTATTTGGTGTTCCTAACACTAAATGGTAGGGGGACTTCATATCAATGGAACTGAGGCAGGAACACATAATAGACTCTTTTTTTTTTTAAGTTTCTCTGGCCTCAGAACTCAAACTCAGGTCCTTAGGCTTTACATAGCCTACACCTTAGCTACAGAGTCGAAATGAATGATACACACCTTAAATCTATACAATATTTTTTTCAAAAAAAAAAAGAACATAATTTTTTCCAAAACAATAAGAATTACCTTATGCTAAGCCTTGAAAAGAGAACCATTTGGAGATTCTGATGCAAGAGTCTTCAGGCACTGATGAGACCGGAGTCTGTCCAGGAAAGAATTCAAGAGACACGTGATAACAGCACCATGTGACACATATATAAGAAGCAGCACTGAGAGACCAAGCTCAATGAGAGTAGCAAAGCCACGAAAAGAAGAGTACAGGCTAAGGAAGTCCCTTACATACCCAACGGATGGAATTCTTCTCTTGGTAGCTGTGACTTACAGCACAGTTATGAGTTACTAGGTACTGCAAGCTCCTGCCCAGTCTGCCTGGCATTTAGATGAGGGTTGTCAGAGGACATGGCTCAGAACTAGGTTACTCGGGAAATGTCTTCTCTGTAAACCCATCCTCACTATGTCTGGGGGTTGGCCAATTATTAATTTCCTGCTTATACATTCAATCCTGCTTGTTTTCAAGCTGCCCGCCTTTCCTTACGTGGTCCCTCATCAATTCCACATCATGTTAACTCATACACCTGCAGTAATTTCAACTCTGAAAACTCATTCCCGCCTGCATGATACCACTTGCTTCTCACAATAGCCCCATTGCCAAGAATATCTGGACATGTGTTGTTATACCCATTTTACAGATGTCAAAGGTTACCAACCAAAGACCACCAGGAACATACTTGAAGTCATATAAAAGTTTAGTTTATTTTACTTGATGCAAGCCCTAGGAGCTGGGGGCATGCACAGCACAAGTTGTCGAGAGTGGCTTCCTGAAAGATTTGGCTTCATTCTGGCTCTGACTTGGGAAGGTTTGGGAAACAGGGGCTCTGGATTGTAAGGCCATCAAAGGAGTGGGAGCGAACTAGTCAATGATCAGCTGTCTTCACAGCAGTTAATTATCGTTCACTCGTTGCTCGATTTAGTCAGTGATGGTCTCACAGGCAGGAAGGCGCTTGACTGGTATTGGTGCAGGAACAGCAAAAGACGGGGAGGGGCTGCTGGGAGCGACCTCCTCTCTATCTCTGTCTTGCTGCAAACAGACACGGAAGATCCTTGTCGCGTCCTGTTTCTAGTCTGTGAACATTGTCTCTGTTCTGTTGGGAACATCATGGTCTGGCTGCGCAGGACTGGCCTTTGTAGTTGTGTTTTGTTTTCATTTTCTCACACACTGAGAAACCCTGGTAATGTCTATGAGGTCTCTCAATTCCTCCTGACGTGCTGACTGCAAGACTTCACCGCCTCTGCCTCCAACTTCCCACAGACAGTGTGTGGGGTCCCTTCCAGCACTGACAACCTGGGTGGCAACGTGGCATTTAGAGATCACCCACAAGGCCCTGGGACCTTCATGGCTGCCTCATCTGATGTCAGCTATTTAAATATTAATGGCAGATATAAATATAAAAGCAAAATTCTATCCACTTTAAACACGAGACATATTCCCTACCTTAACCCTAGTGAGATTCAACTGCCTTGAGCAATTCAAAGATTGCTAAACACCAAGACAAACAAAACTCTGTAGGAACAATCCAAGCCATCAATGACAATTCAACCATTTGTTTCCAATGCTGGTTTCTTTTTTTAAAGGAAAGGTGTAGGCAGGAATGAAGGTGAGCCTAACGGCCAGGCAGGAAGACAGAGGAAGGCGGGGTACTTTTATTTATTTTATTTAGTTGTAGATCTGGTTCGTTCCCTCAGGCCCGGGACACGAACCAGGATCCCTGGGATGTATGCAGACTGCGCTGTCGGCTGCCCAAATCACTACTCCACCATGCTGCGCCTCCAGTACTGTTTCATACAGGGTCAGACATCAGCTTGTGATCAAATAGCAACAATGAAAATATCTTTTTGATCTTTTGGAGGGAAAAAAAGAACTCATGTTACTTTAATTGAGTGGAACCAAGATATATAAAATAACAGCAACTCTAATGTGCAAGGATTTTTAAATGCTTTGTCTGTTTTTTTTTTCACTTAATCCATGCAACAGCCTGTGAGATAAGGACGTTGTCATCATTTTACACACAGGGCTGTGTCTCAGAGATGAGGTGATTGGTCCCCACCACTCAGCTAGGAATCGTCAAAGACAGACTCCCGCCCAGATTCCCATGCCCTTGTACTCCAGCTAGTCAGAGAAATCGGCAGTCTGGGCTCACGCCTGTGGACTTACCTGAAGGGAAGTGGGCAGTAGGAGCGGCCCAGGATGCCTGGGGTCCTCAGGGGTGCTTATTCCCAGTGACTCTGGAGTGCTCCTCAGAGCCCACACAGCTCCCTTGGCCTTCAAAGCTGCCCTGCTTTGTTTATCAACGCTGGAGGTTGGGGGAAGGAACTGCGACAACTGAGCTTCTCTGAGCCTGGCCACTTCCTTTTTTTTTTCTTTTAATAATATTTGTATTGTGGTAACATTCGTTTACAACCCAACGTAAGTTTTAAGTGTGCATCATCAAATATGTGATGTCATGCCATGCTCGCCACCAGCTGGCCCCTCCTTAGAAGCTTGGCCACTGTGTGTGTTATCACAGCCTCCTCAGTGACCCTCGCTTGTCTCTCATTCGGCGCTATCAGCACGACAGCACCTGAGCAAGCCCTTCTCATGAGACTCTCCCTCCTGCCAGTGGCACAGGTCACGCAATTATTCTATGACTAGGTCTGCTTTATGTGTTATTGTGTGTGCTTTGGCCGCTACCTTCATGCCACACAGAGGTGCTCCCCTCCCAGCAGACACCACAGACCCTGCAGATACATTATTGGTCTGTTTGAGCTCAGGAACTCTCCACCCCTGTTGGGGACAGGGGCTGGGGTGTTGAGTCAGAGTTGGAAGAAGAGGCCTATAAAAATATGTCAGATTGGAAAGTGAGCAGTAAGTCTGCACTCTCTAAACTAGACCCAAACAGGGGTCCTTTGCTCTGGGGGTACAGGAAGCTATGGCCTAGCCAAGGGACACAGGAGCCAGCTGGCTGCTAGTGAGGAAAGGGAGGGGGCTCGGTCCCTTTCAGAAGTGTGATTTAGACTATCTGGCAGCACAAGCAAGAACTGGAAGAAGACCAAGAAAGAGCCATTAATCTGGTTCACGTTGTGAGTAAGTGATAAAACACCCTCTGTCGTGTGGCCGAAGGACTGAGCATCCTCGCGGGGTGTGCTCAGTGTGAGCCCACACAATGCCGTCTCTGGTTTGAGGGTGATTTTCCTACATGGGGTGTCTCCAGCCAGGCCATTACCCAGACAACACTGGCCAATGCCAAGGAGAAATGGTCCAAGGGCAGTACCATCTTCTCCTGGGGGGTTGCCTGCCCTCCCCAAGCCCTGCAGACCCAAATGGAAGAGGGGCTGGTGGCGTGTCAAGGACGGGGCAGGACCAGGAAGATAAACGCCAGGCTCCTTGTCATGCTGGGCCCTGGTTCCTGGCACAGGCAGGAAATAAGGCAGAACTCCTGAGGGAAACTCTGGAGGAGAAAAGAGAACTGGGCCTGGCATCTAAAGACGTGGATCTGAGTCTGGCTGCATCACTTATAAATCGCCAAGGTCTCCGGGCCCCCACTAGTCACGAGTGAATAGGGTGATTATTAGAGACCCCACAGGGCTGCTCGAGGAGGAAACAGGATCATATATGTATGGAAGCACTTTGCAACTATGTGTGGAGGGCCATGAAACCAACTTTCTAGCTAGCATCTACTCTTTCTAAGCAGGCTTAACTTTCTAACACCTGATTCGTGCACTACTCCCAGTGTTTCCTCCACTTGTGATCACAAAAGTGTTCAAGCACAGAAAAAGTTGAAAGGATCATATGATGACCCACGGTATTCCCTCCATATATTATATATATATGTATGTATACATGCATGCGTGTATATAGACAGACACACATATATATGAAATATTTATCTCTTCTCTCTCTTTCTTTCATGTACATATGGGCCCACTTGACTCATTGCTCTTTATCTGCACCTCTTTCTCCACTAGACTAAGAGCACCTCAAGGGCAAGGATGGGTCTTGGTCACCTTTGCATCCCTGGGACCCACACAGGCCTAGCATGGAGTAGTCACATGACAAATGCTTCCCCATCAAAAGGCTATGAAACACACAGTTTTTTTAGAGTGAGTTTTAAGCCATTTCATCTGATAAATCCACACCCTGCTAGCGACAATAGAAGACATCCCAGAGGTACAGGAGAGCAAACTCAGGCCCTACCCTTAATCCCCCTCTGAAAACACAGGAGGCTGAAGTCACTGGAGGCTCTCAACAAAGGCTACACACTGCATCTGTGATGTAGCTATCGATCTGAAGGGGAGAAATGCTGCCAGACCACAGTTACTCTGAAAAACACACACTCAGGGGCACGTGGAGGCTGGCTCAGTTCCATTATGGATCTTACAGAAATGATTTTAAGTCCTACGAGTTCCCTTGGAACCAGGAAACCACATCCAGACCAGTGAGAGTGGGAAGAGGGGATATGTATCATGTTTGTGCTGTTTTCTTGCCTATAAATTCCCCACAATTCTTGCTACCTTAATAGGAGTTTTAAGCTGCCCCCAGCGTCAGATGATGCTTTCTAAAGTAGAGCTTCTCAAACTTTAATGTGTATATGAATCACCTGGGGAGTTGGAGAAAGTGAGTGTTCTGTTCCAGTATATCTGGGATGGGCTCCAAAGGCTTGCATTTCCAACAAGTGTCTGGGTCATACCAACACAGCTGGTCCCAGGCTACACTTCGGGAAGCGAAGTTCTAAAGAACTAAAAAACAGCTCCTCATTTATTCAATGAACTAGTAATTAGCGCCTACTACTAAGGCAGTTGCTAGCATTAGAGGAACAGGGAAAAGGGAAGAAATAAAAAGATGAACAAAGCAGTCCTTTGCCTCAAATCCAACTGAATTTGCTTAATTACTATGTCTAGCATTTTGTTTAAGTTAGCTTAATTCTTACAACAACCTACAATGTCTCAAGTGTGTATTTGGATCCTCATTTGACATGGGAGGAAACTGGGGCTCACGTAGCCTGTCTTGTCCAAACTAGCAGAAGGACGCAATGAGGTCTGCCTGTCCCCATGTCCTGTTCCGCGCATGCACCTACCTCTCTCATACTGCTCTGGATACCTCCCTGGTGAAGTCCTCAGATGTGATGGCTGAAGGGCGGGGAGAGCTGGGGCAGCAGTCCCGGGCGAAAGAGGTGAGGTGGTAGCAGGCAGGGGCATCTAAATAACCACCACTGAGAATTAGGGCCTTGCAGATTCCTCAAGCCATTGACTTACATGCCTCCCCTGGGGTTTTCTGCCTCTCTTAGAGAATATAGTTCCTACATGGTGGATCAAATGCTGCCCTCATGAGCAAATGTGAATTATGACCTGAGCTTTTCACCAAATGGCTATATGACTTTGGATAAATCACTCTCTTTACCTGGACTTAGAGTTGGGAACTCTTTAAGTCATTTTCTCTGTGAGAAAGTGCAAAGTCCTTTTCTGCTTTTCCAAGCCAGGTGAGAGTGTCTTTGTTATGTCCCCGCTTGAGGACCCCAGCCCCAACTTCTTAGCTCAAGACCAAGTGTTTCTGGAGCTCACCCTGGGGGCTTTTTCCTTTCCTTCTTAACTTGACACACAGTAAGCACATAACTACCTCAGACAGAGGCTGGGGATGTGAAGGCAGTAAGATGCAGTCCCCACCTCACTCTCAGGAAGGTAGCCCAGCAGGTTGTCAGCAAAATGGCCCACACTGGGCCCCAGGAATGTGGTAGAAGCACCTACCTCTGCACCAGTGAAGGCAGCAGGGCTAAGTGAGGAGCTTCCCACATGCCAGGACTTCCCTGGAATATTCCACTATATCTCATCGCACCCTATGAGGTGGATGCTACTACTGTTCCCATTTTATTTATTGAGTGATTTTAAAGGAAAAGTGCGTAGGCAGGCAGGAGGAGAGAGGAGGAAGAAGTATTTTATTTTATTTTAATTTAGTTATTCACACTGGCTGCCTGTCCCCAGGTCCAGGACTCAAACCCAATGATATTTGGCCTGCACTCCTTTGGAGGTGATTGACCCAACCACCACGCTTCTAGGGCACACCTGTTGTTGCCATTTTAAAGATGAGAAAACAGAGGCTTATAGAGATGAAGTGACTGACCCAAATTCACAGGGTTGGCTAAGATTAAATGAGACAATGTAGGCAAAAACACTCAGCAGCGTATCTGCAAGTTGTAAACAAATGAGAAATAAGATGCCTTTTTGAAAGACAGGATGAATGGGAAATAAGAGCGGGTTACCCTCACTGTCAGACACAGCAAACCAACAAGCTGGAGAAAGGTCTCTTCTCTCACTTGGAGGACAGAGGCTAGGCTTGGGACTGGCCTTGCATGATAAGAAAACCGATGAGGACAGAAGCAAAAGGGCCCCCGTGAAAAGGCTTGGCAGGCTCCAAAGCACATGTGAGAGCCATTGTGAGCTCAGAAGGCGACAGCGATCAGTCATGTTGGGGGAGGTTCTGGGGTGACAGAAGCAGCCCCATGACCCTTTGTCCTTCCTGGATGGTGGCTCACCCCAGGCTCAGCTGCTCCCTGTTCAGCCATCACCCTCCCCATCTGGGTAATGGAGAGTATGGAGCATGTTGAAGGCCATCAGTTGGTGCTTAACTCCATGTTCACAGGGTTGTATCTCCAAGGGTGCACAACTCAGATCCGCAGCAGAGCTCAGTCTTGCTCCTTCTCATTCCAGGGGCTCAGAACTAACGCCACCCAGCGTTTTCTCCCCAAGAAAGTGAGATTTATGGGTCACTGTCAATATCAACACACGTTGGTCATTATTTGAAAGTCTCCTTGTTCCCCAGGACTGATTGCTGTTTACTTATTTATAAAAATGAATGTGGCTCTGAATCCTCATGGGTTGATGGCAGGGGTAGGTCTCTTCCATTTATTTCCTTCTTGGAGGCTTTTATATTCCACTTCATTCTGTTGGGTCTCATGATGTAAACCCCTCCTGCCCAACCCTTAGATGCTCCATTGTAGCTGAGGTTCTGAAACAGTACAAGAGGGGCTTGTTTGTCCGTCCTAGAGCCCGGGTGATAGTATGGACAGACAGCATCTGTAAAGCAAAATCGTCCCTATATTCTGAACTGAAGTCACTAATGGAGCCAGAGTTGAGACTGCAAAGAACTTGCTCGGGGGACAATAGGTCTTGAATATTTCTAGTCGTTTGTATTACTGGGAAGGATGTGGAAACTGAGGCAAGAAATCTAGGTCAGTGGTTTTGACCATGGTTCTCAAACTTGAGACAGCATCAGATTGTCCAGGAGCACTCGCTAAAATATTTCTCAGCCCCACTCCTGACATCTGGTGCAAGGCCCAGGGAAGTGCTCTGAGTTTACATTTCTAATAAGATCCCACATGGTGTTAATACTGATGCTGGTCCTGAGTCCCACCTGCAGTGGCACCTTAGAGTAAGCATGAGAGTGAGAGAGAAGCTCCTGACAGTGTTTGACATTCTAGGGGAAAAAATAGAATGTATAAAGAGAAAATTTTATTGTTTCACTAGGCAATGTATAATTTACATTCTTTTCTGTGAAATCTTAAGTTCAAGATCAATTTCCAAAAATTAGCTATAAATGTGGACATATATGTCAATGGGCCTGTGCTCACCCAGGCTATCCACCTACCAGGTTACTAGGATGTCATGGTCTCTACCCAGGTTACTAGGATGTCTGGCCCCTGGAATGCTTTATTTTCTGTTTTTTAAGTTGTTCTATTTTATTTTATGTACAAGTTGCTAGCACGATTTCTGCTGCAAGGTAGATGTCTTAGATGACCCATTCAAGGAAATTCTCTTAGTCCAACTTAATGAAGCTTCTGACATCCCCCATGTTCTGAAACACTGGTGGCACATATATAGTATAGTAGATGTGACAAGATTGGGAACCCTGGGCCAATTTTCTCAGATGGCTCCAGCAGAAACTGCTGGTGATCTTGTTACTTTCTCGGATGCTGCAAAGCTTTATTGACTAAGAGTTGTAAGATGCTTTTTGGTGTTGATGGCAGACCATGGTGCTGGTGCGCACATATAATCCCTATGATATTTTCTCTGCAGTAACAGGATTTACAAGTAAAACTGGGTCCAGGATCGCTCAGGGGCACAGTCAAAATGATTGGGCTTCCATATTGAACTTTGGAAGGTCATTAGAGACACATGATAGATTTTCTTTGTATCAGAGACCTTATATCATAAATCATAAGGCTACAAATGCTACAGGAATATGCTAGAAAGAGTCACTGTATACTGAAGCCAGGCTGACCCAGACCCTTCCCTGTAATGGTCCCATAAACTGGGCAAATCATCACTCAGGATTCATTGCATCCCCAGAGCAAGTAAAGGCCCTGATTCTCTCAGGACCCAGATGACAGATAGTACAGTAGGAGGAAGGTCAATGTATTTGGAGATATGAAAATGGTAGGTAAAAATACTCAATGATTGTACTAGTTGAGACTTTTCATAACAAGAACAGAAACCCAACTCAAATTAACAAACAAAAAAAGGATTCATTTACACACAAAAAAGGGATGTCCAAAATATAGACCAGTTATTGTTCTGTTTCTCTCTCTCTCTCTCTCTCTCTCTCTCTCTCTCTCTCTCTCTCTCTCTCTCTCTCTCTCTCTCTCTCTCTATATATATATATATATATATATATATATATATATATCTCATCCCAGCCCTACCCACCCCATTCCCCTCTCTCCCTCTATCCATGATAGCCCTTGGGAGTCTCAGATTTCCTTAGTTCTTTGGTATTAAAATTCCAGAGAAATTAAAATACCTTATCTCATACCTCTAGCATATTCCAGAAAAGACTGGTTGGTTGAGTATTCAACCCTAAATAGATGACTATGGCCAGGAGGATGGAATCTCTTATTGGTCTGGTTTGAGACCCATACCCGACCCTTGGGTAGGATCAGTTCTACCCAAATCAGACAAATGGGAGAGGTGCTTCCTCTGAGGAGAAAATGCCAGCCAGACCACAAAGGACTGACTATGAGGCATGAAGAATGAGTGGGGAGGCAAGAATGATACCTGCTTCCACAGGGGCAAACAGAATGTCTCTGCTTATCCACCCTTAGCCAGGCACACAGACCCCAGCTCAGAAGTATGTAGTAGCAGCTAATCTCTCTGGGAAGAGTTGACCTCCTAAGCATGGCAGAAATCCTGGATGATCTTACATATTCAGTCATTTCTAGGAAACGGACTTTTCATAGTTCTTTAGCTCATAGGAACCCCAAATCAACTTTGAAGTATTGTTCTTGCCAAGGAAAGTGGATGTGTGAAATAAATAAAGATCAGCATTTTTATTGACTTCCTAGAAAGTACAGAGGTGTATTTTCAAGGCTGTGTTAAATACACTCCAGTGATGCTCTCTAGAGCACAGTGATTCACGAATTGCTGTGCCCAGATCAGCTACATCACTATTGCCCAGGATCTTGCTAGAAATGCAAATTCTCAATCTCACCCCAGACCTACTGAATCAGAAATGGGGGCCAACCATCTGTTCCAACAAGCCTCCAGGGTGATTCTGATGCACACTAAAGTTTGAAAACCATTGTTCTATACATGTATTTGATTCAATTCACCAAGTTCAAAGAGACCAGAGACTACAGGAACTAAGACTTGTGTTAAAGATTTATTGATCAGTCTGAATTTAGAGCTATAAACATGCAACAGTTTTCAATTTCTCCCATCCCTGCTTTTGTGTACCAAGTCATCTGTCTTTTAACCCTTAATAGCCTCTGGGGCAGAGTTCCCTTTTTTTTGGTGGGGGCTGGGATGGGAGTTATCTTTTTAAATTTGTCTTGAAGGAACATCACATTATAACATACACAGGTTTCAGGTATGTATCATTATAAGTCAACATCTATATAGATTACATTCTATTCACCACTAAGTCTGCTTCTACACGTTACCATATAATTGATCCTTTTACCTGGATTTGCTCACCCTTCACAATTTGGTCTTAGAGACTAAAATCTATTTTTGTTTAATTTGGTTTCTCTATTATAACACACAGGAATGAAATCATGTGGTGTCTGTCTTTCTTGTCTGACATAGTTCCCTAAGCATAATTCCCTTGGGAAAATTTCTTAACTTTCAGTCAGTTTTACTATTACAAGTTCCTTTTTTAAATCTCATTTTCTTCCAAAACCTCAGTCTCACATCTGATTTGATACTCGCCCTCTCTCCTCCCTGACTGAGAGTCAGGCGGAGGTAGGAGTGGAACTGGAAAGGGGCTGGTTCTGCTCTATCATGCCTCTTTGCACTAGGGCACCGTCGGGCGAGGTCGGAGAGCAGGAGAGCAGGCCTGGTTCTGGGCATGCTCCTCTCCCTTTGCAGGCCTATCTTTTAGGAGGTGCTGGTCATGGGATCTGGGTGTGGGCACTGAGATCTTCACTGCTCATTGGCTCTCTCATCCTACCCCAGTTCACTCCTTGGCACAGGGTGGCCCTGTGACGTGTGTGGTTTTCTGAGGGCCCTGCCAGTATGACCCTAGCCCACTTGTTACTAAAAAGGACACTGTAGCCCCCTTTCACTTCTCCATGTCCCTCCCCGTTTCTCAGAAAATGCAAACATCTCATCTTGGAGATGAAAGGCACTGAGGTAAGAGAGGATCCCAACCCTCAGACACACTGCTGCCCAGTTCTTCTCCCCCTTGACTGAACCGCCTCTCTTCAGCTGGCTCAAGCAGACACAGCTTCCACATTCACCATTCACACACAGTCCCAGAAACTCCTGTGGCTACAGGTCAAACCCTCCCCTAAACTTCATCACTATATCCTCACCAGCAGAGGGTGCCAAGTGACTCAACATCTCTGCAAACATCCAGTCTGGAGTAATGTATGGTCTCCTGCAGGCACCAGAGCCCTGCAGTCTCCTTAGTGAGTCTGATCATGCTCCCAGCTTGACCTCAAGAGTCATAGGGGAGGAACCAAAACAGGGTAGGCTTACTCCTACCTCCCTTCTCCCATTTATTTCCCTGTGTGTTTCCAGAAAAGGGTGGTGATGGTAAGTGGGCCTCCTTCCTTGTAAGCCCTGGAGTTGGCCCAGCTCTTTTTTTAGAGAACAAGGGTTACTTAGCACCTGGTGTTTTCAGTTCTAGTGCCAGTTCTCATCCATCTGATCCGTTCTGATCTGTCTTCTTATACTTGTTTGTAACATGTTTTCACATATACTATCTCAGTTGACTTCATAATGACCCTGCAAGGCATTTAGCCTACAAAGAAACAGGTTCAAAGAGATTAAGTGAGATGCCCAAGGTCACATAGCCTAGTGGTAATGGTGGGCTGGGAACCTGGCCCTGCAGCTCCTGAGCATCTGTCCTCTCCCTGCTATTTCATGTGCAGCTGCCTAAGACACACCTGTCTTACAGCTCACAGCAAATTCGAAGCAAGAAGCTGGAGAAAAAGCTTATTTCCAAAGCCTCTAAGCAGCTGACAGTAGAGGCTTTGGGCCATGGATTTCCTTAGAGGAAACACCAACTGTTTCAGATCACAGGTCCTTACTATTGTCTTCCCAGACCAAGGCCTCATGTCCACAGGGGACCCTGAATTGACCAGCTTCCCACTTCTACCTTCCTGAGCACAACCTCGGAGTTGGGGGTGGAATATAGGGTGGTATTTCCAAATCAGAAAGCTGGGCCTGCATGACAGTGTGACTGGCCAGACCCTATACTCTAACCTTATGGAATACCCACCCCAGGTCATTCAGGGTCAGGGCATCATCTGTGTCTGCTGGATGACTCTGCAATGACTCATTTCCACATGAACTGGGTGGAGGCTCATGGTGGTAATTCTCCCCTATGGTGGGCAGAGTAAAAGGCAATTTTCTAATCAACCAAGTTGGAGCCTCTGCTACACACAAGAGGTTTCTTTCTTCAAATCTAAAGAAAGACTCATGATAAACACAAGACCCTCTCATGCCCTCATTCTGAGAACTTCCCCCCCAGGGCTCCCCAGTTCAGTGAGGTGCCACTTAGATGGGCAGGTATCCCATTTTCCCCATTAAAAATCAAAGTCTTTGCCCTTGAAAGGACAATTGTTAAACTCTCAAAAAGTTTAGCAGCTGATTGTTAAGCATAGCCATTATTTTTAATGAAATTATAAAGACTTAATTTTAAAATTAAAATATAAAAAAGTCAATTATGTTTAAACCGCTCAAATATTCAAAACTCTTGTTTCTAATTATTTTGCTCCAGTTTACTATTATCTCTGTTCTTAAGGTCATTGATGTTTATTGTACCGTAAGGTAGAAATACTATATAATGATGTGCTAAAGTGTGTCTCTTCCCAACTCCCATTCAGTAACATCACACTGGGAGTTTAATAGCCATGATGACTATATTTACATGTGGAAGTTGGCAAGTACTACGAATGCATTTTACATAAATAAATAAACACAGTTAATCAAATCATCAGGATTTAATTTACGGTTTAGTTGACTGTGTAGAGCAAAGGGGTAGCATAAATCTTTTGTAAGGCCAGATAGTGCATCTTTTCCCTTTGTAGGTCATAAGGTCTCTGGTTCCACTACACAGCCCTCTCATTGGAGCACAAAAACAATGACAAATAATAGTTGTATGAATGGACATGGCTGTGTTCCAGTCAAACATTTATTTAGAAAAAGTGTAGGGGCCAGATTTGTCTGATGACCTCTAATTTAGACTTAAGACAGTCACGGAGTAAATGTTAATGACAAAAATTAAACTTGAAAGTGCATTATGTGCATAGTTGTTCCAATCACAAATAGCATAAGAATATTCTTGCAGTATTCAAAAAGAATTATCTGTTACAGCAAAGAAGTAACTCATTGTTGAATGACTGAAGTTCTTCTTGAGTACTTTTTCTTACTCCTTAACAGACGTGAAAATTGCAACCAGCATTCATAGCAGAACTACATCATCATTTTCAGCCATAGGCTGACTAGTAATACAAGAGTTCAGCAAAAATCAATGGAAGCATTCTGTGAAAATTAATTAGCTATAAGGAGCTTACAATAAAGAATATCGGCCATTTAATATGTTTGTAAATTGTGTCACATGCTTCCTAGATATCAACTGAATATAAACGTGTGCGTGTGTGTGTCTATTTAACTGACTCCCCGGGGAAAAATGTGTGTGCGTGTGTGAATCGCACACACACCTTTCCCCCATGGAGCCATTTGTAAGTATTTCTCATCACACCACTGCCTGAGGGGCATCTCCATGAAGACAGACCCGACTGTCCAGGGCAGCTCACATTAAAGACGAGGCACATCCAGAGTCCAGCAAGGGGTGGGGGAGTGGGATTTAGCAACAATCAGGAGAACGCTGTAAGGTATCCTGGGAGGCTTCATGAGGGGCATGGGGTTCAAAGAGTGGTAGGACTAGAAGTGAACGGGGAGCGGCTACACTCAGGCAAACAGCATGCACAGAGGGGTGGCTGCTGGAAAGCTCTGACTTGGTCAGGGCTACCCAGAGCAGAGGGTCAGCACTGGGAAATGAAGTGGGGACAGATATATATGACATGCACATGCTCTGAGGTCAAGCCAGTAAAAAACAGGTTACAAAATTTGTGCATTTATGTTAAGGAAAAATAAACTACAACGAAATGCACTTGAATGTAAATAGTTCTGGAGGATCGGATTATTGTTGATTTTGTTTTTAATGCTTCTTAACATTTCTCTGTACCTTTCTATTATTCTGAAGTGGTGTATATTACTTTGATAAACATGAAGAGGGAAAAAAAAAGCTTTCCTAGTATGAAAGGCAAAAAACAAGCAGCCCTAGAGCACTGAACTAAACCAGAAGCCACGTCCCGGGCTGGGTACGGCCGGCCTGATAAAGCCCAGAGGCCCTGGAGGAGGTGCT
Source organism: Solenodon paradoxus (assembly GCA_004363575.1). Taxonomy (NCBI): domain Eukaryota; kingdom Metazoa; phylum Chordata; class Mammalia; order Eulipotyphla; family Solenodontidae; genus Solenodon; species Solenodon paradoxus. Next base: position 115,998 of record RJWH01000925.1, read on the forward strand.
GGGAAGTGTGGTGAAGATTGGGGAGCAGTTTCTATTCCCACAGAAAAGGCGGGAGCACATGGGTCACCAGGCAACCAGTGGCTGGAAGAGCCCTGTTCATACAAGGGCTCTGCCTTAGCTTCTGGTAGATGTCTTTCCTCTCTTTTCCTCTCCAAATACTAGCTTGTGAAAGTTTTTTCCCCTCCTCTTTCACAAAGGCAGAACAAATTGGGGGCTAAAAAAAGAGGTCTTCTCTCTTTTTTAGGGCTTCACCACTGATATTTTCCCAAGTCAAAAGTATATTTTAGAAAGTATGCCTGGTATCCTGATGGAGTAGTAGCTAAGTCCACTGCTTCTGGCAGGACCCAGGTCATGTCTTGGGGCCAGTGCAGTTTGGGGGGGTGGGCAGGGGATGGGGATGGGCAACCAAGATGGACCACTAAATAAGAATAAAATAAAGTACTTCATTTTTCTCTCCCTTTTGCCTGAACCTTTCTTTAAAAAAAAGAATATGTATACCTGATTCATAGAATTGGCAAACTGGAAGAATTCCTAGAAAACTTCTAGTTCCACTCATTTATTTTACTCCTAAGGTAATAGAAATGAAAATCAATTAGCACAGCCAAGGGCATAGAGCAAGGTGGAAAGTAGTCTCCGCAGAAGTGGCACTCAGGGCCTGGCCCCTCCTTGCTCAGCATCTGAGACCTGTCACATGAGCCCAGGGGCAGCTCACCAGGTGATGTGAGCTGAGTCGCCCTCGACCTCAGAGCACGGCAGATTCTAATTCTTGCTCAAGCCAACCCATGGAAAGCAAGAATGCCTGCAATGTACCCAGCCTAATCTATGCCACTTGCTGGTCCAGGGCAGAGCTGCAACAGCTCCGATTGCCCGCCTCTGTACACCACATACCTGAACAACAGTGTTTGGGCCACTTTCTCCCAACTCATGTCAGGTGAGAGCTTCAGAGGTGTCTTTTTCATAAAGCCTTTCTACAACTAAAGACATATCATTCTGTGATCTATGTTGTTACCATCTTTAGTCCTCAAACCAGTCAGGTAATCCTACGTGACAATCAAAAGGGCTAAAAACAGACGATCAATTTTTCCATATGAATTTAATCAAAGTGGATATAAGGTGAGGATTTTCATCTTGAAACTAAATACATAGCAGCCTCTGTGGTTCCTTTCCACCTTCCTCGTGGGCCCACATCTTCATCCTGCGCCGATGCTGGCTCTTTGGGTATTTTGGGCACATCTCTCTGTGTATAGGCTGCTAGTCTTAAATTATATGCTCCTAGGGTACAGGGGACATATCTGTTTATGCTCGTTCTGATTGGAGCATCTGTAACTGGAGGATTTAAAAATACATTTTCATGAGCTGGATAATAACAAAAATCAAATGGCAAAGTCATTGCAGTTCCAAGTGGCTGGAGAGCTTTTTTTAAAAAAAAAAGAATAATAAATAAGCACTATTTCAGATTTTTACTCCTATAGAGACAGGGAATATTCTGAAGAAAAATGAGTGCCCATATATCCTGGACCATGCCTCTTAAAAAAAGAATAAAATTTTAAATGGGGTCAGCAGCAAGAGCTTTCTAAATATGAGGTTCAAAAACTGACCTTTGAAGTTTGGAAATAGATTTCCCTAAGCAAGGTCAGAGTTTGCTATGGTTAGACCAACAGCTGAGCCTCTGCACCATGTCCCTCTACCCTGTGCAAGTAAAGCATAACCCAGGCAGATGAGCACGAGGGATAAGAGCTGGGATCGTTCTTTCTAAAGGCGGATATGGTCGTTGTACTTTATAACAGAGGGATTATCCTTATCCCTGGCTCTTTCCTCCAAGTCAAAACATCTAGGATGCCACCTTCCCCAAAAAAGCCTCATTCAAGGCTTTCCCACCTGTAAACTCTCTGTCATGGGCACTTTCAGTTTTCAGACTCACTGGCTCCTTTTGCCAAGAGCAAAGGTCAGAAACCAAAGAACTCCCCATTTCCATGCTCTTCCCAGCAAAATTTGGGTCATCTGTAGGCACCAGGAATTATACACGGATGAACACCCGTCTCTGATCAAGTACTACTTCTGCCCCTTGTACTTGATTCCGGTCTCCTAACAGAATGGGAGAAAACAAAATTACAACACCCTCTGGTCTTTAGGAGATGGTTTAACTCCAGAATCTTCCACCAATAACATCAATGAGGTGCTTACATCCCTGGTTTAATTATTTTCTAATGACTATTTAGGAGGAAAGGGTAGTAGATCACAGCGTGCTGCGAAGACTCCTTTTGGCCATGGATGCAATATGTGACAGGAGGGAGAGATGGGGACTTACTTCATATTTTTTAAGTGAAATATGGATTTTTCTAATTCTGCTAGGAAAAAAGCAGCTTTCAGTCCCTGCAAGCTTCTGCTCTCTGCACAAGATTGAAAAAGTGAGTCAGATTCTGGTGGTCAATTTTTGACCTTTCCCTGAAAGCAGGAAGTGACTGAAGTGTCTCCTTAGAGACCCTGCTTTGGCTTTTTCTCACTGAGTTCCTCCCATCTCTGTTGTATTTCAGCACTTTGCTAAATGTGAGTTAAATCTTTTCAAAGCTTCTGGAGAACTAGCTTTATTGGTTTATTGTTGTTTGTTTCCCCTTTGGGGTTCCTTTTTAGAGCACTAACTATAAATACTTGCATACCTAAGTCAAATAAAAGCTAAAGCAAGCCCCAGGGTTTGTCCAGGTTTACAGGAAAGGAGCATTTCCGGAGGAAGTCCCACCATCTCCTAAAAAATGGAATTAATAAACAAGATGAGAGTCCACCAGCGAACAGGTATTTAGTATTCCCTTGAGTCACATACATAGAATTTCATGTGAATGAAAAAAACATTTCCCCAAATCAGACTTGGCCCACTAAGGTAGGAAACCAGCTCTGGGCCCTTCTGATCATGCATGCCTGCTTCTCAAGGATGCCTGAGCTAGAACAGATTCCGGCTCCACTTACCCTGTGGAGAAGGACAGAGCTATCTCATGACCTCAGAGGCCCCAGCAAGTAGCGCAGCTTCCTCCTTGGCATACAGGCCCTGGCAGCTCTGGGCAAGGGCCCTGATTTCCTCTGAGGTCAGGAAAACAGTCAGATGTGGGCGCAGCTGACTCACACCTGACAAAGACGGGCCTCTCCCATAGCAGGGAACACTACTCTTGAGGTTCATCCTGAAGGTTCCATGTGTGGGTCCCGGCCTCTGCTTGTCAGCTCAACAGTGGCCATCTGAGTAGGGCCCTGTAGCAGTCAGCATTGGAGTCCTTCCAACTCCTAAGGTACATCACTCAAACCTACCCCTAAACAACCCACACCCCTCAGTTCCAGAAGCTTCGGTCTACAAATAGCCTGGCTTCTATCTCTGAAAAATTAAAAACTTCTCTGAAATGCCGTTTGGGACTGTTCCTGAAATTCTAACTAACTCTATGAAGCAGTGAGGTGGGGGCTTTGGGGAGTCAGGAAGTAGAGAAGAGTTTGTGGGCACAGGAGGGGAGCTGAGGGATCAAGGTGACCAGGAGCTCTATGTGGGGACAGGGGATGGACAGGAGGCAGCTATGCCGTCTGGTAGACTCCCAGAGCCAGGAGAGCCCCCTGACCAGAGAGAAGGGGCTTCCACATTCTTGAACCCCGAAAGTGTGCCAGACACTCAAGCCCTTCTCTTCGGCTGTACTCCCATCTACTTCCCGCACTCCTGCCTATGGGAAATCTCAGAACTTTCCTCTTGGTGGCTGGGAAGCTCAGATTCAAGGCGGTTACATTAATTGCTTAAGGTCACTCCGCTAGGAAGGGGCAGGCTGAGCTACAAACTCAGTCACCAGAGGAATGACCTGTGAGGTCCTTTGCGGCTGGTCACAGTATCTACCAGGGAGGGTCTAGAGAAGCCCTGGAGCTGAGAAATAACAGGGACAGGATAGGGAGCTGGGAAATAAGGCGGCTTGTCAGTGGGGCAGGGGCAGAGGCAGGGATCCAGAGACCCAGGGCCCAGTGCCAAAAGGCTTTGGAGTGTGGCCTGGTTGTTTAGTCTCTTTGGCCCTTGGTTTTTTTCACCTCTAACGGGACAATGGGCCAGACTGGCAATTCCCTGACATAGGGAACCTCAAGGTTTTTGAGCAAAGAAGGGACTGGCGTATGAGCTCGAGGATATTGTTAGGGCTGACCCCCAGGCTGGTTGCTGGAAGGAAGCAGGCCAGATCAGCCAGTGTGGTCGATGTGCAGAGACCCAGAGGCGAGGTGGAGAGGCCAAGGCTCAGGTGCAAAGGTTGAGGTGGTCGCTGCTGCAAAAGAGAAGTCAAAGCAAGATGCAAGAAACACTGTAAAGGAAAAACTCAGAATTGGGAGATTGACTGGAATAATAACAATAAAAGCTATTATTTACTCAGAGCTGTGCTAGTTATGCCACCAACTCAACCACCAATCCTCGCCCAACAGTCTTGCTGTCACAATCCGCATCATCTCTGGTGGAAATTGAAGCATAGAGAAGCAGAGCTAAGTGCCCGGCTCAGAGAGCTGGCAGATGGCAGAGGTGAGATTTGAACTCATGTAAACTCGGAGCAGAACTGAAGTTCTTAATTCCCATGCAATGCTTGCCTTCTACCTGTGCTGAAGAAAAGAAAACTGCTCTCCTGCAGGCCTCTGCTTCCTCTTCTATCTGGTCCATAGTCCCTTGAAATCCGGATTCCATATCCTCCATGAAACACTTAGGCCCTGCTCTGTTTATCCATCCACACCCACCTGCTACTGTTTTCTCTAGGGTCCACACCTACTCTGGACGTGCTAGAATGTGCTGTGCTCCCTTGTCCCCAACCCTAGCCATTGGTATCTATACCTCATTGTGCCAAATGTCTTCCTGTCTCCACAGTTAGACCCATCCTCTCCTTAGCTTCTAGGATCTCTTTATCTATTTCTTGCATATATCATGATGGATGTATTATAATTTTTTCTACATGTTCATATTTCCATCTTCCTTATAGAATTGTTACCACTTTGATGGCAGAAAGAGGTTGTGCCTTAATCAAATCTATGAGCACTCCATGGTACACAGAGGTTGCTTGGAAAGTGTTAATGAGTAAATTCACATGATTGATAGATGAATGAATGAATGAACATGTGAGTCCAGGAGAGGGATCTTCATTCCATTAAATAGGATCATGTCAGTGTTTGTCATAAAGGCCTTCTCTGTCCTCCTTTAAGAATTGATACAACTGTCCACTCTGTGCCTCGTCTCTAATCCATCTCATTGATTTAGACATGCACATTCAAACTCATACACCTCTCCCTCTCCTGCCCTCCTTCTCTGCTGGGACCCATGACCAAAAGCCAAATAATGAATATCTCCCTCCTTCTCTGTTCCCACCTAGACAAATTAATTCTAAGCACGAAAGGAGAAAACTCAGGCAGGGAAAGGGATGGGCTAGCTGAATTGAAGCCAGATCTTAAAAGCAAGGCTCTGTGGAGCAGGATAATTGCCAATTTGGTTTTCTCTCTTAAAGGACAGCTCTTGGCTTTCCATGGAGGGGCACAACAATGACTCCATGACCACTTGAGATTACCTTCCTCTCCCAGGCAGTCCTGAAGGGAACTTGCTGGCTAAGTGCTGGCTTCTGCAGGCCCAGGCCTAGGGAGCCCATGTGCAGAACCCTTGAAGGACCACCCGAGCTCTGCCCACCCCTCACACTCACCGCACCCCCCATGCCCGCCAAAACAAGTCAGCCAAGTTATGAGTTATTCCTGGTATTCATTAGCACTTTCACAAGTGCATCAATTATTCCTGTATTGCTAAGTGGCCCCCAGAACACTGCCGACTCTTCCTCGCTTTTGAAGTTGTAATGGGTAAATTCAAAAAGTTGATCCCAATATACTCCCTCCCCATTGAGGCAGCACTAAGGCAGCTGGGGTGAGAGGGAGCAGAAGGCTGCCTGGTTCCCCATTGTCACATGGATGAAACACCCTCCCTGGCTGACAGCCTCTCCCCTGCTGCCTGCCGACAGCTTTAACCTCTCAGGGTATCTTAGAGGCCATTTTGCCTCAGGGCCTGCGATGGCCTGCTGGTCTCCCCAGGTGGGCAGCCAGATCAACCACCACCCTTTCTACACTATTTGACCTGAAGATGAGTTTACACCCACCAACCAACACATGAACACTAATCATTATTTCTGTCTTCTTTTTTCCTGTCTCCATCCCACCTCCCCTCCCTCCTTCACAACATGCTTGCTTCCATCCACAGACTTACCCCACTTTGCTCCCCTGAGCTTATGCCTATGAAGCTGTATCCACTTGCTAAGGTCTAAGTCAGGCCTCACCTCCCCCACAGAGGTCTGATCCTCCCACTTTGAACACTGTGCCGTATGCAGTTGCCTCAGACCGAGCGCTAACCGTGACAGAACTTCCGCTGGACCCCATGCCTGAACCACTTTCTTTTATCTTCCCAATAATTTTATGATCCTCATTCAATGGATGAGGAAACTAAGACTTAAAGACTTTACCTGACTTACTCAAAGTCACATAGCTAGTCACTAACAGAGCCAGTATTCAAACCCTAAGGTTCAGACTCAAAGCCAATGTGGCAATGTGCAGAGAGCGGAGCTTTCCAATCCGCAAAGTGAGCTTAATTCAGGCTCCATCACTGACCACCTTGAGGGAAGTCTTACTGTGCTCTGACCTTCAGTCTCTTCACTGAGCCACACCAGTTTGTGATCAGGCTAAAGGAGATAGCCCAGCAAAGCGTTAAGTCCCTTTCCTGATCCAGCACACCTGATTTTAAACCTCATTTGCAGGCCTCATGCTCTCTTTCCACCTGCTCAGAGGCAGCTTTCTTTGCAAACCAGATCAGCAATTTCGGTGGGAGACTGAAGCATAGGTTCTTGGTTCCTATAATCCAGAAGCTACTCCCAGGAAAAATTCCATGAATATTTTAATTGGCTGATTAAAGTCTTTTAAAAGGAGCATGTATTTACCTTCTCCAGTTCCACCTCTCCAACTCCCCTCCTCTCTCTCCTTTGGAGACCCTGCATTGGGTCCTCACTATTTTTTCCAGTTTTTCATCACTCCCTTAGGGTTCCTCAAACGTTGTGCTCATCTGGGGAGAAAAAACATCAAATAAAAGTTCTCATTATCTTTGAACATTTGATTTCACTGTCTATCTTGCATGACTCTCAAATATGAGGTCAATACAAATACAATCATTTAAATGGCCTGATAGTAAACATTCCTGACCCAAAGAATAAAGAGTTTTTTGAGTGATAGTTACATTAGCACAAGAGTCACAATGACAGGTTTCAAAGATGAAAGTAATGCATCAGAAAATAGAACAGTAGATAAAGCATAGATGAAAGGCAAATAACCCCATTTGAAATCCAAAGCTTTCATTTTTTGGAAGAAAAAAGGTAGCCCAAACCACTATTTTGGGTTAAATAGATCATGATGAAAAGAACTCACACTTGTCACCTGCTTGAGTTTGCATCCCCTAAATACTCCTTTGGTTCAGTCCTTCAGTACTGTGGCCTTCATTGTGAGTTTCCTTGGCAGATACTGCTGGAACACATCCTCCTAGGGTGATGCTGTGGACCCTGGGTGGGTGCTGACATCTGAGTGACCAAACTGGACTGTAAGAGCCTCACTCCCCATCCACACTGTTAGCCCAGCCAACATCAGTCTGCTTTCATTCAGAACTAGAGCTAACCAGGATTTTTCACCAAGACAAACCATAACACACACTTAGCGCAGACAATAGAGCATTTTATTTACAGCAAGATTTAAAGGTATATGAACATTAAACATCAGTACCCTTGTTCTTTAGTTGCTGTTTAGCACACCTAGCCCAGCCCTTTGAGACTCTCAAATTTTAGTAGAATATCATTTACTAACTCACCTTCAATCTTTTGGGATCAGTCCTTCTCAGGCTTCTTGCTTTTCTAGAACTTTCTATGGCTTCACTTAGCATCACAACAGGTGGGATAGTTCTACTTTCCTTTTTGAGTTCAAATAAAAAAATATTATGGTTACTGGTTTGCACTGAAGCATAAAGAAAAGTCTAATCATCACAGCCCTACCACTTCTCTCTCCTTTCTCCAAGGGTCAGAGAAAGAAGATTCTCTGTAACACATGCCTTACATTTGCCCATGTGACTCCTGTCCTTCCAATCAGGAGAGTTCATCTCCCCCACTTTTCTGTCACCCTAACCCCAGCTTTTTGCATTTTGGAACAGGATGTGCTTATTGATTGATTGGTATTTACTTTCAATTAGCACTTATGAATGCCACAGTTTTTGTACCTGGCTTCTAACCCAGACTGTGGGTCACATAGTCCTAACGAAGATGTAAGATTTAAAAAATTACATTTAGAAAGTTTCATAAAATTCCACATGAACAATGGAAAAGGTTTTAAAGCATGTAGGAGGGAAGGCAGTGGTTAAAGTGATCAGTTAAATCAAGATTGTAGGAAATTACTGCCATGAAGTTCTGGTCAAAAGAGACAAAGACCAAATGTCCAACTATGAGTAGGAGCAGGATCACACATCAGAACCCTAATGGATGCAGTTTGAAGAGACACAGTAAGCTGGAACAGGACAAACATTTGGGTTAGGCATCCATGTACCTGGGAAATTGGATCAGGCAGGAAAGCTCAGACATGTCCTGGGATTCCAGGAACTGGAAGTTAGAGTTAGAGGGTGAAATCATGCACCTCCCTGCCCTCCATCCTCTTGTCTACTTTCTATGGTGTGTGGTCACCTGAGGTATAAGTACACATAAAAACAAAGGAATCATGGCCTCTGGTGACTGTCGCTTCTCATTAACATGGGTTAGAGGAATTAGATCTTCTGGGGGAGATCTAAAAATCCTCTGAAGTTCTATCTCTGATGATTAAATGCCAGTTCTAAAACTGGAAAACTAACTCCCCAAACCAACAGATGTTTGGGCTGTCATCATTGTGCCTGTTCTAAACTCATTTGTGATTTCACTGTGAAGTCCTGTCTGTGTGATTTATTAGGAGCCACTTCTTTAAGATTATGTGGAAAATCTCACTAGGCATGAGTTATCTATCTATCCATCGCAATGATTTGTCTTTTATAGCAATGCAAGGGGGAATTTTGAAAGAGCATTTAGTTAACCTTTCAAACCTCATCAACCTAAAAAACCTGGAAATCCCCCACACTTTTTAATGTGGTGTTAATCAGGTACCCTGGCTTCATGAAATGTAAACTAATAATTTCCGTCTTGTATACAACACATTCTCTAGTTATAGGATCTTGGACAAATCCTTAGCCACACTTTTCTTATCTATAAATTTAAATGATCAATAGACTATATTGTTTCAATAGCATCTTTAAGTTCTAAGGATCTAGGGTTATTTTAAATACTTTGTTAGCTCTCTTGATCAAATTAGCATTGTAGCTGAGAAAAAGGATACTGAGACCAAAATTCTTCTCTGGCTTATTTCCACTGATCACAGCTAACAATCTTATATGTTGTTTAGGGTGTTTTGTATTAAACACATCATGATCTTGCTCACATCAAAGATTATCTTCTTTTTTCTGCCCATTTACGTGGCCCCATTCCATCAGTATGATCAGTTGTGCATTTTACCTCCTGTAATGCATGTGAATTTTTCTCTTTTCGTATCAGATACAACTCTTATGTAAAATAGTCATTTTTCACATCTCTTCATTCAATAAATATCCGTTGTTTTTTTTGCCTGCCTTTATTCAAATGAATAACAATTCCAGTTTTTAAAGTGCTTTTTAGACATCCATCACCTTATATGACTCCTCATAATCCCATTTTATGACAAAATGTTGTTACATAACATTCCTACTCGTGTGCAACAGTTGTAACCACTTTTTCCTAAAAAACATTGGCATAAAGTTTTACCAACTCTCTCTGATAGTTAAAAATGTTTTCAGTCATGATATTCCTATCCAAATGCTTGCTTACTTACAGAAAGAAATCTGACAGACCAATTTAGCACAAATCTGACTTAGAGGTCATCAGAATTAAGAAGCGAAATGACCTTCAGTGACAATCTCTCACACCCCAACCCAGCCCTACCCCCAAACATGGGATCTTGTGCCCAACAATCAAAAAGCACTGTCTCTTAGGGGCTTCCTGAGTTGAGGTGCAGAACCTTTGATTATGGGCTTCTTATCTCTGTAAGCTCCCCTGAGTTACTCCTGAGTTTACAGTTTCTGATTTGCACATTTTAGATTCTACACGGTGGATTTTTCTAGTCCACTCTCGTGAGTATTTTCTTTCTTCCTTTCTTTCTTCAAAGCTGCCCTTTCCCCAAGATGGCTGCCTTGACTTAATGAATCAGCTGCAACCTTTGTGATCTGGTGCCAGGTTTTCTGAGAGGCAGCCTTCCTGGGCTTCATTTGGTCAGGCTGTTAAAGAGCCCTCTGGTCTTCCTGCCGGCTGTTTGCTCTGCTCCTTTTTCCTCATAATTAGTGCCTCTGTCTTATCAAAGGGACCCTTTCTCAAACAGAGTAACTGAGTGATTGATGTGTTCTGTTGTGTTTTCTTTTGGAATCTTCCTGGTTTGCCCAGACTTGAATTAATTGGGGATTGCTTACTGTTGCAGAGTGATTCGCCCACCAGGTCTCCCTTGCATCAAAATCCTGCTCACCATTTAGAAAAACCACAGCTATGTTTGGCAAGTCTTCGTGTTCACAGAGAGTTAGAGATGGCTTAGTAGTTTAGAGCTCGGTCTGGGTCAGCCAGAACTGTCTCTGAACCAATGCTCTTAATAAGGCATCAGCGCTTCCGAAACTTGTCTCTGAACCTGTTAATATAAGAATAATAGGATCTACTTCATAGAAACATTGAGGAAATGAATTGAAATCATACATGGAAAATGCTGGGTACCTGGTACACCCAATGAGAGTTATTAATGATTATCTTGGGGAGACAAAAGCAACTCATCTAATCCCCAGATCATGGGCTCAGAGAGGTCACAAATCTCCGCCCATGTCACAGTTTGTTCATGAGCCACGGAAAAGCCAGGACTGAATTCAGTTCCTTTGCTCCTTAGACTTGCTCTCTTTACAGTTCCCCACTCTCAGAGTCAAGACCTAAATGGCTCCCAAACCTGCAGCATCAGCATTACCTAGACCATGTCAGACATGACATTTTGGGGGATCACAAACGTAATAAATCAAGAACTCTAGAGGTGGGTCCACCAATGCAGATTTTAGCAAGCCCTTCAGGGGACTCTTACGGCCACTCAAGTTTGAGAACCCCTGCTTTATGAATTAATCATTTGTCTCTTGATCTAAGTCTGAGATGAGTGGTCTACAAATCCAGGTGTGATTCCCCAATGTGTGTTAATCTTTCCAGCCCTGTGACAGCCCTCACCAGGGATTTGTGATTAAGACTTACTGATACCATTTTACTATAACAGTGCTTCTCACTCCGACACAAAATAGAATTTTCTAGGGAACTTTAAAAATAACACAAAGGCTCACCCCAGACCAGTACAGCCCAGTGGAGAACCACAGAGCTGCCCTGTATAGACTTCATGGAACTCTGCTAGGTGGGAAATAGATTTATTTCATTAAGGTTTGTGTGTTTTAGATTCTACTGCCAGTAAATTGATTTCTTTCCTTCCTGTGAACCTTGGATTCTCTGCCTGGTCAAACCCTCCAGCTCATGCCCACTTATTTGCACAGCTGTTAACATTCATACAGACATATTTAGTTAATATATCTCATATCTCAGCTTTGCTGGCCCTGTCCCCACCTGGGTTATCTTGCTTGATATAAAAGAGTAATGAAAAGCTGTGATAAACATTAACTCAATAGTTCTATTTTTCTTCTAATAATTTAGAAGAAAGAAGATCGTTTTATGAGCTTGTTTGACTATTTAAAGATCCTAAGTTCACTCACTGGGCCACCCAAGTCACACATGTGCAGATACTGATTACCAAAGAAAGAGGGCCATGTCACTTTTCTCACCCTCTGGATGGACCTGAGGTCATCGTGAGGTATCTGTTCCATCCCCTCCGAAGCCAAGAGCAGCAGCTTCCAAAATAGGGTCAACCTGGCCAGGCAGGGAGGCCAAAAAGTTTGGTGTACCTCACTCACCCTGTAACCTGCCAAATGGATAGCATGAGATAACTGGGGGCCTCCAGGCCTTCCCCAGGAAGACTGATACAATGTTTACAGCTCAGCAGAGGAAGGCCCTGGCCCTTGAAAGATTCCATCCTGCAAAGTGGCCCTGCCCTTCTGTTAAAAAAATAAAAGTAGATTCTATTATTAACCAATCTGACTGCTGGGGAAGAAGCCGGAAAAGGACAGAGAAAAGGAAGGTGCTCCCTCCCATCATACATCCGCAAGAGAATAGAGGAGCTGGTGGACATTAGACCCTGAACAGAGCAAAGAAAAGAGCCTCCCTGGCGTGTGAGCCAGGTTTATGACACCTGAAGCTCCATTTAGTTTGGGATGGGGCCAGTGGGGAGACAGAGGGCTCACCACAAGAAAAAGAATAGAGCAGTACACATGCAAAATTATGTGTGAATATACAAAGGAAGCCTTGCAAATGGGGGCTTAAAGTTTACATTTCATTTGCTGCAAAGTAAAAGTCACCTTTGCCTAGACTATATTTTTAAAACTACTGTTGGTTTTTTTTTTTTAAGCTGATAACCCCCAGATGAGCATCCTTCCCAACACTAGATGCCTTTCTATCATCTTCATTGTATTTGTAGAATATGTTATTTGAATTTTAAAAGATTCTGTCAGTGGGAAACTTGTTCTTCTAAGAAAGTATTTTACGTGTGCAAACACAAAGACTAGCTTTTAATTTATTTTATTTTTCATTAAGTAGTACAGTCACATGGTCCATTGTTCAAAAGTTATAAAAGGGTATATATACTGATAAGTCTGAGTAACTTTAATAAACTTTTAAAATAAAATACATTTTTATAAAATGTATTTTTCTATTAAGAAAGTAATGCTTGCTTAATACAGAATTCTTAAATAAAGAAATACATAAAGCATCACATTTAAATCCATCATACAAAGCTGAAATGTCAGGTCCTCCCAACAGGAGTAGATCAATGAGACTTGTCCCTTTGCCTGCCTGCCTTTCTCTTCCTAACACCTAAAATCTCTCTAATCTTTCAAGCAACAGTAACAAATGAGGTTCCATGGAAAAGTGGGAAGAATTGAAACATGATGGGGGAAATGATAAGCCTGTGAAGCTCATGGAGACCTCAGGACAAACCAGTTATCTAGACTCCAGGCCCATTCCATTCCACACATAGGACTGCTATGTGGAGAATTGTGAGATGACACCAGGTCCCTGTGAAAGGAGGGTATGATCCATCGGTCATGTCTGTCATGGTCACCAGAAGGAGGACCAGTATCAGTGCTACACTGTGATAGTGTAGCTACTCGTGATAGTGATCCAGGGATGTGCTGAATAGTGAATGGCGATTTGCCTAAAAGAACCATCTAGAGTCAGTGCTCCAAAATGTGAATCAACTGAATGAGTAGATTAAACCAAACAGAAGTGTGGCTATCCAAACCTCCTTGTGTTGAGATACTTCAAAAGGTCAGGCACCTGAGGTCCTACGAACACCCGCTCATAGCTGTCCAACCACCTCTGCTCTCCCGCCTCTGAATTCACTCACAGGTTCCTCTGTCACCCATAGAAGCTGCCTGGGAGCAGGGTCCTTCCTCTCATTACCTTGCACAACCCCCTACACAGTGAGCTTTCAATACTTGCCAACTGTCATTCAGCTTTGTGGGATCCTAAAGGCGAGAGGACACACTCCTGAGCTCTCAGACATTAACTGGGTACTTACTCTGCCCTTTGTACTCAGAGACGAGTGAGATCTAGCCCCTTCCCTCAGGGGTTCATAGTCTCCCAGGAGAGTGAAGCATATATTAAATTATTATAATTAAGTAATAAATTATAAAACTAAACATATTCTACATATAAAGTATAACTATCATTGCACCATTACATATCATTTAAATTAGAAATAAGAGTAACTAAGAGCCCCCATATGGATGCTAAGCATTTTATATGCATACTGTATTTCCCATCATCTTTACATTGGCCCTGTACCATTTATTAATATCCCCATTTTCCCAGTGAAGAAATTGAGGCTTACAGCATTTAAGTCACTCACCATGCTAGTCAGTGGAGTAGCTGTGATTCAAACCCAGATATGTCTGACTGTTAAGAGAAGACGAGGTCATTTCACTCTGGGTTTGACTAAGGAAGCTCCATGTTTGGGTAACCACCCTCCAACACTGGCAGAAAAGGAACAGGACGGAAATTAGAAGAAACATCCACTTCAGTCCAACTACTCAGACCCGGCACCTTGACCAAGTACCTCCTGTCGCCAGCCCCTGGGCCCTGGGAACCAGCTCAGAGGGACAGTTGCTGGGAGCCTGTGGGTCCTCCTGCCTGCCCACATGTTGGAGTGTGAGTGTGTGTGAGTGTGTGTGTGTGTGTGTGTGTGTGTGTGTGTGTGTAGGTTGGGGGAGGGGGTGTTTATGTGACCAGAGAGAGGCGGGAAAACTGATGAGAAATCAGAGATCTGCTAGAGTCAGAGATGAGCCACAGGAAATGCTTTTGTCTAAAAATATGCCATTTCTGAAGGGAAAACAGTCATTAGAGGGTGTGAGAAGCCCCCGTGGTGAGAAAAGCAAAACAGTCAGACTCACTGGGAGGCCAGTGGAACAACAGAGAAGCCCATTACCCACCCACTTCCTGTGCGATTAGCGAGACTTCAAGAGGATGAAAGGTAAGCAGACAAAAATGACAGCCCACAGACAGAACTCCAGGGGACATGTCTGGGGACAGCCTCCGATGATGCAGCTGGGAGGTAGGAGGAGAAGAAACTGTTCCAGTTCATATTTTTCTCTCATCAGCTGATTCAGCTAGAGATTTGGCTAAAATTTCCTGTGCACCTACTATAAGCCACACCAAGCAGGGCCTTTGTGTTCGTTTTCTCCTGAAGTCCTCTAAACAACACTGAGAAGGAGGAACATGAGTCTTCGAGGTTAACTGACTTGTCCAAGGTCACATAGCTGGTAAGGGACAAAGATGAGGCTCCATCCCAAGTTCCCGAACCCCAAATCCTTTGCCCTTTCCAATGAACAAGCTGTGTCCCATGAGACCAAGTGTCCATCTGTAGAAGTCAGGGCCTGTGTCTCCAACTGTTGTGGGGGATAAGAGCCTTCTTTTCTCTTGTCTTGCATTAAAGCAAATCTGGTTAAAAGGAAACTGATGATGCATTTTCTCTTTATTAATGAAGTATTATCAGCTAAAACATGTGACAGTCATACTTGATCCATCTACTCACCCAGGAATGGTGGAATCTTGGAGTAAAGTAACATCTACACCCCGTGATACAAAGTCCTGCAGTGATGGTGACGCACCCCTGCCTCCTCTCTGACACCCCCAGGATTGGGGTGGTGGAGCATGGGGGCCTCAGGTGGAGGAGGGGAGAGTTCCTTTGGGGCTTCCTGATGTCAGAGGCCACATCTTCTGTAGAATATCTCACATGCATTTCACATTCTTCTCTCCTCCACCCTTGATGTAGGTCATTTGTCATGGTCTTGTGGACAAGAAAACAGTCTCCCTTATAGCGAGCACAGATCTAGTGTCTTTTGACTCTCACTCGTGTGTCAGGGTGTGACACCTGAGAATTCAGAGCTTGGTTTCCTCCATACAGATGTGAAGTTTTGCTGTGAGGGTGACAGCTTTCTTGCCCTCTGGGTCCTCTCCATCTTCATGTCCTGCACACCCCGCCCCCCAGCTAGGCACAGTCCTTATCCCACCGTGGTCACAACACCTAGAGGTGACTCTAGGTCACTCCCACAAGTGTGAGGGGACAGTTCTCCTGTCCCCACAGAGCTCTATCCCGCAGAGGGGCACCCGTCTTCAGGGATCTGCCCTTGCTGAGGAAACTAATGGTTTGTCAAACGCCACCCGATGACCCTTCTCAGTCTTCTGCTTCCAGTCCTTCCCTCCTTAGACCTTCTCGACTCAGGACACTGGAAGGAACTGGGACTTCTCTCCCCGCTCAGCCATCACATTCTTTTTGTCTCCCATACTCATCCCTGCCCTCCACCCTTGCTCCTGCTGTCCTCATCACACTCTTGCCACCTCTTCCCTGCTCTCCTGCTCTGAGCCCTTAGTTGATTGCCCTCCCCATCCATTCTTCATCCTGCTGTTCTAGTGATCTAAGAGGCAAATTAAATCATTTTTCTTCCCTGCTTAAAATCCATCGACAGCTCCTTGTGGCTTCCAAAATAAATGCAAGCAGCCTGGTCACCAAGGTCTCCACTCTCTGCCCCATGTCGGCTCACTGACCATTTCCAATGACCTATGGCTTGCTGGATATGCCCTCCTTCACCTCCTCACCTCCTCTGTCCCCTCACATTCCTGTTTTTCCCTCAAGACTCAACTGCAGTAGCTACTCTCAGTTACATCTTCCCTGACCCTCCTGCTCTCATCTCAGAGGTGATTATTCCCCTCCTGTTTCCCATGACCACACCTCCCACCACCCCAGCTGAGACACTGCTGGGATGACACATCTACCTGGAATCTACCTGGGAGGAGGTGACCTCTGTGCTTGGTCATAAGCAATAAATGGATTTACAACAACAGGAGATGTTGAGGGGCCACATAAGCTGAGTCGTGGTATTTGGTAATTGGGCCCCTTCTGGAAGCAGCAGAAAAGGGCCCAGATCTGGGCGGATGTAACTGTGCAGACATCATGTTAACACAGGCACCACTGTGAGCAATTTCCACGTACCAGGAGCTCTATGAGCTCTTTCCCTGAATCCTGTCATTTGAAAGGATTACATGAGTTCATTTGTATCAAGTGATTAGCGCAGTGTCTGCCACGGTTAAGCACAGAACAAATGTTAGCAATAAAACTGACCCATCATTTAGGGCGCATTTCTTATGCCAGTATGCCAAGCATGCCCCCATATACTGTCTCACGTCCTACAACAACCCTGGGAAGAGGGCTCCTATTTGTCGCCGTCTTACAGAGGGCAGTGTTGAGTCTCTGTGGAGTTACTTGATCTCAAGGTCTTGAGCACAGAAGTGATGGCTGTAGGCTTCCCACCCAGAGCCATCTGCTGTGGTGCCAGCTTCTCTGAGTCTCTGATACACCAGAGAGCCAGGTGGTCCCTGGAACTCAC
This sequence comes from Solenodon paradoxus, assembly GCA_004363575.1. Classification (NCBI taxonomy): domain Eukaryota; kingdom Metazoa; phylum Chordata; class Mammalia; order Eulipotyphla; family Solenodontidae; genus Solenodon; species Solenodon paradoxus. The sequence continues at coordinate 133,153 of RJWH01000925.1, forward strand.
CTGGAAAGCAAGCAGGCCAGGAGCTTTCAGGATAGAGTTTCCTGAGAATGCAGGGCTACTGGTCACTTCTTTTTCTGTCCCATTTGTTCTAATATCATGTTTTAATTACTATCCTTCAGGGATACGATTCACAGCATGCAATGTTTCATCCTAATCTCATCCATGTGTTGAATCTATGTGGCAATTCCTTCCTTCTGGGCTTAAGTCATAGAGTAAACTAGAGCCAGTTCCCTCCTTCATGCAACTGGGTAAACTGAGACCCAAACGGTTACAGATTCGCAGATTCGCATAGACCTAGACACAGGGACCAGCGACAGTAGCCTGGTGCCCCAGGAGCACAAGTTCTCAGTTACACCCCCAAAATACCCTGATCCAGCCACTTACTAGCTCCATGGTGTCTCAACAAGACATTTATAGCCCTCTGAGCCTCATTTTCCCCTCTGTGACCAAGGCAAGACCTCCTTCCTCAGGGCTGTAGTCAGCATCAAATAGATGGTGAGTCTCCATGCTCAGGGGCTATAGAACGCTTTTCAATCACTGCCCGTTTGTACAGCCATATATCGCTTAATGATGAGCATACGTTCTGAGAAATGTGACGCTTGGCCATTTCATCTAGGCTACATAGTAGAGCCTATTGCCCCACCGTCATAAATGCATCTGTTGTTGAGTGAAGCATGAGCTGGGAGGAAAGTTTGTTTGACCTTGGATTCCTTAACCTTTCTGTTCCTATTGAATGGCACCGTGTTCGGCGCTCTTCCTGCATGCCAGCAGCAGTCAGGCTCACTCTAAGTCAACCCGCACCTGTCAAGAGCAGCTTTGTCTCAGAAAGGTTGGCTTCATGCAGAGCTTCATCCCTTTCAGTGTTTGTTGAGCTCTGAGCTCCCCTCACCCACCCCCTCAAGCGCCGTCGTGGTTTCCTTTTAGAGATATTTCACTTCCGCTCTAGTCCACATCATATGGGAAAGCAGCAGTCTGTCTAGAGGGTTTCTTCCGCAGAGGAAAAGGGTCCGCCATCTCCTACCTTTTGAAACAAAATCTGCTTTCATTTTCTCTGCCTAGATTTATCTCTGGACAGGGCAAAGTGCTTCTGGGGGCCGTGAACCCTGTTATAGATGAAGAAGGAAGTGAAAGAAGGAAGCAGAGGTGAGGCAATGCCATGGGTCAGGGACGGGGCCCCAGTTTTCCAGCAAGCCTGTCATTGCTCACCCTCAATGGACCTGACTCTTGGAGACAGAACTGGAAAGGATTGAGAGAGATGGGGTGAGGGGCAGGAGGCTCATAGTCATTGCATGGGCCAAAGAGTTTTGAAAGCTAATAATTTGGGAGGGAAATACTCACCATGTCATCTCAAAGGACATAAAATTCCACATAGAAGGAAACAAACAGTTCAAAATTCATAGCTCATGCTTCCCCTTCCAACTTGTAGAAGACACGCCTCCATTCTCTCTGACTGCCCCTGCTAGAAGCTCCCACCAATGTTAGAGGCTGCTTAAATTTAGAATTTAGAGAACTGCGGAAGCAGTGACTCAATTTCATTTTTAGGATTAAATACCTCATCTCCAGAAGATTCGGGTCTCAAGCAACTGATTTTCACCATTTCACCTTCTGTTGACCTATGAGGAAGGCCATGATTCTTGGGAGAAATGTGAACCACATGCCAATCTGCAAGGGTCCACCAGTCCCTCCTTGACCTTATCCTCCTGCCTCCCCAGTCTCATCTTCTTCCACACCCTCTGCTCCAGTCAGAGGAAACTACCCTGTACCCACCCATCGCCACCTACCCAGGCCCTGCCCCCATGAGGCCCACTTCCTCCCCACGGATCAGCGTACCCAGGCCTGGCCCATCCTAAAGTCATCTCTCATAACCTCCACCACCACTGCCTTGCCACCAAACTAGAAATGATGACTGGACTCTAGTAAGAACTAATAATAATAGCATCTTGCTTTACATGATCTATGTGCCAAATACCTTTCACGAGCTCTTTCATTTACTCCTCTAACATATCCCTCAGGTAGGTATTATGTATGATTTATCTCCATCTCACTGATGAGCTCACTAGCACTCAGGGACGTTATGCACATTTCCCAAGGTCATATTCTTGGTGAGTATAGGAGCCCGAGTTGAACTTGGGTCTTGTTCTAAGCCCATAGCATGCTGCCTCCCACAGCGGGCATTGCTTTCATGCCACAGACCACTTCCCACCTTGCACTGATAGAATACTATGTACTTGTTTTGTCGCTTTTATAGGACTATAGTTCAGCTGGTAAAGGTCATGCATGATTCTTCCTGCCTCCTACACTGAACTTTAGGAATAAATGGGTGAATATGAAAATGTACATCAAACTAGAAAGTGAAGGCAACTTTTATAAACACTAAAAGGATTTCATATCAATTAAAATTCATTAAACACCAGCCAGGTGGCTTACATTCTGATAGGCTCTGGGACCCAGAGTTGAAGCCAGAGATCATTGGATTCTCAGATATTGAGTGAATTCCCACTCTCCAACCTATAAGACCTGGTTGTCTATTGACCACTGATTTTCAGTCCCCTTGCAGCTCCTCTGTTTATTACTTGGCAAACAGTGTAATGTATGCATGAGACACACATTAAGATGCAATGTAGTTATTCCAACTGTCATAAGTACTAAATTGAATTGAATGGCAATCTTCTGATAGTTCGACCTCTGCAGGAAAAAAAATAGCCTGAAAATAATCAATTCAATGGTACTTTAGAAACATTGCCAGAAACAACTGTACCAAGAGTAAGAAAGGTGACTGTCATTTATTAACACATGGAGTTCTGCTGTTTGGCACCAAAATGAAGGCCACTGAAATGTGATGCTAATTTGTCCAAACAGAATTTCTAATAGATACCTTTGATTGTTCCTTTGTCTCAGTCCTTTACCAAAGACAGGCAATTAGCAGTATTTGCAATATTATAAGCAAATGAAATTGGGTCTCTGCCCAGCCCGCCTACAAAGGACTTCTGCAGCAATAAAAATAATCAATTGGATTCTTCATTTTCTGCTGGGTCCATGTGACTTCCTTAATAATGTCAATGCAGATTGTAATTTGCAGGAAAAAATAAACACCACTTGCATGAGGCGTGAAATTTCAGACCACAGAAATGTCACCTTTTCTTACAGAATTGCTTTTGTACAAGGGTATGCAGCTTGAATAACTAGAATAGACCTCAGAGCTGGTGCCCAATTTGTCTTTCATAGAATGACCTACATTTTGTGTCCCAAACATGTCTTTGTATTTCTCCTTCTCTACCTTCATTCTGTAGAGGTTAGAGAGAGAAAGTACCACAATTAAGATTGGAAGACTAATGTCGAACCCTCAGCTTGGCACTTACTAGTTGAGTGACTTTGAGCAAGTCATTTAATGTCGCAGGTCTCTGTTTGCATCTCTAAAAAGAGACCTGAAAATATGAAGATGCCTAGACTAAGTTCCCCTGGCTTCGAAGGCAGGCCTGACTCCTGGGATGCCCACAGTGGGCATCCAGGATGTTGCTTGAGCAAATTAATTAATGAGTATCTCTAAAAGTATCTGGAATGTGGTCAGCATAAATTAATAGCCTGTCACCCACCTAAAATAAAGCCTGTCACCCACCTAAAACACAGATCCTTCTCCTCTTGGCCCAGCAAGATGGTAACTATTCTTCAAGGCTACCATCAAATTCTGCTTCAGCTGAGAAGCCTTCCCAACTGAAAGTGACTTGCCTCCCCCCAAATCCTAAGACATCTAATGTCCATTTGTTGTGGTCCCATACTGTTGTTTCTCTTCTCATAAGGGATATCTTATGCCAGTTAGATCACAAGATCCTTGAGGACAGGTCTTTGATTCCTGGTGATCCCCTCAGCTACTGGTAAAGTGCATGGCATACAAGAGCTGCTCCACAGCCACTGATCGGTGGGGACAGGCCAGTCCCTGCAGAAAGGGGCAAATACTGAAGAGTGACTAGGTTCCCACCTCTTCCCTGGAGAGGCTGCAGCACCCATCCTTACAGCTCCCAGTGGAAACATCATATGTCTAAAGACTTCTCTTCCACAGAAAATTTGCTCCACTTTGCAAAATCCCCTCTTATTTGTGAGGAACTAACACCCTCATGCCTTGTGGTAGAAAGATAATTGCACTACTTTGGGACAGTATGACAAGACCTCTAAAATTTTAAACTGCACGTGCAAGGTGTTGAAAATCAAAAACACACAGATATCCTTTGAGACAGCAATTGCATGTCTAAGTGTCTATCTTACGGATTGACCTTCATATGTATAGGAGACATACTAAGAATATTCATTGTTGGGTTATCTATAGCAGGAAAAGTCTAGAAACAATTTCAATTAAATTGTTAAATTCTCTGTATTAACAGAGAGGTAGAGAAATAAATCATATTAATTCACATAGAAGAACACTAGACAATCTTTAAAAGAATGAAATAGGCCTATATCTACTGATGGAATATCAAGTGAAAAAATGGGACCCACCCAGTATGTATGATCTAATTTCACTTATGCAAAAATAGGATGTGCGTCCATGTGTGCTTGCATATCTATAAAGCATCTTTAGAATAATAGATGACTGGGTAGGGAGTGGCACAGCAGGGCCTGAGAGCCAGAAGCAAGAGAATCACCACTGGTCTCTGGGTCACCATTTGTATAGACTACACTCTCTAGTGAGTGTATGCATTATCTTTCTCTTTAATTCCTTTTTTGACTTTAAATTGCATTTATTTTTAATAAGGTATTACATTCACATGTACAAAATTGCATGACAGTGTACAGTAAAATGTGCTTCCTCAGTTCAGCCCTCCAGTCTCCCAATTTTCACTCCAGTGGAAGCTAGTGGGAGTCCTTTCTTCCTCCCCATTTAGAGGTGATCTACTGCATTGCAGGTATGCCCTTTAAAACAGAATCATGATGAAATGACTTGGGCAAAAACTCCCACCTACCTCATCTTGCCTCTCCAGCTAATGCTCTGTCATCTCTTCTCCACATGATCAAGCCCACCTTTAGACAGGGCTGTATGCTAGCAGGGAGTCAATGGAAGAGTTTACAGTCAGACAGATCTTCATTTTCAAGAAGTTGCCTGACCTCTCTAGGCCTCTTTGTTTTATCTGTAAGCAGGTCAGCTGATTGCTCCCTCTTATGTGGCAAGGACAGGAAGGATTCGTGAACAGCCGGTAGTCACTTGGCAGGGGTGAAGAACTCCTGCTTCCACAAGAATCGCTGCCCTCCGCTCTGGCCTCACCTGAGCCCAGCCAGCCTGAGCAGGGCTCCTGCAGGCACAGCAGACCCCACGCCCCCTGATAAGTGCATCCTGGGTTTTCAGGATAAAAGGGGTGATCTATGTCCTTTCTCTGTATCTCCCTGACTACTCTATCACCATTTAGCGTTCAGTCTCATTTCCAAAACTACGCCAGAGATATAAAGTAGAAAGATGGTTCTCCATCTATTTTTTAAGTAAATTTGAGGATTTAAAGAGCACAGCTGCCTCCACTGATACCATGCTCATTGAGTAAAAATATCACTTAGCAAGTTGTCCTAAATCAGTTTTTTTTCATGAGTCCTCTTTTTCTTACTCAGTACTGGTAATATAAAAGCTTTGTGAAAAATGCTATTGAAACTAGGAAATGGAGTATTTTCTAATTTATTCTCTGGGAGATTTATCTGTTAATCAACTATCTTAATTCCCTCCACACTTAAAAAGGGGATTTTAAAGTGACATTCGCAGCCATTCCAGATGGCTCCTTGAGTTTTACTGTCTGTTTTTCAATGTATGTCCTGAGCTGTTTTGAAAATGCCTGTGGAATTTTGAGGTGATTCCACCAGTAGTGTTTAGTCCACTCAGGTGGGCAGGATTGATCCTCAGGCCTGTCTTTGGCCTGTCGTCCTGATGGGCACAGACAGTTCAATATGTAGGTGGGCCCTCTGCTATCTCTCCCCTTGGCATTTCAGTTCTTCTTCATCACATGTTATTCTCTCTAATTCTGTGTCTTGATAAACCATCAGACAGCAGCCTACAGAGAGATGCATCAGCCATGGTCCCTGCTTACAAAAAGAACTTTTGTCCTTTTGGGGAAGTGGGTGGTAGACAGATTGTCACCAATATTAGTACATTTAATCCTCACAGCAATGGAAATGGATACTATTTTTTATTCCTTTGCATTGATGGGGAAACTGAGGCACCAGGTGGGTAAATAGCCATCTCCAAGTCATACCTCCAGTAACTGTCAATGCCAAGTTCTGAGCCCAGGTACTCCGACTCCTGAGCACATGCTCTGATCATTGGGTTATTCCTCCTCACAGAACACCTTCTCCCCCAAATTCAGATGCTTAAGGTAAAATCAGCTACAGATGGAATGCACAGGCTGAGAATTCTAAGGACCCAGAGAGGAAGTGATATCTATGCTAAAGCTTGGGAGACTAGGAGTTAGCTGGGCCAACAGGGAGGAAGTGGGTCGCAAGTCAAGGTTCTGGGTGGGGAAGGAGTGAAATGTGTTCTAGGAACTGGGCACCTCGGGCAGAGGGTGGATAGGCCAGAGAAAAGTAGTTCAAAGGGCAGTTGAAAGTGGGTAGCACCTCCCACAGGTCAAGGGTTGTTTTATGACTGTGTCCCCAACGAATAATAGGAATCTACCAGAGTGTTGTTGGGAGGGACAGCAGCACCAGCTGTGCACTATCCAATGATCACTCAGCTGGTGACACGTAGAATAGACTAGAAGGAAGTAAGAGAGGAAGCAGGCAGACCCAGGGGAGACAGGAGCCAGGAGAGAGCTGATGGTCTCTTGGATGGGAACAAGGTCAAAAATGGATTCAAGAGACTTAGGAGGTAGTTCAACAGGAAATGGTGATTGCTTGATTATAGGGGTGAGGGGAGGTGGGTGAACAATGATGATTGGAAAGATTCCAGGTCAGAATTCAGGGTCAGGTGAGAATTCAGGGTCAGGGGGCACTGGAGGTGGGGTCAGCTTGCAGGGTGAAGGTGGGGGAGAAGGTCCCACATACTAACCACTGTAGCTTCCACCAGTCCCCTAGGTCCCAGGCTCTCTCAGGACTCCATGCCTTCATACGGGTTGACCCCCATCCTCTGAGTGTCCTTTCCCTCCTTGACTCGAGAACTTCTCCTCAGAGACTCATCTCACACATACAGACATGCCAGGCACTGCCCCCAGCTACTTGTATGACATTCTCTGACATGTACTTTACAACTTCCCTGCAAGAAAGCGACTGCAATTCCCATTTCACAGATCACCAAGGATCAGCGACGGTCCAGAGTTGACCTATCAGGTGGTCAAAGTAGCAGAGCCCATGGATTCCAGTGTATGGAAACCCTGCAGAAATCCAAGCTGTCTTGTATTCATTTGTCTCTCCCCCGTCCCCTCTGCCAAAGCCTGGACTTTGTTCATCCCTGTATTATTAGCATCCAGGCAGCCAGTGCTTGTGGGGTGAATGAATGCTGTAAACAGAGTCAGGCAAAACATGGTAGACACCCACTGCTGCCCTCCTGGCGACCATGACCTGGGTTTCTTCTTTTCAAAGGCACTGAGATGCCCCAGCAGGCAGATAGGAGATTGGAACTGAGGAAACCTGAGAAGTCCTAAAACACATACTGTGGGGGATATGAGAGCATAGCAAGGGGTGCAGAGTTAGACCCATAGCAGACATGCACCAGACAACGTGCTTCTCTTTTCGTCTCTAGAATTCTGGTCAAGCACCTCCCAAGCATCAGCCACCCAGGGTTTCCCTCTTCCTCCTATAAAGAGGTCCCAGGGAATAGATAACCCACAGCATAACTAAACACACACCTATGCCTCTGCTTCCCTGTGGAAACCGTTCTTTGTGCCTCCTCTCTATCGCTTCTTGACATGAACCCTCTACTCTATCCATGTCAGTCCCTCATGCTGCTGTCCCATGCACACGGAGAAATCCTGCTCTTTGGATCAGACTCCTCAGGCTGGGTGCTGCATCACAGGCCAGGTTTGCAGGGGTGAGGGGTTTTCTGGTGTGGGGGACTCGGGCGCACAGTCAAGCAGTGCTGTGTAAACCAGGACAGTTGGTGCCCTAGTTAGGTGTGTGGATTGACTCAGCTTATTTGCCCAGCAAATGTCCAAGCTGTCTTGAAGGTGTAGATTCTCTCCACCACCCCTTCTGCTGAAATAGGTGTGGCTCTGAGAGGAAGCCCTTGCCTTGTTCATCGCAGTGTGGTCGAGACAGTATTGTGTGCTGTCCAGGCTTGTGGGAAGAATGTGTGATATGAGCACAGGCTCGGAACAGGTCTGGGAGAGGGCAGCTCCTCTGTCCAGCACCTACTAAAGAAGCGCACAACAACATTCATACTCTGGCTTGAGAAAGACTGAGCTCTGGCCACAAGAGCTAAAACACGAGCTTGGCTCTGGGTTGGATTCTTTTGCCAACTGGAAGCTTGCGGGTAATGCAGTGGAATCCCTTCCTAAAGGTGTTTAACTTGAAAAAATGCGACTCCAGTTGTCTAGCAAGCAAACCCCACAGGGAGCAAGCAGGAGAGAGGGAAACAAAAACACTAATAAGGGACAGCCCACGTGCAAGGGCACTTGGTGAGCATGTGCTGCAGGGGTGTGAAGGGGAGCTGGGCCCGCTTTCCCCCGCGTGTCCTCCTCGTGTGGGCCTCTCGCTGCACTGCGTGTATGATGCACACAAAGACACTCACTGTTCACACAACCTGGCCCCTAAACTTAAGAAAGGCCTTCATCTGATGAGCAGCTAGGAGAAAAAAATGGGCGAACCCCATACTTTATGAGGGAGTCAGCGATTTTCCAGGGTAGTTTTGGCAGCACGCAGGCTAACTTGAGAACCCTCCTGAGTGGAGCCTCAGGTTTGAGTCTCAACTGTGCTACTCAGTAATTCAGCGGCCTTAAGCAGGTAAGCGACTTAACCTTGCGGAGTTTTAATTCTCTGCTTTTGAAAATGGGGCTGAGGAGAGCACCTGTATCTCCGTGTTTGTTGTGACAATTCAATGACAAGAATGAAGACACAGCACTTAGCAGAGTGCCTGAGACATAGTAGGTGCTCAGTGAATGGTAGCTATTATTTTTAGCAGTGTAATACTATTACTTTTATTGGGCACATAAAACTTTTTTAAATGAAGAACTATGCAGTCAATCTAGGCATTCTCTCCTACTGCTGAAAAAGTACCTGCATAAATAGCTTTCAGGTGGCTCACCATTTAAAACTGACTGCTGTTTTGTTTCTTGGTTATCTGTTGTATTATTTCTCACCTCATGCTTCTTGCTCCAGAACAGTGTGGCCCAAACAGGCTGATTAATTATAGCACTTCCAGAGCACATAGGATCAGAAGCACTTTCTCAGTAGCTGAGACTGAAATAAATGGGCAATTAACAGGTTTAACAGGATTCTCTTCCCCCCAGCACACCCCCAGTACCTAACACATTAAGGTTGGTCACAGCAGTTATTTTAAGGAAATTCAACTGAGGTTATTTGTGGGGTTTGAAGTAATCTTGTGTCTACCATGGATTCATCGTGAGATCCTTTTACCAGGAACATTGTGGGAGTGTGGCGGGGAGTCTGGGGGTGAGGAGAGCCAGGTTCTGTCCCCATGCAGCCTTGTGACCAAGCTCAGGTTACTCGCAACTCTGGGCCTCAGTTTTCTCTTTGGTAAAGTAAGTAACTGGCCTTATTCAATGCACAAACCTCCTTCCAGCTCAGGAATGGAAGACTCTCTGAGGCCAGTGTCCTCACTCGGATTGGCCACAGAATTACAGGAAGCCACCAAATGCTTCTGTTTGCTCATCCCTGCTATTCATCCAAAGGCTAGTTATTATGTCCCTCTAAGGTTCCAGGACTCCCAGGTGTTAGACTAGTCACTCTCAAACCCATCCTATCTCAGCAGCCTGTAGAAAGGCCTTTGCTTTCAGAGTCGGGCCTCTTGGGAAGAATACAACTAGCCCCAAATTCTGATTCCTTTCCTTCTCAGCCTGGATCTCTCTGAACTGCCTCTCCTCCTTCTTGTATCAGAGAAGGGAAACCCAGGCTTGGAGTCTTCAGCATAAAGAGGCCAAGTCTTAGAACAGGGATGGGTTTCAGGACAGAAGAAATCCTGCAGTCTCATGATCCTGTGCTACAGTAAAATGAGCCTACTGATGAGCGAGTTCCTTCCCCTATTACTTCTTTTTGGGCAGTATCCAAGGACCCTTCTGTGAGGGCCCACCCCTCAGTCTTCTGACAACCTAGGGATGAATTCTCTAGTGCTCCCTAATGGGAGGGAAAGACAGAATTTGTGAGTCTTAGTCCTACCACTTGAGAAAAGAACTTAATCTTGACTTCTGACTTTGTCATCTGCAAAATGTATGTGTCCTTGAGAGCTACTCGATGAAGCTGAGTGTTCCTCAGAGAGTGTGCTGTGAACTACAAAAACAGTAACTGTGTTCCTCTTGGGCTTCTTCTACCTCATGACAATGCAGAGCCTACCCATACAAAGCTGATCATCTCCATAGCAGAATTGGATCCTCAGAAAGTTTCACCTGCCCAAAAATATCTTCACTATGACTGAAATTCAACTATCTGTGATTCATTCACGCACCCTATTAAATAGCTTTGCCAGCTGTGACCTATCTGCTCACATTATGAAGGACAATTATATTCATTGGGAACTTGCCATGTCCCAGGTCCTTTGCAACGAATATTTAGTTCCTTTTATTTTTTACCCCAAAACAATCTGTGAGATAGGTGTGATTATTAGATACATTTTAAAATGGGGAAACTATCACAGGGACTTTAGGAAACTTGCTAAAGGTCCGTATGAGTGATGCGGTCAGGACCTGAACGAGGGAGGGGTTAGCAGGTGGCAGGCCTGGGTGAGACGAAGGACGCCTGCCAAGGGAGAAAGGCTGTAGGAGACACACATGAGTCGCACTCAGCCACTGCACAACTTCCTCTAGCCCCGACCCCCAGCCCCAGTCAACTCTGCGAAGACAGCTCAAACTTCTGCTACAGAAGAAATAAAGACCGTTGATGTTCGTTTTCCCAAACAGCATATCCCCTCTGGCCAATCTGGAAATATTATGTACAGGGCTCTCCAATGCCCCCTTTGTATCTCGTGGGTGGACAGGCATGGTGACTATCTGGCACTGCTGCTCCTCTGAGAGCCAGCACCTCACTGGATAATTAGCCTGTTGTCTTCTCACCTCAGGAGAAAATGCAAGACGCCCTCTTTCCAAATGTAGCCCATCACGCTAGCGGCACTTATATTTTTAGAAGCTGTTTTTCCCTGATAGTTTCGCAACCTCTAATCTGCCATTCTCCAGATGAATAAAAATTAAAACATAACAGTGAATATGGAGAAATGCTTTCTCCCATCATAAGCTCCAGCTCTTCGAACCGGGACCAGGAGTGGGCCTAGCCCTGACTTGTCTCTGCAGTAACGGGAGAGGGAGACAGTGAGGGGAGGCGGCGCCTGGTCACTTCCTGCTCCGTTGAGGAGCTGCCACCCGCTGTTAGGAAGGGGAGAAGTACTTGCAAAAACTTCAGGCCTCAAAGCACGGAGCTGGGAAGTGTGGAGGATTATAATTACACCCAGGTGGAAGCCTGACCACAGCTCACCTGCTAAGGAAAGAGTGATCCCATTAAATAGCCGGGTAGGTATAGAGTTCACAGGGGATCAGATTTCTAGATTGCAGCCTCAAAGTCATTCTCAAATTTATCCCCTAAAATCTGGAGGCAAAGGAACAAAAGCGCCCTTTAAGAACAGGTAAAGAGAGCCCTGTCCAAAGGCAGGGCTGCCCAGTTCTGAGCCCCCGATGACCTTGACCATAGGAGGACAGATGTCCTGTCTACATAGTCCACTTCCATAACCCAAGGAGGCCCCGAGGCTGGAAGCTTGAAGCTGGCATGTCAAGAGACAGCAAACAAGAGGGTAAGACAGTAGTGTTTTGATGCAGCAAGGCAACGCCACAGAAAGGTCAGAGCTGCAGGACTGGAATCAGACAGTGCCGGGTTCTAGCCCTGACTCTCCCTCTTACAAACTGTGTCATCTTGGGAATCTGCTCAACTTCTCCAAGAACATTTCATGGCCTGTAAAGTGGAATCATTACTATCTCGGCTGTAAGATTTAAGAGACAAAATGAATGTGAGTCCTTGCAGACTACTGGGAATGGAAGTGGTGCCGAGGTTAATCCCATTTCTCAACCCCCCAACCCTGCCACCGGACACCAGCGAGCACATCCCTTGGAATTCCTAGGAGATATATCTAAGCACGTCCTAAGTGTGAAATCTCATAATCTGCTGTCAGGCAGCAACAACTCTGCAGTCTTACCTCCTCTGCCTTGTTATTCAGCACATGACACAACCATGGGGACAAGAATCAGAGATCCGGGCATTAGTGGGAGGCTGCCATTGCCTCCCTAGGTGCACACACCACCATCCCTCATCCTGGGACTGACTGCAGACTGTCATCACGAGAGGACTGAGATACCCCAGGACTGTTGATCCCAGGCAGAGCTCAGGGCCACTGGAACACTGCCTGCCACAAGATTCCAGATTGACCCGTCCTGGGGTGCTGACAGACCGGGAGACCAGGAGGCCTCCCTGCCATACTGTCACACATGGCCTGGTTTGGGAGCCGCTCTCTGGAGCTGCATTCCTGATGACCTGGATACCTTGCCATGGTCCCCGCAAGCAACAGAGCACCCATTGTTCAGGCTCCCAGCCCCAGAGCGGGCAGTGCCTGCCAAGGGCAGAGGCACCACAGGATTCTGGCAGCAGCTCTTCCACCACAAGCACGGCCCACAGGGCCTGGGACCCACTCAGCCCTCAGCAACTCCAAGAGCCCCAAGTCTGTCTGCCTCACGGATTGTGAAGGGCAGGTAGGGGAGGACCAGCAAAAGGAGGATACATAACCGAGCTCTATGCTTAAGGCCGTGGAGACCTTTCAGCCATTATATTACATAGCGGTCATATATAAGTATTTCTGTAATTAACCAATATTACTGAATTAGTATTACTAGAATACATACAGCTATAACAGAAACATAGAATGTAACAGTAACAGCTAATCTTTATCTTCACTGAAGCAGGTGTGTCAAACATAATCTTACTCTAACTCTCCCACAAACGTAAGGTTGAACAAACTATCACTCAATCCCATTTTATAGATGAGGACAATCCAGAGAGGCCAACTGACTTGCCCAAACCCACACAGCCCATAAGAGCACAAATCCTCGTGCAGGTAGCCTTATCTGGTCCTGTGCCTCTGAGTTCTGTCATGTCTGTCCGTCAGTGGCAGAGTTCTAAAGAGCCCACCCGAGGGCCTGCGAGTTTGCTCTGCCCACAAATGTCGCTTCACTCCATCTTCATGTGGTGCCAGGAATTCCTCTGCTTTTGTTCTTTTGTTTTAAAGCTGTATTCCTTTTCAACACAAGTATCTCTTTGGACTGGATCAAAATCTGCAATCAGATTATTAAGGCCTTATTAAACCATTTCCTCTAAGCAATTGACAGCAGGAGAGAGGGGTCCTGAGCAAATCTGCACATCAAAGTTTATTTGTCCCATATGTGCCTTCCATTTCTCATGTTTTTCATTCTCCCAGTGATCCAGAACTTGAATGTTGTCATACAGAGAATCGATTTCATAAACACATACCAATGATGCTTCCCATCCCTCCCTGCGAGAGTCCACATCTTCATCGGACCCAAAGCACATTAGGGATTTTTTAGAATGATAAACTTCACATGACTGGGAAAAGCAGGGCAAGAAGGTTCTCTCCGCCCACCACTTCCCCTCCTAACACTCCATCATGGTCTGTCTGTGGTCTGCTCACGTGGATTGGGTCTGGCGTGGTAGCATCCAGCATATCATTTAAGCTGCTCAACTATAATTCCACTAAAATTATGTCATAAAATCATGACATAAGGAACTAAGGAAAACAAACAAGCAGTGAAGAGTCTTGCCCAATATACATTTATTAGACTCAATTTTGAAACATATAAATGGCTCAGTAAAATAATTTTTAATATTTTTATGAAGACTACTTCTTAAGTAGCCTTCGGCTCCCAGGGACATTTTCCTTAGAAGAGCCCTACAAGATTGGTCGTGATTAACCCAAGGGGATCGACCATCTGTGTTAATTTTGTTCATTTGAGCCACTCAAGATAGAAGAGATTTTGAGAGATAAGAAGAGAGGCCCTGGAAGAGGTAATTTTATCTCCTAGTATAGATATATTAGTCAACTATTGTCAGATTAGAAATTGCCCCCAAAATCTAGCAGTTTAAAACAAAACCATTTACCATTTCAGTTACCATCTCAAGGTCTTTTGTGAGGGTTGCACTTGAGCTCAGGACTCTCATAAAAGCTGCATGTCAACAGTCACCTCAAAGCCCATTAGGGCTTGAGAATCCCATCTCAGGTCACTCGTTGGTAGACTGAGCTGCCAGTAGACCTGAGCTCCTTGCTGGCTGTTAGGCAGTGGTTCCTCACCATGAACCCTCTCAAAACTGCAGCTCACAACATGGCACTTGGCTTCCATGAGCAAGGTAGAGACAATGAGAGAGAGAGAGAGATCAAGACAGAAGACCCAGTCTTTTACAACTGAATCCCCACAGTGATATACCATCGCTCCTGTTATTATTGTTACTATTCACACAGACTAACCCAGGACCATTCAGGAGGGGACCATACACGGGTGTGAATACCAGAAGCCAAGGACTTTGAGGGCCATCTTGGATGCTGGCTACCCTGCAGTCTGCAGAGCACAGTGAAGTTCCCTGTTGGAGGTACCCTGCACGCTCAGGCAGGCGAGTTAACCTCACCCAGCCTCAGTTTGCACTCATAAAGTGAAGATAACATAGTTGTTAGGGATCAACACTGTCTGTGAAAATGCACTAAACACAGGGAAGTATTCTGGAAGGCATGTGATTTTGACTGTTCTTGTCAGTGCACCACTAGCAATGGCATGTGGTTCTGGGATCTCTTGTTCTGTCAAGCTCTTGGGCCCCCTTCCCTACTTGATCAGAGCTGGTATGTATTTCAGATTGCCAATGCCCAACTCAGATAACGAAGCTTTGCAAAATACAGCTTGGGCGGGATCTGTCTCTGCAATGACCTGCTAGAGCTTATTTAAAATTACCCTTTCACCCGAATGCAGACAGGGGCCTGAGGTTCTTGCTGGTTCTTGCTTGGAAATGATTTCTTATCTTTGTCTCAATGTCCATTCTACATCCCACTTACTTAGTCCTGATTTTTCTATTTAATAGACAATATGAAAGTGTCAGTTTACCCCTCTCTGAGATACTAGAGTTTCCAAATTACTCAACTCTGATGTCATCTAACTGAGGCTTATCCAACAGGCCTCCCGACTCCACCCCACCAAATTCCCTTCTTGCCCTCCCCTAGGGCTCTATTAAGATAGGCTTTGTTAAACTTGGGGCATTACAGAACTTTCTCACTGGGAAAGCCCCTTTCTAGAACCCCCATGGCATTGGTCCCACTACAGGAGTTCTCTGGCTAGGAGTCAGGAACCTGGAAGCTAATCTTGACTCTGATCCGCATACAGGGTGTGGCCCTGAGCAAGTCACTTCAGTGCTCAGGATTTAGATCTGGTTATCAAAGACTCCAAGAGTCTATCAGTCACTCACTAAGCACTTCTGAGCTTTCTCATCTGCCCCCCAGCACCCCACCAAAAAGCGAAATACATGCTGCCTTTTGAGGTACTCCTCTTGGTCCCATTTCCCTCCCTGTGGGTTTTTCTTTCCTTCTGAACACTGCAGGACTTGCCTGTGTGTCATCAACTGTAACTGTATGGCTGTGCACAGGTGATTCAGCCTCATCTTCACAACTACCACAGCCAACCTCACTGGGAACTCACCTCTCATTACAGCTTCAAATGCTCCTGAGGTTGTAGCAATCATCATCCCCATTTTACAGATGAGGAAGCTGAGTCTCAGCGAGGGTAAGCATGTATTCAAAGTGACCCAGCCTAAGGCAGAGCCAGGATTCAAACACAGGCAACTGGAGACCAGAATGAACTCTCTAAAGGCTGACTACTTTCTCCGCAAAGATTGTAAACACCTTGATCACAGGCGCTATCTATTTTTTGCACAGTGAGTTCATGTAAGTATTTGCTGATTGATTACAGGGTTCTGTCCTATACACGCTCAATATCTGATGGAGCATAAACTCTCTCCCTACCTTTCTAGAATATCAGGTCTAATGTGTTCTAACAGACAAGTCTGAACTTTTCATAAACTCAGAGGATTTAAAAGGAATGTTTTCTTAACTCTCTTTTTACAAATGAGAAAAGGGAAGCCTGAGAGACTGAGTGGCTTCTGATCTCACCGCTGCTGCAGCAGACCCAGGACAGAAGTGCTGTGCTGTCAGGACTCCAGTCCAGGACAGTGGTGCTCAGTAGTCCTCATCTGAGTGGTTTTCACCCTGTCACCCCATGAGACATTTAGCATTGCCTGGGGATATATTTGGTTGTCAGAACTGGGTGAGAAAGGGCTATAGGCATAGAGTGAGTAGAGACCAGGGGTGCTGCTCAGCAGCAGTGCACAGACCAGCCCCCAGCCTGGTCTTTCCACGGCCCAAAAGTCAACATTGCTAAGGCCCCTCTTGGGCATCCCCAATTCCCTCTGAGCTCTTCACTCCCGATTATTTACAAGAAGTTATCTATAGTTGGACACCTTGTCTTATTCCAGTGTGGTTCCAGTACCCAGCTTTGGTTATTCTGGTAAGGAGTAAAAGCTCCCTGGAGGAGAGGGCAAAAAGGGCGAGGGAGGGCATCCAGAAGACAGTAGGCTTTCCTGGTAGACAAAGGAAATCAAACTCTAAATCAAGACCTCCATTCAGAAGACCAAAGATTATTGACTGTTTGAAATAAATTCTTGCAAATCTTTCCAGAGAAAGACTAACTGTGAATCCCTTCATTACTATTTAGCATAATTTCAGTCAAAGCTAACAACATGAAATAGGGAGAGAACCCAAGCCCCACATAGAAATCTCCTCTATTCAGATAAGTCCTGGTCAATGGATGGGATGGAGCAGGTGAGGGACAAATGCACCACCCACTTTAAAAATAGCCAGTTCCTTCGAGGTGTCCATTGGGAAAAAGGCAGTAGTTATAGCTGCCACTGGGGAAGACATAATAGACAGTGCTCGTTCTCAGACAGCTGAGCCGCGGAGGAGGGCTGGCCAGCAGGTTATAAATCCAGATATCCAGGTGCTGTTCATGCTTCAGCTCCAACTGAGTGGCAAATGGTTCTCTTGTCAAAGTCAGCACTCCCTCCACCCACCACTGCAGTGGGGCCAGTCTGTCAGCAGCCATTCATTCTCAGGAAAGAATGGAGAAGACAGCTATCAGCCCGGGGCTACTAGGCAAGGAAAGGGGGCTCCGAGAAAAGAGATTTCTTGGAAGACGAAACTCCTGTATCTGTTGGCAAATAAGGCTCCATAGCCAATAGAGGAGAACAGTGTTTCTCTCTCCTCCCCTCTTCTCCACTGAAGCACCTCGTCCAAAACTGAAGTGACACTTTCAGAGAATGCTGTTCCCAGCTTCCAGGTCAGGGGGACATTGTCCCCACAGCATGCCCCGATTGCACATGCCCCTCGATCCAGAGCCCGGCACACTCCACCGGCTCCGTGCCTTCTGACCTGCTGTCTCTCCTGCCCCAAAGCAGTGCTGCCACCATGGGCTGGCCAGCCATGGAGCTGATGGAGCTTAGATTTCAAGACCACCGCCTGTATATCTACCTCCAAAACCCCCTACTTAGTGGTGTGTTCATGATTTAGTGTTCTTTTTCATAAAGAAGGTCCCTAAATTGTATCTCTAATCCAGGCCTACAGACCCAGCTCTTCCCTCCCCTCAGTGGTCCCCACCGGGCCCAGCAGGCCTTGCCCACAACTGCACGCATTGGAGTATTGTAAAGAATGGATGCTAACTAGGAGTTTGATTAATCAAAAATCAGTGTGTACCAGGACAGGGCAGGGTTGTAGTCCCCACAGACAGGCTTTAATCATTCTTCTAGAATCAAACCAAAAAGGAACAGCTGTCAATCTCTCTCAGCTAGTCCAGAGGTTCTCAAAACCCCCAGGGGGCGGCAGGTGGGGGGAGGGGGGCTTGTTAGACACTTTGACTGGGTACAACCTGAAGTACCTGGTGTAACAGATACCCAGGCAGCGCCGAGAATTTGCATTTCTAACAAGTTTCCAGGTGCTACGGCTATTGATTGGAGGACACACTTAAAGAACCTCTTTGTGGCCGTCTATTCTCAACATAGCTTCCAAGGGGCTGAAAAGTGTTTTGGGGGAAGGATTATAAAGAACTTACTCTTGTTATTGTGCAGCAGATGTACATGCCGAGTGTATAACAAGGACATGACCAAGGTTGAGGGGCAGTTCAGTGAGTCATCTTCCAAGGAGGGGCCTACCCTGCTGTGCTTCGCTGAGCCCCCACACTCAGCCAGCCACCCACCCTCTGTGCCCCACCCTCTGAGTGCCTGAGCCTGTCCTCTGTGTCTCTCTGGAAATTCTGACTTCCATCTGGGTCTAGCTCTGACTGCCCAGGCCAGAAGCCACTGTGGCCTGTTGGACAGATTGGAGCATCATAACTGCACAGCCCAAGAAAGGATGTGAACAGAAGTGGTCCAGGCAGACTGTTCGGGGCAAGCAGAACGTGGCCTAGGGGCTTCTAAGTAGTAGCTCTTCTCCAAGGTCAAGGTCATGGATCAGGGAGGTCTGGGTCAGGGAGCTCCAGAAAAGAGAGCCCATCAAAGCAAGGAGAGTGTAGCAGCAACAAGGAGACTGGAACTGAGAGACAGGGCAGGGATCCAGCTCTGGTTCCAGTTGAAACTTAGGGATTCCCAGATACCCAAGCATTCGCTAGCTGGTGAAGTTTGGGAGGCAGTGAGCAGGAGTAAAAAGAGCGTAAGTTTGTGGGTATCATTTCTCCCTCATGCAAGTTGTAGAATCAGGGGCAGGCAACATTGCCTCCTGAACCTCAGTTTCCTCCTATGTAAAATGGGTATCATCCACTTCATAAGTTGTAGGGCTAATCGATGGAGCCACTAGCAAAAACAGATGGTATTGGTGATGATGCTGGGATAGGAGAATGATTTCTAGCCCCTTCACCATTGTGCTTGCTCTTCTCTTAACATGCTCTGGTGTCTCCATGTGGCTCTTAGATTATGTCCACAACCAAAGGAAATGCTCCATTTTCACTTAGCCGGTACACAATTGAACAGTGGTAGTATCTTTCCCAGAACACATGCTCTGATAATGCAATCACAGATGTGTTGGTAGAAGACACTATCTACCCCTGTTGAAAACGAGAATCAAATAAATAAACCAGTGGGTCTTTCTACATATGCTGTTACTAAGCCACAGCTCATTGTCCTTATCTTGGACAACTGGGTTTAGGATCCAAGTGTAACATTGTTTTCTGTCTCTCCCTCCCTCTCCCTTTCTCTTCCTCACTTTGTGAAATTGTGTTTTTTTTCTAGCTTGTTGACATCATACATTTGATGAATTTAAGATTCTATGTTATTATCCAAATCAATGACAAAACTGCTAAGACAAAGCCAAGGTCAGAGCAGAGAACCCCTCCCTTCAAGGTCATGCAGTTCATTCACTGGTATTTTGGATATTTTGGTGCATTTTGTTATCCATTCACCTAAGCTTTCTTGCAGTCGGCCCATATTGCTCCTGCCTTTCAACAAGGATATTATTGAAAAATCTTATCAAATACGCTACTCAATTCCTTCTGTCCTTTTCCATCCTTTATCCCTCATTTATCAGCCTCTGAGTGCTATTGATTCTACCTCAAAATACCTCCTAGAGACCTTCCCTCTCTACATGTCTACAGTCACACACCTCGCTGGGACTGTGCTACTGGACCTCTGCAGTAGCTTCCTAAGTGGTCTTCTCACCTTTATACCTAGACTTTTTCTGGAAAAGATTTCAGGTAGTTCCATACATGTGTATTCAAATGTATCTACCTTGTGCCTCCCTGGGTACTCATTGAATGGAAGATACTCTTACTATTTTTTATGACTTTAGCTTTTATTTTTTAAATTCTACACTCTAATATTTCTTTGGCGATGATTGATCACCAAAGAAATGACAAATAATTTAGAAACATTTTCAATTTACTTTTAACATCTGTGTCAGTGAAGAAAGTAATCATAGTTGGTGACAGAGTGGAGAGGGAGGATGAAGGGAGCTTAATTAGTTTTAGCTTTTATAGGAACTTCCGTCAGCACTGGTTGGACTGGGATGTGCCATCTGATTGGTTCTAATCACAAGATGGAAGGGTACATTAAATTGTCATGAATACCAGTTTTTTCAATAGCACTGTTTGAACTCTCTGCAGAAACAGAGAGTAAATTACCCTACCAGGATTTCTTAGAATAATAAGCAAACCCAAATTTTCTTTCTTAGCCTAAATTTGTTCATCTGTGATTCTGAGTACAGACATTGGTGCAAGCTTGGAGCCTCTCCCCCACCACCCTTCAGGAATTTTCTGCAGCCTGAAGTAGATAGGAAAACTTGAGGATAAATTGATAAACCATATATCTGTTATGTCTTTTGGTGTTAGGAGGTAGGAGTGAAATCCCAGCTCAGCCACATGCCTATGTAGGAATTTGATGGGATCCTCGAGATGTGTGGGCTGAGAGAGAGGCAGGAGTTAAAGATGCTGGAGGGGGGACCTAAAGCCTGATTATGTAACTAAAGGGCAAATTCAGTGAGTTAGTGCCTGAGTGGCAATACAGGCCATGACTCTTTTTCTTCTCCCTCTGCGGTTCCTCTGATGTCCCTCCCTGGTCCCCAAGCCCATGGGCCCTGTCCCTGCTCTGAAGCTCCAGGCACTGCCTGCACCTCTCCTGCACTCCTCGTCACGCACAGATCACTCTCCCCACCAAACAGTGTGCAACTGATCCACAGGCTTGTGACCTGCTCACCTTTGCTCCTTTGCATCTTTGCTCCTACAGGAGGCTGTAAATTTTGTGTTC
The DNA here is from genome assembly GCA_004363575.1 of Solenodon paradoxus. Taxonomy (NCBI): domain Eukaryota; kingdom Metazoa; phylum Chordata; class Mammalia; order Eulipotyphla; family Solenodontidae; genus Solenodon; species Solenodon paradoxus. The sequence continues at coordinate 154,153 of RJWH01000925.1, forward strand.
AATTTCATGTAAATTTCTCCCTGGTGTAAAAAAACATGCTTAGCTCACCATCACTTTGATGCTGAGGTTGCAAATGTCAGAATAGTTTCTCGGAGTCACTAATGTGTGGGCATTATGCTATCATGTTCCAAAATCAGAGGTACATTATCTGAAACAAAGACTGTCAATGCTGGAGAGGTACAAAATGAATAGGATATTTCATTTATCCACTGATGTGTTAAAGAAGCGGCTGCCTTGGTGTTCCCAAGTGCCAGACAGCATTCTGGGCTTTGGGAGCATAAAGACAAAGAAACTCTTAGCCTGTAGACCTTTTCTCATCATTCAGCAGGCCTGTGGTGAGGCTGTGAGGTGCTGAAACACTTCTCCTGAATTCTCTTTTTTCTTTAACAAGCACCTCCATCATCTGAACCAGACATCAGCGAAGACGGTATATAAACATAAACAGTCAATACAGGCCCTTTATAAAAATTAACTATCACCTATTCCACAGCTCTATGAGGCATGGACAATTACAGTCAGTATCTTTTAATCCTCCCAATTGAATGAGAACCATGCTGCGAGTCCATGACAAAGATAAGAGACCTGAGGCTCCAGAAAGTTGACTAGCTTGCCAGAGTCAGACGGTCTGTTTAGTCATAGAACTAGGATGCTGCTGTTTTCCTGCGATAACAGAACTCGGTGCATTCCTTAAACCCTGGCCACAATCTGTCACAAATGTGCCTCCTCCAGTTCCGAGGGTGGAAGGGAAGGCAGAGGCCAAGGGCAGAGACTGGAAGGAGGAGTCAGGGGAGGAGCTCATGATGGAGACCCCAGAGTAACCAGGGCCTCTCCGACATCGACTGCAGGAGGCTTCACTGTTTTTACGCACGAGCAGCACCTGCATGTGGCCCTGACACCCATCATCACTGCCCCCGACTTGTGTCAAGTCAGGCTTCCAATTCACTTTTTTCTTCCAGAGCAAATCGAGGAGCTAGGGCCTGTGAACGGCTGTCAACCCCAGACTCGTGGGCCTAAGGAGCAGGCCCTGCACCTGCCCGGGGCTAACACAAAGCAAGCGTCTCAGAGCAAGTCACCTGAGCAGAGGGCAATGGCAGAAGCCAGGGGTGGCGCAAAGGCAGCCCTTCCGTGTCTATAACTCTCCCAGCACTAGACCCCACAGCATCCAGAAGCCAGGGTAGAACCTGCGCTCGCGCACGCGCACGCAGACACGCGCTACCCAGGCCCATGTCTTGACTGAACATTTTCATAAGAAAACCATTTCTCTTGGGCCTCACTACAAGCCTGTGATCTGACAGCACACATTTTCAAGTGGAAAGAAGAAATGCTCAGGAAACCCTGTTTTACCGCAAAACCCATACCCTAATTTGAGTATATATTCTGACAGGCCAGGCCAGAGTGCAGGGCCACGTGGCATCCCATCTGGGGTTAACAGGCTCCTTCCAACCCCACTGAAGCCACAGGCCCACAGGCAGAAATATCTCCGGTGTAGCAGGGTCATTCCTGCTTCATTTGAAGCTGTAACCTCTCCAAGCAGAGGAAAGTAAATATGCTATTGTCAGGCACCCCGGGGCAGACACGCTGAAAGCTGCCCCTTCCAATTTTTTCTTTTATACCTGTGGCCACCTTCAGACCTTTCAGAAAAGAGATGATTTCTGAATCCCACGCAGGTGATTCTTCAAGCCAAAACTACAAAACATTCCCTCTCACCCAGTTTCCTCTCCAGAGGTCGATGTTCCCTCCCCTACATGCAGAAAGGTGCTTCCAGGGAGTCAGGAACAGCATTCAAAAGGCTCAGCCTGAGACCTAGGATCTACCTGGTCTCCTCACCATCTTCAACAATTTGTTTGCTAGCTTTTTGGTTTGTAAGGATAAATTTGGATTTCTTTTTATCCTTCCCCCCAAAATCTCTAATGCATCAAAAGGAAGAAAATTTCAATAATGATTGTCCGAATTGAGACTGAAGTCACGTGACACCATCAAACACCCTTTCCTTCCACCAGTGGGGACACCACAGGTCAGAGAAAGGCTAGAATTCACGTGGCCTAACATTTTCAGTCGTATTGGACTTCGAAACATAAATCAGAAAGAGAAGACAACGAAGAGTCCCTGGTTACTAGGGATCAGAGGGTCCCACTTTTGGGGGGCATCTGAAATTTGATGTGACAGCACTAGAAGAGGCCAAGTCCATGAAAAGGGAGGGACCCAAGGGGTAGAGAGGGAATGAAAAAGCCATCAGGGGCTGCGTATGGTCCCAGCCGTACCAATCACAAGCCATGTGGCCTCAGGCAAGTTGCATGACCCCTGTGCCTCAGTTTCCTCATCTTTAAAGGGAAGAATAGTAATAGGCTGGTTACTTCCTAGTGTTGCTTTGGGGATGAGATGATTTATAGGACTCAGCACACGAAGTGTTTAGAACAGGGCTCAGCACATAATAAGTGCTCACTTATTGTTACTGTTAGCTGTGTGGGTAGGGGACCCTAAGAGGTGGAATAAATATTTCTTAAGTATGAAAATAGACTATTCGGATGATCTAATTGACTACTATTAGAATGTTCCTACCTTTTGTATCAAGTTGCTTATTTTGCACTCCACTCAACCCCACACCAGATTTTCTCTTCCTCGTTTTATTATCCCTCCAACCAGTCCTCAGACGACATGGTTTCCAGTGCCCTCACCGTTAGATCACTCTCCTTGGAACAAGCTCAGATTGCTAGATTTCCACATTTAAAGCCAATTCTCACCCAAGTCAACATTCCAAGGCCAAAACCATCACCTCCATCACTGAATAGCCACAGTCTTTTCCTGAGACTTTAGCTTGCATTTAGGAGGCTGCAGGCCACTGGTCAGCTGTGGGGAAGCCAGAACCACAGAGTCTCTCAAGTTCCCTATTGCAGGAGTGGCCACTGCCTCCTTTGGCAGTCCCCCCAGCTCTCTGTTGGAGGAATCCAACTGCTGGGAGTCTTCTCCCTGCCTGTTTGCAGAAGGGACTTCCTCTGCTGCAGCGACAGCTGTAATTTGCCTTCCTCAGCCTTGTCCTCACGGTGTGCACCCTGTCTCGGCTGCGCTTGGGCCCTCAGTAGCACCTGTCTGTCCTGCCTGGTCTCACGAGACACCTGTGTGTGTGGACTCCATTTCCCAGCACCTGTTCCTTCCACTTGGGCTCTCTTCAGCCCAGGGGAGGAGTGACCGTGCAGGAAGGAGACTGCTGCACTGCCCATGACATCGTTGAGGACAAGGGTGCTTGTTTGGCTGCTTTCCTAGATCTTTAAAAACACAGCTATGCTGGAGCTCAGAAATGGAAGCCACACCCAGCCTGTTTTGGAGTGGCACTGGAATGCACTCAGTACTACCACGACTCGAAGGGCACACATCCAGAGAAGACACTCAGATCAGTTGTTCCAGGGACAGCCACAGTGGACTGGCTAGGGAGAAGGCACAGCAAAGGAGACTCCAGCATCTGTACTGACTCCTCTTTCATCTCCAGTCACCTCTGCCCACAATTCCAGATGCAAACCTTCTGAGAAACCCAGGCAGGTGGCAATGTTTTATTTCTCCAGATGATACCAACTACTGAGAAGTTCCTCCAATAAAGCACTAGTGTTCTCCCTGGAGACACAGACTCAAATTGTGCTCCTCTCAAAGCTGGCTCTGTTTCCTAACTCTGGAGGCTGCTGACTTCCCCCACCCCTGCCCTGCCAAGGGAGGGCCTGGCACTACAGGTGTGCAGGCCAACCTGACACACACCAGCACATTCACCTGTACTGATCAGCTCAGAGAGCAAAGTGTTTTTCACAATGCCTTGTCTGCAATGCCTTCTTTCTTTCTTGTAGCCTCTCAAGTATCTGAACAAAAAGAGAATAATATGTCTATTTTCTTTTTTCTGTCTTTAAAGAAAGAAAAAAACAAAACAAAACAAAACCAATCTGAACCAAACTGACTTCTCTCATCATTAAATGTGTAAATGGGATTATCTCTGTTCTTGATAAGTGAGCTATCATCTGCACACTGGTCAGGGTGACATGTCTATGTCTGAATTCCCTCTTTGAATCAGGATTCTCCCCCGCCCCTAAAAGGATCAGTACTTGCCCGACTTTGGATAACCAAAAGCCATTCACTAAGGTAGTTCCTCCTAAAATAAAAGAAAATGGTCCCTAGGACAAATAGCTTCTGGAATTGTGAGATGAAGAATGAGCAATGCAGCAGTGACTTTGAAATCCAGGCTCTATCAGGCATCGCCATGCTATAGTCAAGTTGAGCCAATCATCCAGCATAGTCCCTTCAGGACAAGTAACTAAACAATCATACTCAGGGGCCATGGAGACGCGCAGTCCTTAGCAGTAATACTTAGACAAACTGGAAAGTGCTTTCCTACCTCATTCCTCATTCTCAGATCATCCCATCCTCTTATTGTCATTGAACTAAGCAAATCTGATAATAGGGGGGCACTTGAGAGCATCAACTTTGCTCAGAAACAAAGCTGTATTCATACTCAAATACAGAGCTGAGAGCTGAGGGCTGAAGTCTTTTCAGACAGGTTTCTCTTTAGTCCTGGTTTTTTTGACACACTTTTCTCTCCATTCTTTCTTGCACCCAATCCAGCCAGACTTGAAGAACCACTCAATATGTCCTGACTTTGGTAAGAGGACTACAGGGCTTTTTTAATAACCCTTCACTCTTGCCACTTTTTCCACCAGTTCTCAATGCATCTTCCTTTTTTCTCTCCCTGCCTCTTTTTCGAGCTTAAGTTGTAGCCTATGTGCCTTCATCCCCCAACATCTCAGTGCTTTTTGGTCCAGTCCTATATCAGAGAAGACCTTGGGCAATAACTCTTGGAAAAGAAATGACTGTAGAACCAAAGCAGATTCAGACTGAAATCCTACAGAAGCCACCCATAAGCTATAGGCAGGGTACTCTCTGTTCTTCATTTTCCCATTTGCAAATGAACAAATGCTGCCTAATCCAAGGGTTTCTATGAGAATTAAGTGAGCACATGCTAGCCCAGCCTAGGTAATAGGTTAGCCTAAAATAGGCAAGTCTATTTTTCCCTTCAAAATCCATTTCCCATCATCGCGAGGTACAGCCCTCATTCTTTTACACCTTCCTAAAGCCTAACAGCCATACTATCTCTTGCCAGCTCTTCAACAAACCAAGACTCTCCATGTATTCTGAATGCTTTGCCACATCATTTACAAAAATGTGCCTCTGTCTCCCACACACCCCAATTGACACTGCTTGATGGTCAAGAACTACTCTGGTCACTATTACCAGAAACAGGGTGTTTGTGTCTGGAAATAGAAGGTATTACACAAAGTACTTCATACTCTGATCATAAGACTTCTAACAATAGGAATTTACCATATATTTACCAGTCAAAATTTTAGTCCTTGAATTGGTACCATCAGTTAAATGTATGTAGAGCATAGTGCATCCTGGTGGAGCAGTGGTTAGCTCAATGAAAAGGACGAGGCCACATACCCCTGGGTTCCAGTCCTGGACTCAGTGGGAACAACCAATGTCAACAAATATATAAAAAACAAATAAAGTGCTTCTTCCTCCTTTCTCTTCCCACCTGCTGGCCTACCCCTACCGCTGTCTTCATTCCTGCCTGCACCTGTCCTTTAAAAAAAGTAAAATGAATATAACACAAAAGCATTTTTAGAAAGAACAAAAGCTACTTAGATACTATCTTATTTCCATTAGCCTTTAATTAGTTCCATCGTTAACAAAATGTAAAAATGCAGAATATCTTAATTCCTCCTTTCAGTCGACACAGATGTCGTGAGGAGACTCCTGGTGCCGGCATTATGCTGGGGGCTGGGCACCAGCAATGTGCACAATGAAGAAGAACTCGCCTCCCGCCAGAGGAAACAAATACTCCACCTAGTCAACTGTAAGGCACACGTTTGTTCATGTTTAAAATATTTTTGGAATTGAGACAGAGTTTACAAATATCGTTGGCTTGGTGTTTATCGTGACATTAATCAGGAGTGTTCCTGTGGTCATCACTTCAGTTGAGTTGTGTGCATTTTCAGGACAATGTGGATCAAACTCAATGACTAGTTAAAATGTTTTCATGAAAGTCAATCTCTGATTTGTATGCCAAAAGGCACGGCAATGATGTTAAGGCATACATTTCATATTCATCATTGGAGAAGTGACCACCACCCCACAATTTCTTAGAAAAATACCAAACAGGTATTTTATGGAAAGATAATCACCATATTTGAAGCCATGACTTTCTGATGTATGCACCAAAGGGTTGTCCATCACCTTCAAAGCAAAGCAACTGGCAGGCGAAGAAACTGCCAAATCCTTTAAATAGATGAAAGAAGTCTCGGAGAATTGAAAGGCTGCTGCAACCAATTCGTGCATGACATAGGGCTATCATTAAGGCATCATGTCGCAGTTTAATTTGCAGCTTTCTGGATTTCCTTTTTAGTGGCATATAAAGCAATGATATATCATACTAACCACAGTGTGTTAGATTCAGTGAAATACTGTAATAAAATCATTCCAGGTCCTAAAAATTTATAGAACAATACGTTGTGAAAGGAAATAATGGGGCAACCTACTTTATACAGAGGTCAAGAAGGGCCTCGCTGAGGAGGTGAAATCCAGGAGAAGCCATCTTGCAAAGAGCTAGCAGAACATTCCAGGCAAAGGGTGCCAGGCAAGGGCCCTGAGGTGAGAAAGAGTTTCTATGTTCTAGGAGGATTATATCCCTGGGGATACAGACCTTGCCTACTTAGGAACTCATAACATTGTGAGTCCACAAGCCAGCTAACACCTAGCTAATTGGACATATAGTAAACATTATAACAAAAATAATTAGGAAATTTTAAAAATATTTATTACACTTCATCCAGATAAACATGTGGAGGGAAATATAGTCTAATTATTCTGGTAAAGGCGATGCCCACTGACATCACCACCCGCATAGAAATTCAATAGTAAATAACTCTGGAGTGGGGGACTGAATACTCAGTTCAGAAAAGGCAGGTCTCACTTCTCTGCCCCCTTAAGCTACGGTGTTTTATTCTCTAAAGTTACTCTATGTCCTTCACAACTACACGTTTTGCAGAAATACCACAAATTCCTTCAAAACAATGGACAATTCAACTCAGGAAACTTGGAAGAGTTTAGAAGCAACTTAACCTCACATTCGCCAGTTTGCTGATAATAACGAGTCAATTTCCCATAGCAATCTGACCTGCTATGTCAGTTATGTTTGGACCCCTAGATTGATCCTGTAGGACTCGCTTGTAATAACTAACCCTTTTACAAGAGTTTTGGGTCCTTTTCCACTTGGCAACAACCACCACCATCCACATGAGGCACTGTAGTTTCTGAAGGGGGTTTTATCTGCACAGCTTTTCATCATCCTCACATGCTCTCTGTGATACAGGTACTAAGCACCATTGACAAATGTGGAAACTGAGTTCAGAGGACAAGTGACTTGCCCGAGACCACACAGCTGGTCAGAGCAAAGACAAAGGAAAGTGCAACTCAGAGCTTTCATTCCCTTAAATAGGTGATGAGACCTCAAAAGAAAGAGGGCCAGAGGAAGTATGAAATAGGAGTTGCCAGATAAAATGCAAGATGTCTAATTAAATTCGAATCTCACATAATGAATAATTTTTAGTGTAAGTATGTCTCAAGTATTGCATGAAATATTTGTATACTAAACAAATATCTATAGTTTATCCGAAATTCATATCTGACAGGGTAGCCTGTACTTTTATTTGCTAAATTCTGTCAGTTAAGTGGTTGTGGACTGTTCTTCCTACCATTCTCCACATTAAGACCAATCTAAGTTTCTCTCTTTCACTTCAGGTCAAATTTCCTAAATCAAGGCTCTTAATCTAAGGTCCATGGACCCTCTGGATAGAATTCAGGGGCAGTCATAAGCTTGAATGAGAAAAATTATCTCTTCACTAAACTTTTAACTGGAATTTTTAATTTTCTTTTGATTATGATCATGGGCAACATTTGATGCAAATATCCTTCAAAATTGCTGTAGTTAGCGGATTGGCTGTTGGATCTCATGTAATGCATATTGCAATTGAGATTTTTAGGAAGCAGATGAAGAGACAGAGTTCAGGAGATTCACGAAGGAGCCTTTGGGATCCACTCTGATGGAAAGGTGGAGACGGAGGCAGGAATGGATGGAGGGGGAATTCGAATCACAGTGCAGGTCAACCAACCTTGGCCCACCCACAGCCAACTCTGGACCTAAAGTGGTCAGTCACAATTGCCACACTGGACTGAGATGTCTGGCCTTTAATTCCCACCTCCACTGTCTCTGGCCACCTGCACAACCTTGGGGAGGCCTGCACTGTGCAGCTGACACAGACCCTGCAGGACTGACTGACAGATAAAGGTTGCCTGCTGACCATGTATCTGCACCGGGGCAGATGTCCTTCCTTCAAAGGGACCTGGGTGGTACATTACTGTGATCACCTGGATGAAGGCACTTTATTGCTGGTTTTTCTTTAATACTATATGAATCTAATTGGATTCCTTTGTAGCCCTATGTAATTTATTTTTTGCATTTAAAATCAGTTCCTAGACTTCATCAACCTGCCAAAGAGGTTCACAAAACAAAATCGTAAAAACAAAAAACCTTGCTCTATTCTCCATCCACACTACACCCCTTTCCCTCCACATTGCTAGCCCATCACAGCACCACAGCTGTCACCATCACATAAGGTCCTCAAATAATGTTTCATTCAACATCATTTTGCATAATGTTGATGAGAAAAGTATCTGTTGATTCCCATTCGGGGCCACTATCTGAATGGAGTGTGCGCGTCTTCTCCATGTCGGTTTGGGTTTCTCCTGCTTTCTCCCACGGCCCAAAGATGTGCACGTTAGGTCACTAGCATGTCTAAATCATTTCAGTCTGAGTGAGCATGGTGTGTGATGCGGCTGTGATGTCAGGGGTCCTCTCTGGGCTGGCTTCCGCCCTGGCCTCCAGAGGCAGGATGGGTTCTCAACACCCCCAGCCCTGAAACAGAAGAAGCAGGTTGGAAGATGAGTTCTTGAATGAATGCAAATTGTTATTTAGTATTAGAAGTGCTTGGGATCTTTTTTAGAAGTTCAGTGATGTGTTTGTGACTAGAAATATACAGAGGAACCTAACTCTGTTTCTATCAATTAGCCTATGGTAAAAATAGTTTCGTTATTCGTGATTTCTCTTAAAGCCACAGTTTCTAAGAATCTATCCACAGCATTAAGAGATAACTTACTTCATCTTTAAAACAATCCTCTTCAATCCTATACCTCAAGTCCACTAAGGCTGGAGAAGTCTCTAGAAGTTCATTTCTCAGTTTCTCCTCAAATCTTCCTCTGACTTCCTTTATATGTAATTCTACTTTTACTGGAACATTCTTTTCCACCTACACCCACCCTGCTCATTCCGCTGCTTGACTAAACCTCATTCGTGCTGACATCTCCACTCCCTGCAGTGAGTAATCCCTGAGTCCAGATTTCTGCATGGGGCCCCTCCGGGGAGCTCACACCCCTCACTTTGCTTCCCATCTCAGAGCCCCTCTCTGTGTGGGGTGACTTGTTGCCTTGTCTGCCTTCTCCATTAACTACCAGTTCTATAACACATGTCAGGAACCAGCTCACCTCTGTGGTGTCCCCGGCACCAGATACAGCATAGGTATGTCATAAGTCTTTATGGGAAGCTGAGAAGGAAGAGGAGAGGGAAGTCAGGCAGGAGAAAAACGCACCTGTTCAGCTGTGTCAGTCTCAATCATATACCATCATACAGAATTCTGACCACCCGATGCCTCTTTCCAGACTCTGATTAGTTTTCCCAGTCAGAGTGTTAGCAATGAGCTGTATTGTATTGTTTTTAGCTGGCAGAGTTTGGACTCCAAGTTGTGTCACCTGCCCTCTTCCCCATGACCATTCTCACCGGCATGTTTTAGAGAAGAGGCCTGGAGAACCCAGTCTCTTTGAATGGTGAGAACAGACAGTGAATTGGCACAAGGGCATCCAGAGGGAAGTAATAAGATGAACAATTCCCAGACGATTCTGTATTCCAGTGAACGAGAATGCCGCACTGTGAAGGCTTATTCCTTAAGCGTCTACAAGCATCAGTAGAGTTCAAAACCATGTTCACCCCCTGACTGATTGTGGGACCCTTAGCCAATCTGTGAGTCCAAGCTCCTCTGCTGGAGATGCTTATGCCTCCAATGCAAAACAGTTGGGTAGACTGCATGGAATCACTTTGCCAAGATCTCAGCAGCCCTCGCTGAATGGATGCTTTATTATACCTCCATCCTCCAGTCTGGCCCCACCAGGGTATAGCTGGTGAAGCTGCCATACAGAGGGCAGGCACCTTCTCTTTGGTTTACAAGCTTCTGCAGCTTCCTAACCAGAAACCTGGTCCCACCTTTCATTTCATTTCATTTCATTTCAGCTCTGCCCCCCACCCCCCAATAACCAGTCAATGGAGCAGCACAAAGACGTGCAACAGCATGTGGGTGTCAGCTCAAGTGGTGGGAAACATTTGAGGAGCAGAGCCAGAGCCTCCCTTTGGCCATCACGGTGGGGGCCCTCCTCAGACCAGTCCTTGCCCCTCTACAGCTTGGGGAAGCTCTTGCATATCAGAGAGAAGAGTTCTCGTAAGAAAGATGGTCCCTTTCCAGAAACTTTCTCATCAGAGGATCAACGCCTCACACAGTTCTCTGAATCTCTTCACTGACCCAACTAAAAACATTTCTGTCAGCTTATTTAATCTACAGGCTTACAAATAATAGAAAACTGAACCCTCCATTTGCTAGATACTGTGCTAAAGATTTTACCCACTTCTTATTTAATATAAAGCACTAGTATGAGGCCGAGAAATCAACCTTGTCTATCTCATTTCCTGTTTTATTCTCAGCATCAAGCCTAGAATGTAGTAAGTTCCTGGGGAAAAAAAGAAAGAAAATACATATCTATCAATATATTTGATTGAATCAGTGAATGATTGGCAGTGACATTTCATAAAACGCCAGGCACATACTTAGCACTTCAAGTTAGAGCTCAATAAATTGTAGTTTTCCCCATTATTTTTCAGTTTTCTGATTTGCCCCTGCAGTGTGTCTGGACATACCTTACAGAATGCAAGGAGCCTGCTCACTTTGCCATTATCACTCATTCTTTGATGAAGATGTTGAGGCTTTGAGGAGGTTACATGATTTTGCAAAGGTCACAAGTCCTCCAGGTGACCAGGCCTGGAACCATGTCTCCCATACAGGAAAACTCAAAGTCTGCAGAAATGATTTTGCTCAGGTATCTGTTGCATTAATAGAAGTAATCTGACCCTTTAGTCCAGTTTCTGATGACCTGAACCAAGCCGGTTCAAACTCAGAAACTCAAAGACCCACGGGCAACTCTCCTCAAGCTCAGCAAGAATGACATGACACATTGTCAGCCATGTTTCAGATGGACTCAATCAAAATGTCACTTCCCCCTGGAGAGAATTTAATATATTAAGTGCTGATTCACAGCATATCATTTCAATATCTCTACAACCACACCAGAAGGCACTGTTATGTCTATTTTATGGACGAAGAGCCTGGGGCTCGGATAGGTTAAGGGGCTTCCCCAAGGTCACTCAGCTAACACTGGAAGAACCAAAAATAGAATCCAGGACTCCTGACTCTACATCATGTGCTTTCCTTTTGCACTACAAGAAATGGTCAAATTTTGAGTTAAATAATCATCTACATTTGTACATAATTCTGGCATGTTTCCTGCTGAGACTTCTTGAAGGAATCCTTCAGTCTCTCCCTTGACTCCTGTTCAGAGCCTGGGCTCTGCCCGGAGAGGGAGGGCGGCACAGGAGAGTCACAGGGGTCCTTCCACTGGAGAAGTCCATTTGTCATGGCCCACGGCCTTCAAGTTCTGCTGGGCACAGAATCAAGGAGTTCATTTAATAGAAGCTTAACAGATTCAGATTTCTCTAAAATTCCACATCCCTTTCTGCCAAGAAGCTGTTTTGAAAGATGACACTCCCTTGATGTGAATTTGCAGCCTGCCCCATTAATGAGGCTTCGCTCCAAAAACATTTTTAGATCAACCCTGTTCCAGACACTTGCTCCCAAGGACAAACGAGAAGAAACTCTGCACCAGCTCAAACCTTTCTGAACTCTTTAATGATCAGAAATGACGGAAAATATTAGAACGAATGCGATTAATTCAGATTTTCTCAACAATCTTCAAAGCCAACAGCCTCTCTGTGCTCCCGAAAGCTCAGCTCATGCAGAGCTGGCCCCTTTGACCTTCATTTCTATTAGCCACACCAACCCCTTAAAAACACAAACAGACACCAGAACAATGAGGGGAAATGTTAAAAATCAAAGGTGAGGACAGGAAAAGGGAAGAGGAAGCAGGTATATGAAACAAGGGGAAGGAGGGCTGGAAAACCGTCTGCAAATAGAATGTGACTGGCTTTATTAGAAACAAGAAAGGAGAAGGGGCCCCGTTGGCACAGCCTCCTCAGAGAGGCCCTTTGGTTCACTCTTGTGCAACTGAGGAATCCAGAGAGACCTGAGGCATCTGCCCCTGTCTCCACCCACAAAAGACGAAAAGGCCTCACCATCTGCATCTGTATTTCTCCCGGGTGTGGTAGGAGGGGCGTTTCCGTTTCCAAACCTCAGAGCCATTTGCTCTCAGATAAACAAACATCTCCTCAGCCTTTGCCAACTTCTCCCAGCCAGAAAAGTCGTAATGTTGAATTAGTAGCATTTCAATCACTGTGTGACAAGCTGGTGACAGGATGGAATATGATGAGTGGAGCAATCAGATTTTGTTACAGGAAAAGATGCATGAGAAGAGAATAATAACGGCCTGGTACAGTAATAATCATCATCACAGAGGCCCCTATTTACAGAAAAGTTCTAATTGCAGGATGACAAAATAGGAAAGAGCACCTGCAGTCAGAGACCTGAGATGGAATTCCGTCTCCCAGTCGCTGGTGTCCTAGGCAAGCTTCTTTTCTAAGCTTCCATTTTCCATTTGTTCAAGGTGGGGAATGATCTCTTCTTGTCAAGATTGTTTAGAGGTTGGAATAAAATTATGTCTGCAAGGCATTTGCATTAGAAGTTAAGGTAGTATTGGTATTATAAGTAGTATTTCCTATTTCACTAGTATTATGCACTACTTCATTTTACCTTTATATGAGAGTTTTAGCCTGTTTGTCTGACAGAGACCCTGAAAGTTTCAAGTCTTTCTCAGTAAATACAGGAAGTTAATGGAGAAACAAGGACTGTGTTTCTTACGCTTCTGGTAAAAAAAAAAAAAAAACAGACAAAAACAAAAAAAGCCTTCAAATTTAATAACACCACCACACAGGTTTAAGTTCTGGAAGTCACAATTCCCCCAAACCAAAGTGTTGCCAGGGCTGTCTTTCCTGTGAAGCCTCTAAATAGAGAATCCGTTTCTTTGCCTTTTCCACTTTCTAGAAGCTGCTTGTCCTCGTTGGTCTGCGGCCCTTCCAACATCTGATAGCCAGCAGCATAGCCCTTTCCAAACTCACTCATCGGTACTAATTCTATTGCCTCTCTATAAGCACCCATGTGATTACAGTGAATTCATCCAGATCGTTCAGAATAATTTCCCCATCTTGAGATTTTTAATTTAATCACATCTGCAAAGTCCCTTCTGCCAAATTAACAAACATATTCACAGTTTCTGGGACTAGGATAGAGACATCTCTGTGGAGGGATAATCATTATTCAGTCTCCCACAGACTGACTCCTGTTCTACAGAACATAACTGTTGGGCTTGAGCCGGTATTTTCGTTTCTGCTGTTTTGTTTTATTTTGCTTTATATTAATTTATTTATTCAGAAAATATTTTGTGCAGTGTACATTTATAATTTATAAGTTGTTCCTCTCTAGATATATTCATATCAGAATAAAGCTTCATTAGTGTGAAATAAAAGAGGTCTACATGTAAAATCCTAAAACATCACTGAAACACAGACTTGAAAAGCGAAAATAACTTCAGAAGACAAGAGTCAATCCTCTCATTTTATAAAGGGGCAAACTCACGCCCAGGGGGTTACCCAGGGTGCACCATGTCAAACAGCGAGTTTATGAGAGTTATGAGAGCCTGAATTAGAACTGGAGGAAGAAGAGCAAACTGAGAGGCATTTTGGAGACAAAATCAGTGGGATTTAGTAAGTCACAGAGATAAGGTCAAAGAGATATAGGAGTCAACCTGATGTTCATAGATTGAGGTGTCACTCACCAAGCTGGGAATATATTATGTAAGGGGCACATTTTCAGGTAACTTGGATCTCTTTTTATAGGACTGCTTCAACGTCACTGTGAAATTTCCATATTCCTCCTCTTGTCTCTTCAGAGTCTCTTGTAAGTGTGGATATGGGACTGTAATCTTTATCTGACCACATGTTGGTGCATTCCTTTTTCCAATTAATAACATTTTTAGAGAAATTTTATGTTCACAGCAAAGTTGAACAGAAAGTATAGCGTGTCTATATAAGCTCTTGTCCCCCTGCAAACAGTCTCCCACACTCTCAGCATCTCCCACCAGAGTGTGTTTGTTATCATCCCTGAACATGCATGAAACATCATTACCACCCAAAGTCCGTTTGGGTTCGCTCTTGGTGTACTCTCTATGGGTTTGGATAAATGTGCAAGACTTGTATCCTCCACTATAATATCATACAGAGTAGTTTCACTGCTCTAAAAATCCTCTGTGCTCCCATTCTTCCCTCCGTCTCCAGGCGACCCCTAATCTTTTTAGTACCTTCCATTTTACTGTTAAGAGCTTTTTCTTTCCTGATGACTCTGAGCTAGGCCCTGTGGGTGAGATTTTCTATCAATGAGGTAGCACCTGACCTTTGACCAAAAGGAAATGGGGTTGGCTACACATCTAATTTAAGAGGTCTGTGGTCACTGTCTTCAGGTTTGCATTGTTTGGAGAAGGTGTCTGTTAAATTCTTATCTTTGTTACTTTGTATATAACATATTTTATTTTTTTAGTGACTTTTTAAGATCTTTATCACTGATTTTAAACTATTGGATTATACTGTGTTTTGGTATCGTTTTTCTTTTCATTTTTCTTGGTATAGTTTTTTTTTTCATTTTTGTGCTTGAGGTTCATTGAGCTCTTGAATCTATGTGTTTATGGTTTTCATGAAATTCAGACATTTTTCTACTATTATTTCTTCAAGAAACTTTCTTGTCCCCTTTCTCTTTTTTCTCCTGGGAATCTCAATTGCATACGTATAAGACCACTTAAAATTGCCCCAGAACTCCCTAGTGCTCTGTACGGTTCTTTTCATCTTTTTTCTCTGTGCTTTTCATTTAGGATAGTTTCTGAAATTATGTCTTCAAGTCATCTTTTTTTCTGAAGTGTCTAATCTGTTGTTAATCCTACCTGATGTATTGTAGAGAAGTCATCGTTTCTTCAATCCACAGAAGTTCAACTTAGATATTTTTATCTTTCATAATTTTTCTTACCATACTTACATTTTTTTACCTTATTGAACATGTGGAACATCATTATAATAATTGTTTTGATGTTGTTGTTTACTAATTGTATCACCTTTATCATATTGAGGTTGAGTTCCATTGATCAATTTTTCTCCTCATTGTAAATTACATTTTCCTCTTTCTTTGCATGCCTGGTCACTTCAGTTAGATACAAGACTGTGAATTTTAACTTCTGGATGCTGAATGTTTTTGTATTATCTTAAATATTCTTTCGTTTTGTTCAGGGATGCAGTTAGATTACTTGAGCACAGTCTGACTCTTTGGAGACTGCTTCGAAACTTTGTTACCTGAAACCAAACCTAGACCTTTAGTATAGATCTTATTTGCCCAGCTCCTGAGGAAATAACCTTTTAGAGTTTCCAGTCAACGCTTATTATACAAGCTTTCTTTCCACTTTGCTGGTGAGAACACAGACTCTTACCATGAGCACAAAGGAAGAGTTCCCTTGTTCCTTTCTGCTCATTCTTTCCTCAGCATCAGGCACCTCATACACCTGTGCTCATCCTTCCCCTGAAGACTGGGAGGGCCCTCTGCAGATTTCCAGAACTCTCTTCCCTGGCCCCCTTCTCTGTGCTCAGGCAGCCTTGGATTCCCAAAATCCTCTCCCCTCCACTGGGAGTAACCAGTAGGCTGGAAGCACTTCCCAAATTGAAAACTGGCAGAAGGGTGAAGTTCTCCTCTTCCTTTCCCCTCTCTCAAATTCGCTGTCCTATGCAGCTTATTGTCCAACATTTGTAAATGGTTTCTTTATAAAAATCTGAACAGTCCTAGTCCATCTTCTCCCGAAGCAGAAATCCTCTGCTATATACTTTGATGACTAGAATTCAGGGTGGCTTGATTAAAAGGATTCAAGCCACCTCAACCTTGTATTACAATTCTAAACAACACGGGTACTGCCATTAGGAATTACAGTATGATGATAAAATACCCATGTATTGAAACATGTAATGAACCACACTATCTGTGTCCACACTAAGTGTCCCTCAGCCCTGTGTTTGAGTGCAACTTTTTACTGCTTCACCTCATTCTCCTACTTTATGACAGAAAAAAGTTTCCAGTATTTGAACAAATACCTAATGTATTTTGGAACCACCTTGAACAGCACGGGGCCTCTTACCTCTTCTCAGAGCTGCACCCTCTTTGCACTGCAGGAGCAGCACGCTCAACTGAACCACAGCCCATCAGCCAAATGCTGTTATAACCTCACCCAGGATGGTCTGAATCACATGACAAAATTATGTATCATGTCCAATATTTGGCACTAAAAATGCCTTCAGTCTTTTTTTTTTGAAGCAAACACCTTTGGAGGTCTCATAGAATTTAAAAGAGAATTTCTAAACTGCAATTTCCAGTGTTGAGAACTGCGGCCTTGGAGAATTGTAGGGATGTTTGAAGCCCTGCCCACAGTTCCAGGAAACACCCTTTGTATATTGAACTCCTTTCCCACACAAATGTGAAAATGAGGCTGTGACCCTGGAAATTGAACACAGGGAATCAAAAACCCGGTCAAAAATATACTTGCACTGACATTAGACACAAAAACACCCATATAAACTTGAATTGCTGTCACGGTCAAATAAAATAATAACATATAAACATTTCAAAGTGATTCCATTGACATTTTCACTTGATCCTGACAACAAGCCTGTAAGTCATAGAGGCAGGCAGCACAGTTCCCAGAGAAAGATGAGAGGAATGCCCCTGGCAGAGGATTAACAAGGTCAGACATCTAGTTGGTGGCAACATAGGGTCTTAAATTTCTAGGGGCCTTGAGCTTCTAGAGGCGGTGAACTTCTAGAGGCCTTCTGACTCCAGGTCAAGAACTCTTCCACTATGCCCTCCTTCTCTTCCTCCATCAGAAAAGGAACAATTTCAGTCTCCCTGTATTGCCCCTAAACCAGGTTTCTCAACCATGGCATTTTAAGTCATGCAACTTTTTTGTGGGGAGCTGTCCTGGGCGTTGTCAGAAGTTTGGCAGCCCCACTGTCCTCCAACCACTAGTCACCGCCCCTTTCTAGGTGCACCCCCCTCCCCCAATTTTGACAACTGAAAATATCTCTAGAGGTTGTCATACTGTCAAATGTCCCCAGCAGGGGTTGGCGGGGAGGGACAAAATCTTCTGTAGGTTAAAAACTACTGCCCTAAATAATGCTTGAGAATGCTGCCCACGTGTTTGAGGGGGTGGCAGTGACAAAGTCTGTTTTGTAAAAGGAGAAACACAGATGCAAGAAAAAAGGCACTTATACTAATGCCAGTGAGTCTGGGAATGTGGACTCAGCAGTGAGGGACGGAGAATTACCTAGCACCTGGGAGTTTGCTTATAAGTTCTCTTCTTGGCCACTGCCTCAACTTAACCTTTTGTGTTCTCACTCCACCCCTTCAGGCTCAGCCAACTCTGCATAACCCATCACAAACCACTTTCTAAGGGGACATTCCATAAGGCAAAATGTAGTTGACATGACCAAAGGCTACATGGCGCTGTTGAGATGTAGGCTCCGTACATGAGATGCATGCACCTAACAAACGGTGGAGTAGAGGCCCAGGCACGAAAGAGCACGTGCTATGTGAGTTCACACACAAGAAGGTAAAGGTGATCTCTGCTGACGGAAGTCAGAATAGTGATCGTGGCTTTGGTGGTATTACCTGGAGGCCTATTTGAGGGAACCATCTGGGAATGGAGATGCTCTATGTCTTGCACTGGGTGGGATTACACCGGCTATAAACATGTAGAAACTGGCAGTTTTACATTTAGGATTTGTTCACCTTACTGGGCATGAATTATACTTCATATAAATAAATGAGCTTCAGTTAAAAAAAAAAAATGGGAAAGAATATCAACGCTAAATTCCAACTGCCTGAGTCTGAGGACTGCTCCCGCCATTTCAGTGTCGTGTGAGTGGTCAGTGAGCTCCCAAGAGCAGGAAATGTATAACGAGCATTCATATCACTACAAATCAAGGACCCACACTTTTAAGCAGCCAGGCAAATCAGTGAAGTTTTCTGAGGGGTGCTCTGAAGCCCTCTTGTGCCCTCCACCCTGCCATCACCACTGCACTGAACACAGTGCATGTGGCAGGTACAAGATGACCCCATGCCACAGGTCTGCCAGCACCACGGTGTGGCAGGCCTGTCAGCCATCATTCTCTGTCTTCTTTAGTTCCTCCCCAATTCTCTCAGGACACTTGCTCAGGAGTTGCCCCTATTTGCAGAGCTCTTTATCAATAGACTGAATATTTACAAAACACGGCAGTTTTGATTGAACTGTTCATTTCACTGGAGGCTGGGGTATTGTACTGTGTCTCCTTAGGAGTTTTTCTTGGCAGAAGTATTCTTGGCTCTTAGTACACGTGTCTTTACGTCTGAAGGCCTCGTGTAAAAACTGCAGTGAAACAGATCAAGTGAGGAACAGATGGGACTGCTCTATACCTTTCTCCCAACTGTTTCTCAGTGAATTTACTGTGGTATCTTAGCTGCTATTTGCTCCTTCCATCTCTTAGTCTTCTCTAAGACCAGGATCTGGCTGGATCAGAAGACATAAACAAATGCAAATGTGTGTAGAAAGAGCATTTGATGCTGTCTCAGGAGACCTGGGTTTGTTTGGGTTTTTTTAAAATCTGTTAAAGGAAGTGATGTGTCTAGATTTGTGGTTTTGAGACATCCTACGCCATCCTACAAACAGACTCTTAGGCAGAAAATGTTAAAACCTGGAAGAAGTATTGCTTTGGGTTGAAGTACTTTGGCATAACCCCTTCACACCCACAGCAGCCCCCAAAATACCCCTAAAGGGTTTGGAGGCTTAGGATACTAGGAGCACAATTTAAAGACCATTAAATTTGCACCCTCAAAAAATTTTCAAGCCTGTAGCAACACAATAATACCAGGGACTTCATTGCTCCTCGTATGCCAATGCGTCGATAATCTAAATGCAAAGGTAATCGGGAAACGGTGACGCTAAGTGAGGTCATAGAACAGATGAACTTAAGAGACATAAACAGAGCTCTCCACCTTGTAAAAACGAATATGCATTCTTCTCAAGTACACACGTAATTTTCTCTAGGATAGACCATATCCTGGGACGCATTTCCAAGCCAGCTAAAATACGGTCACGCATTGTTTAATGATGTTTTGGTCAACAACTGACTACATATTCAACAGTGATTCCAATAAGCTGTGCCATGTAGCCCAGGTGTGTAGCAGGCTACACCACCCAGGTTTCTGTAATTATACTCTACGGTGTGCCTGGTAGCACATTTCTCAGGATATTGCTGGAGTGTCCCCATTTCTATATATTCCATAAATTGTAATCAACAGACTCTCTGACTTTAAGAAAACCCGTAAGTGAAATCTGACAGAACATAGATCTTCACAGAAAAAGACTGCAAGGAAACACACCCCACCCCACCCAAAAAAGTCAAGAGCCTGCTCATCTCCGGGGGATCAGAACGACACGACGAGTGCCGTAGTGCTGTGCGGAACTTCCTTGTGTCACCACCTGTGAGACGCGCCAGAGAAGACCCTTCTCAGAGTGCCCAGGCCTGTGTTCCGTACACGAAGCCTTCATTCGTGCAGCTGGCACCAGCTTTGAGATGCCAGCACACAGAGATGAGGATGAGGATACAGGCACTGGAAAACCGTCCTCAAACAGGATCTCCTCAAGTGTTTCCCATGGGACAGCAGCTCCAGAAAGAATTGGCCACAGGAAAAATGTAGGGAGAAAGGCTGCCTACTCCAAAATAATTCAATCTGAGACTCACTGCATATCACTTGCCCCTACTGGAGATTAAATGCACAGTAAATAGCATCTTAACATCTCTATCTGGCCAGCAGGAAGACTGATTCTGTTGAGTAAGATAACATTTCCCAAATTCATTTGACCACAAAACTCTCCCCCACCCCACCCGACCCCCCGCCCCAAATATCCTATTAATATCTCTAACAAACAGTTTAGGATCAGAAAAGTCTTCACAAAGACAATTTTTAAAAACTGAATTATATAGCTTGAAAAAAGCAAAGAATTAAAAAGAGGAGCAGGGTGGAGTCTGGAGGACTTTGAGCTGAGGACAACACAAAGGGTCAGCCATGATTCCAAAGGATGTCTGGAACTTTCTTCTTATCTTTTCCTGCTCTGTTTCCCAGTTGACTCCGAGAAAGTAAATGGAGGCAGAGACAGTTGTGTTACCAGCTCCTGATCACCTGCCTCTGCCATCATCTTCTTCTCACTATTGACTCACTATGACAAATCTTTCTCTAGGGAGAGCAAAAACATTAAATTATCCTGTTAATTCAATTCAGCAAATACCCAAATCAGTGCCAACCTTTCACTAGGCACTGAGGCCACCGTGGATGCAAACACACCCACTGTTTAGAGCTGAGTCATGAAGGCAGCAGGGAGATATGCTTCCTTCCATGGGATCTGCACAGGGACCTGGGGAACACACAGAAGGGGGCCCTGGTCAGTTGTCAGACATTTCCTGAAGCCTCAGTCCTGAAACAGACATCCTCATCCTTCCAGGTGCAGAGCTGAGGTGCAGCTAGGGGAGAGAAATCTCACAGAAAAATTGCTACAGAAAGTCAGGGAGAGAGTGGAGCTTTGGGGTCTTCTAAGCTGGAGCAGAGGATTTAGCAGGATGGAGGGTGGGAAGGTGTGGACAGAAAAGGGTGGACCAAACCTGCCAGGAAGCACCTGCACATGTTACTGCAATAGCCAGAAGTAGCCGCTGGTAAGAGGAGGGGAAGGAAGCGAGAGGAGGGAGGAGCAGGAGCTGACTCTGGGGAGGGAGGGTGAGACAGTGCTGGAAGCAAGTGAGGACATCCGCAAAAGCTGACTGGAGTGGGAGAGGGAAACACAAGTTCAGTCCTCGACAGGCGAACAGGTAAAATAAGTCCAAGAACTGATGATGATGGTGATAATAAGGATGATGAGAACTGGGAGCCTTCTCCTGGTGTGGGAGTTGTGGGGAAAGCCTGAGAGGATAATGATCAGAAGAAAGAGTTGTTCTTCTCTGAGGAGCACCTGGGGGCAGGCAGAACTGATAATGAGCTTCTCCATCACCCTGACACCCTACCCCTATCCATCTTTCTGCAGGTCAGCTGGTCCAGCTTGGTCCAGTACTACCATGCAGAACCTATTAGGATTCCTTCTCACCACTCTCTCCCCTCCTTCCTCATGGAAGACTGGCCCTACTCACTCTTCCCCTGCCCCTCATGGGCTGATTGCACCCTCCTTCTTCTGGTCAGCCCTGGTCCAGCGTGGTCACCACCTCAGCTCCCCTCACTCCAGTTCCTAAGCTGCCTGGGAGGTGCCATCTCCCTGCAGAAACAGAGACCCTTTAACACTACACACAAAACAAGGCTGCTGCAAACAGAATACAAGGCACCCTCCTCTTAGGATGTAGTATCTTCAGGGTAGATGTTGAAGTCTAGTAACGCATTTCCCTGGGTGTTTTCAAATTCAGACACACTGGAGCCTTGTTTCAGCTCCACTCTGGGCCAAGCCCCGGGCTCCCCTCCAACCTCTGACCAGCTTTGGCTGCAGCCCCTGCGCAGTCCTGGCGGGCAGCATTCAGCAGGCGAGGCTCTTGCTGCCCAGTGCTTCTGCAGCCAGCTCCACTAGCCCCTGTCCCTTGCCTGCTTCTGTTTTGATATGCCCCTGCTCTTCCTGTCCCCATTGGCCTCTCTGAATGCCATTTCTTTCTGCCAAGACCTCAGGCGTGGTGGCATCCCAGTCCATCTTCCCTGACCTCATAGTTCTTTGTCCACTTGCAAAACCCACCTCCTTGCCACCACCCACATTTGGGACAGCACAGGAGCTGCCTGTTTTAAAGACTTCCCAGAGTTCAATTTCCTCCAGAGTTCAATTTCT
Organism: Solenodon paradoxus; assembly: GCA_004363575.1. Lineage (NCBI taxonomy): Eukaryota > Metazoa > Chordata > Mammalia > Eulipotyphla > Solenodontidae > Solenodon > Solenodon paradoxus. Next base: position 176,539 of record RJWH01000925.1, read on the forward strand.
CCCAGAACTTGACACATTTTAGCTGTGAGTTTCCAGAGATGCCGATGGCACTTTCCAACATTTGTCACTTGTGACACATCTAAAATATCCTCATTCCCAACACTCCAGGAGCACCAGACAGAGGGACCAGCTGCCAGGGAAGCATCAGTCATTCTCAGAAAGGCCTCTGTGAGGCCCTGTGCAGAAAGGAGTTCTAGTAGTTTCCCTGTCTAGAAGCTCCTCCTTCTCTCTCTCTCCCTTGCCCCTTCCAAAGCCAAAGTAGCAATGACCACCTCTGGGTCCCAATATAGTCCTGGCTTCCTTAAAATTCCTCTACTTTGGCTCCCCGTGGCTCCACACACTTTGTCATCTGCCAGAACCAGTTCTGCCAAAGAGGAAGTTGCCTACTTGGGAAATTCCCAGGGCCCTCATGGCAAGGAGCCTAGCCCCCTGACTTATTCAACAGCTAAAGTCAAAGGGCCTTGGGACCAAAGTCAGTGAAAGCGTCATCAAAGGCATGGCAGGCAGACGCCTAGCTCAGCAGGCAAGTAAGCCAAGGAAGGAGCAGAGACAGAGGCAAACCTTTGGCCCCACAGTCAGGCAGTGAGAAGTTAGCTTCCAGACTCCTCTGGGGACAGGTGGACAGCATCTAGACAAATAGATATCATGGGAGGTACAAAGAGAAAACAATAAGCTGGGCTATCGATCTCATTTAAATTATTTTTGAAGATGCAAAATAGTCACATAACTTAAACTAAAAGAATATAAAATTGAATCATTTGCAAAGTCTTAACCCTCCCCCATTCCATCTCCTCTCCCACCACAGATGATCACTTTGTGTCAGTGTCACCTTTATCTTCTCAGTGTTTCTTATGCAGATGAAAACAAATATAAATTTAGTTACTACTCTCCATCTTTCCACAAAAGATAACATACTCTAGATCTCATTCTTTGCCTTACTCTTCTAACTTAGCAATACATTCTAGAGATGGCTTCAAATCAATAGAATGTTTTCGCAGAACTATATAGGGTTCCACTGAGGACCATTCTCAGTTCTGTTATCTCCAGGTGGACACCAGGGATGGTTCTGGTGTTTTATAATTACAAACAACACTGAAATAAATGACCTTGTTTTGACTTCATATCATCTATGCATGCGCGCGCGCGCACGCACACACACACACACACACACACACACACACACACGCCCACACACATCAGCTAAATTTCCAAGAAGGAAATACTGACTGAAGACTAAATGCATTTTGTAATTTTCAAAGTTGTTGCCAAATCCCCCTCCATCAGAGTTGCTCTGTTTTGCACTCCTGTCAGTCTCACGATTGAGATGTATGATCAAAATTTTTAATGTTTGCCAATGTAATAGAGAAGACATATCTGAGTACGGTTTTAATTTGTATTTCTTCTTCTCCTCTGTGAGTTTGCTGATCTTCTTATAGCTTTAAAGGAACATTTGTACTCCTCTTCTGTGAAATGTCTTTGGCCCATTTTTTCTTTTGTGAGTTACTAGTCTTTTTCTTCTTGATTTCTTGTCACTCTTTGTATACCAGGGAGATCAGGCCTTTTACCATTTCATCATTCAACTTTTGGGTTTGCACATAGTGTTTTATTTATTTAATTGGTCATTCCAAATGTTCTTGTTTGTTTTAATATAATCTAACAGTCTTCTACAGAGTCTGAATTTGAATCACCGAAGATCCTTGCTAAAAAGGTTATGAAGAAATTTGCCCATATTATCTCCTAGTCATTTTATGGTTTCCATCATTCATTTGAAAATTTAATCTCTTTGAAGTTTTTCCCAGTGTATGGTGTGAAATACAGATCTAACATGTCTTTCTATTGTTTTCCAGGTGTCGCAATACTATTTATTTTAAAATCCATTTTTATCTCAATAATTTGAGATGCCACTTATACCAAATATTGAATTTCTATATGTAGTTGGAAAGTATGGATTTCTGTTCTGCTTCCTCATCTACTTGTCCATGAAGCAGTACATGCTGTTGAATTATTGAATCTTATGATACATTTTATTATCTAATAGGCGTATCTTTCAGAATTTTCTTAGCCATTACTGACAAGCTGAGCTCTGTCACTAGGACTCTTTACTTGCTCAGTCATATTGTATATATTGCTATATATAGCTCTCCGGAACTTATCCAACTCATAATTGAAAGTTTGGACTCTTTGACTAACATTTTCTTTTTCCGCCTCCCCTCAGTCCTTGGCAACCACCACTGTATTCTCTGTTTCTCTGAGTCTGATATTTTTAGATTTTATATACAAGTAAAATCCTATAGTATTTATCTTTCTCTTCCTGACTTATTTCACTTAGCATAATGCCCTAATGATTCATCCATGTTGTTACAAATGGTAGAGTTTTGTTTTTTATGGCTAAATAATATTTCAATGAGTGAGCGTGAGTGTGTGTATGTGTGTGCTACATCTTCTTTATCCATGAATTCTTCAACTGACACTTAGGTTGTTTCCATGTCTTGGTTATTATGAATAATGCTGCAATGACCGTGGGAATGCAGATATCTCTTTGATACTGGTACTTCATTTCAAAGTTAAACACAGTTCCTGCTTTACTAAGTGTGTGGTGGAATAAATGAATGGGATCTTGGTGCATCATCAGTTTCTAAGATCTAAGAGGGTCAATGACTGACCCTCTGAGTCCCAAGTCATGATGCAGAGAAACCCAGGAGAGGCTTGGGGTTTGGTTCAGTTCCAATTCCTCATCTGGCAGCCTCAAATCCCACCCTAGAGAACATATAGTGTGTTCACATAACTCACCCAGTTTACTTTTGCCTTAAAGAGTAACCTTGAGGTTCTTTCTCTGAGTTAATGCTTAATGCTTTCCTCATGCTGCAAGTGTTTATGTTTGCAAAACACAAGGCTCAGATTCCAGCTCAGGAGAGGGGACATTCCTGTGGGAACAGAGCCAGGAGTCACCAGGTCACCGCTGCTCTCTCATTTTCCTTTTTGTCAGATTCACTCCAACCTCAAAACCACTTCTCTCTAACTTTTCAACTTACCAGAAGTCAGAGGTGAAACAGTCTTAGGACTCACATATCTCAGATTCTGATGGATCCTGGGATCTTCCCACTTCCTGTTGTTCCAGAGGCCCTGCTGGTTTGGGGACAACACTAGATCGATCTAGAAGTCATTTCCAATAGAACAGAGAAGCCAAGAATGCCTCCATGTACCACCAGGGAGATAGTCAGCACTGGCTGCTCCAAATTCCACATTATCCAGATGAAGAGGGTGAGGTCTAGAAAGTTAAATGATTTGATCAAAGTCACCCAGGATGAATTAGTGAGAAATGAGGACCTCAAAGCAGTGTGCTAATACGTAATCACACAGAGTCCACCAATAGCTAAATATGTGAGTGCTGGTGCTGAGTGCCTTAGGCTACATTGTCTATAAAAGCAGGTGCAGCAAACCCAAGAAAGAACGTGTTCAGTTGCTTGCTTCCTGTGAAACATTTCATCCCAGACTCTAGGCTCTCTTCAAGTCACCACATAAATCCAATTCAACACAATCTCACACTCTAGACCACGGGAGTGCAACTGTGAAAAGACTGATTTCAATGACCTCATGGTCGGCTAACCTCCTGCAGGGTGCTGAAGGCCAGACGGAGAAGCTGTATGGGCATCCTAGCAGGTGACTGTAGCTTCCTGACTGCAAGGAGATGCCTTTTTTTGCAGTGGCTCCAGTCCTGCCTCTGACTTCCTATCCTACTGAACCTCTCTGAGGGTCCAGTGTCCTCCCCTGTTCTGTGCAGGTAAAAGGGGATGTCTGTGAAGTACATGGTCCCGTGCCTGGTGCATGGTCTGTGGGTTAAAGCTTTTAGCGACTGGGAAGCAGTGGGCCAGGGGGTTAGAAGATCTGAGTCAGGCTGTCTTGACTGCCACTCGTGTGATGCTGGGCAAGACAGCCTCTCTGAAACCCAGTTTCCTTGTGGGATGACACATACTCATAGGGGTATTATGAGGATTCGATAGAATATGGGATTCTGAGTTACTAACAAAAAGCAAGTGACAGCCACATAAACAACTTTTTAACCTGCCTTACCAGCTCCACCTGCTCCCAAGTACTCCATCATCCTCTTTAGGGAAAGCTTTTAGGGTCTTTTGGGGGTCTCCTCGGTAAGGATTATTGTGACTGACACCTGGTGGGGACTTACTTGTAAGACTGCTTCAGCTCCCATGTCAGCAAAGTCTTCTCACCATTTAACCATGTAATCACACACCAGGTCATCCATCCCAGGGGAATCGTTCTCTGAAAGGAAAGGCACCCTGCGTGAAGTTCATGGCAGCTGTCTCTTCACAAAGGTGGAAAACTGGAAACAAACTGCTTGTCCCAGAAAGGGACGTGGATACATAAATTGTGAAACATTCCCTCTGTGGAGTACTACTCAGCTTTTAAAAATGACGACTATGAACATTGTAGGAACATGAAGGGGTGTTTTATTATGTAATAGGAAATTAAAACAGCAAAAATCAGTTATATCTTCACAGTTACGTGAAAAATACATTTGCTCTTGAAGCTAGACTAGAAACATGGAAAAATAAAAAGCTAATCCATTAGAATGATGAGAATGTGAATCATTTTTTTAAATTTTATTTCCTGCTGCCACTCGATTTCTGTGCAGCAAGCACACGTGTTCTATTTAAAAGAACAAGAACGAAAATCTGATGCTGGCTCCAGAAACAATTTAGCTGAAGGCAAGTCTCATCTGTGGGAAAATGCCAGCACAGACTAGACACTCAGAAAGTTGTTAGTGGAGAGGAGAATGAAAGAGTAAACAAGTGAACAACTAAGTAAACAGGCCACCTCCACGCCCCCCCAGGACCAAAGCTGGACCCCTGGAAACCAAACCAAACAAGCACAATTAAAGTTCTCTTTTTCTATTGAAGTTACTGACCCATAGGTCTGTTAGAATAAGCCCTTTGGGGCCCTCCCTTCCCATGGAGCTGAGCATATGCAGGTAGGAGGGCATCACAGACCTTAGCAGGCACATGTTAAGACAGAGTATGTTAGCTTAGCAGAGTGTCTGGCACACTGTAAACACCTGACAAATGCAGACACTTGTGTGACCATCAGTAGTGGACAAGCAGTCTGTCTAAGAGAGAAGCCGCCTAGGTCTCTTCTTGGTATCATGGGAAGAAATTGGATGGGGGCAGAAGCCTTGTGTTCAGATCTCCTCCTTGTCTGCACTTAGCTACTCGTGTGAGCTTATACAAGTGAGCATCGCTGAGGCTCAGCTTCCTTGTCTTGAAAAAGCAGAATAATTGACTGAGAGATGGTTTTGAATGTATTTTTGCCTCACTGTGATTCCTTAGTTGAGAGGTGTTTTCAGAACTGAAAGCAGAAGCCACTTGAATCTAACATACATACCTATCTTTTGTCAAAACCTCAACTCATCCAAAAGATCATGCTGGATATTCAAGGTGGGATATGAGACGGAGAGGATCCATAACTCTCCAACCGAGAGAGGATCGGGACTGGTGTGCGCCTGAGCGGCAGAACCGGTCACACGTCCATGTCTCCCTAAGGGAGGAGACAGTGTATTACCCCACCTCATGGGTTGCCCACACCTTAAGCACCATCCCGAAGAGCGGAACTTCTGAAGGGACTGTGTAGCATGGAATAAAGGACTGCCTAACTGCCAGACCGGATGTGAGCAATGTCCCATACAGAGGACCTTTGCACAAGGTTTGGTGGATGAACTCCAGCCAAAATGCACAGAATTTTCTGCCAGAGCACCAAGACCAGGACTCGATGCTCCACATAAGTTGACATAAAGAAATTGAAGAAATGTACTGTTTATCACTCCCTTCAGTTTTGGGAACTGAGATCTCACTCGGTGGTGTGCTTGTTTCTCTCTTCAAAAACAAAAACAGAAACTGATATTTAATCTTTGCTAACTTCCATCACATAAGTATGTCAGTATGGCCAATTTCAAGTTACCAACATTAAGTTACTGGGGAGCTGAGAAGAGATTTGCTGAGAACCAGTGGGAGCATGTCCAGCACACCACAGAGACTTGTACAGATAAGAGTTTTGTCTAGAAAATTCTTCAGCACTGGGCCTCCCGGACACCCGGTTAAGGCTAATTCATCATAGTCAAAGCCATTCACTTTATCAAGTGTGGTCTGCTGATTTTATTTATGTTCAAATATGGCCAGTGGAACTGCTGACATTCCTGCCTTTGATCACCCCTTCCCCAAAATGAGGCAGCATTTTTGTCAATAAATAAATAAATATAAATGTTGCCTATTAAGTCCATTCTTTCCTTTGATTAAGTAGTCTTGTGACTGAAAACAGACCATACATCATCCTTAAGGTTTACTGAGAGAAAAATCTATAAGTCGTTCCTTCAGTTTGTTTCAAAACAAATTATTTTTAACCTGTAACTAATAACAATCCTGAAGGTAGGACTAGGAAAAAAATAATCCTATTAGAAGAACCCCAAAGACTCAAGTAAAAAGTTACTAGAAATAGTAAACTAATATAGTAAAGTAGCAGGCTATAAAATTAATATTAAAAAAATCATTTACATTTCTGTATGCCAACAATGAAAATGCAGAAAGAGAACTCAAGAAAATAATACCATAAAAAATTGAATCAAAAAGAATGAAGTATCTTGGAATAAGCTTCACCAAAGTGAAGGACCTAAATCTTGAAAACTACATAGGATGTAACTAAAAGAAATAGAAGATGACTCAGAGAAATGGAAAGATATCTCACACTCATGAATTGGAAGAATGAACATAGTCAAAAGAGCCATACTGCTTAAAGCAATGTACAGATTTAATGCTGTCTCCATCAAAATTCCAGACATTCTTCACAGATATATAACAAAAAAAAAAAAAAATCATGAAATTTGTTTGGAACTATAAGAGACCAAGGAGAGCAGAAACAAACTTGAAGAAAAACAAAGATAGAGAAGTCGTATTCCCTGACTTCAAACTCTACAAAACAATAGTAATCAAAACAACATGGCATTGGAAGAAAAACAGAAATACAGATCAATGAAAGAGAATTGAAAGCCCAGAAATACACCTACATCTACATGGACATTTAACTTTCATCAAAGGAGCTAAAAATTTACAAGGGGGCAAGTATAGTCTCTTCAATAAACACTGCTAGGAGAACTGGACAGCCACATGCAAAAGGTTGAAACTAGGCCATTATCTAACACCACACACGAAAGTTAACTCAAAAAGGAACTTTAAGTTGTATAAAACTCTTCGTTGGTCAAGGTCAATTGCAAGAGAAAGGCAGTTTCTGAAGAAATTTTATTTGGTGAGTGAAGGATCCACTGAGGGATGCACATTAGTTTCACCCTGCTTTCTACTCCACTGGATTTCTTTCAAAGAGCTTGCAGAAGGAGCTGTGAAAGTCCCCTTTCTGGTCTTGCCAGGTTTTAATCACTAAAAGATGCTTGTTTGCTCTCTCTTCTTTTAGAATCTGGTGAGATCTTGCAAAGGCAGCACCCCCCTCCCCCACCCTCATCCCACCCCACCCCGCTTATTTGTAAATAGCTCTGCTTTCCCTCTTTGGGAAAGAAGGTCCTGAGTGTATCATGGACAGCAAGAACATTGTTAAATTAATTTATCTGACAAAATAGCACCTGGCAACTTGACTTTAAGCCCAGATCCCCCACTCCACAGCTGCTGAAGGACCTGGAAATGTCTGACTACTGTTGAAAGTCCTCATCACAGCCCACGAGCTGTGTAAAATCTCCCTAGAGTTACCTCTGAGGGAGGAAGAAATCTCTGGTTTGAGGATGAGGCTGACCAACAACAGTTCTGCCAGGCATCTGAGGAGTTCATTGGACTTCTGGTTTTATTACTTTGGTCACCCCGATTGTTTGGGGGCACCTCAAGAGGATGCCCATGCATCTGTCTTCCGTGACTAGGACATGTTTCTTCTTTGACAACCAGAACGCTTACTTGGCAGAACCAGCCTTTATGAGTCAGGGAATGTGAGCTCTCTGAGCTTTGCATCAGTGATGGAAACAGAATCCCAAAACATGACTTGGATTTAGGTTAAGTCTCCTCGCCTCCCACAGCGTAGGAGGATGCTGGCTTGAATGTCAGGAGAGCTGAGTTCTTTGAGTCTGCTGCTAACTAGAGGCATGGTTTCAGGCATGTTAGCTGGCGTCTCTGGATTCCAGTTTCTTCATCAGTAAAATAAGGATGTTAGACTAGGTCATTATCACCAATAAGAGGTCCCTGTTCTGTGTGAAGTAATGGTTGGGATGGAAGAAGGCATCACCAAGCTCTTTTCAAGCAAAGTGTGAAGGCAGATCATACTGTTTCAGACAAGTAAATGTTGAGTTTCCTTCCTTTTTCCTGTAATTCTGTCTATCTGGTGTGGTAACACTGATTCTCTCCAGAGGAATGAAAGCGAATATGGGTGGGATTATCTATACCCCTATTTAATAAGAAAAGGAAAAGGAATAACTTCTCAAAAATGCAGAAAAATGCACAGAAAGGTAATTAAAAGCAGGCAGGAAACAGGCTAGTTGTCATGACCCTGCATTGTCTACAAGTCCCTTTCATACTAGCATTGTCTGACTAAGCTATTTGCTTTCCCAGGGATGGCCTTCCAGACCTTCCTGGTCATCCCTGGCCTGGAGGAACTTTAAGAGTCTTCCAGGTATTCCAAGTCTCCCTGAGACCTTGGAGGGCCGGGTCCATCACTGACCGATCTGCTCATTCAATTCAGTCAGTGCTGGGGCCATCCCTGCAATTGGCTCCAACCCCAAGAGGACTCAGAAACATCCTGTCCTCAGATCAGGCCAGCCCCAGGTAACTGAAGCAGAAAGTCTGCTTTGGGGCCTTTAATGTCCTGGCCTGGACTTTGGGTGATGTGGAGAAATTACTTTATTGCTTTGCTGCAGTTTTTTTTTATTTTTTCCAGCAATATTTTTAAATGACCATCTAGGGAATCATTACCACCATCGAGAAACAGAAAATTTCAGTCCTTCCAAAACTTTCCTTTTTTCCTTTTCCGTCTCCTAGCCTCAGGAAACCACTGATATGCTCGCTATTTCAGTAGTTTTGTCTTTTCCAGAATGGAATCACAAAGTAGGCAGCCTTTTAAGTTCAGCCTCTTTCATTTAGTGTCATACATTTTAGATTCACCCACGCTGTTGGCATATCTCAATAACGCGTAACTTTTTATTGTTGAGCAGTATTTGATGGGTATAGCACAATTTATCTACTTAGCAGGGATTAGGTATTTGAGCGGTTACTAGTTTGGGTTATTATGAATAAAGCTGCCATGAACAGGTGTCTCTTTGTGTAGACATAAGTTTTAATTTCTCTTAGGTTAACTCCTAGGCTTGGGTTTTATGGTAAGTACATGTTTACCTCTATAAGCAGCTGATGGGGACTTCTAGTTGCTCTGTATGCTTGCTAACACTTGTTCTTGTCAGTCATTTTATCTTTAGCCACTTCAGAGGGAGAAAGGTGCTGTCTCATTGTGGTTTAGATTTGCATTTATATCATGAATAATAATGTTGAGCATCTTTTTATTTGCTTACCTAATATTTGTATATATTTTCTTCTTTAGCCCATTTTATGATTGGGTTTTCTTTTTAACTCTTGAGTGGTAATTGTCCCTTATATATCCTGGATAAAGTCCTTCATAGGATATATATGTATTTTGAATATTATTTCCCCATCTAGCCTGGCTTTTAGTTTAGTCTGTGGGATCTTTCAAAGAGCAGATGTATTTAATTTATCATTTTTTTCTTTCATGATTTGTGCTTTTAATGTCCTAAAAAATACCTTGCCCTCCACAATGTTGTAAAGATTTCTCCTGTTTTCTTCTAGAATTTTTACAGTTTAGTTTCTAAAGTTAGGTTTGTGATCTATTTCAAGATAAATTTTAATCCCTCTGATAAATATGTTTTAATGCTGTCATAATAGTGATGAATATTTACATAACATATACTAAGGCCTGCCACTATTACAGAATTTTATCGATACTAACTCATCAAATCCTCTCAATAATTCTCTAAGGTGTGACTATCGTTATCTCCATCCTGCAGATGATGAGAAAATTGAGACACATAGAAGTCTAGGAATTTTTCCAAGATCACACAAATAGCACATATGGAAATGGACTCATAACCAAGCAGCAAGGCTCCTAGTCTGGGTAACTAATTGCTTTACAACACGTTGCTCTACTAACTGAAGTTTCAATGTGAGCAAAACTAGATGTAGGTCATGCTTTCATGGCACTTCCTACCAAACAAGGGAGAGAAATAATTATGTAATAACTACCCAAATAGACAATGATAACTTAGAAAACACCTAAAAGAACAAATAATAGATAGAGTGACCAAGTCAGGAAACTTGAAGAAGTTCTTCCTAAAGAAAAACAGAGTTTAGAATTGGAAAAAGAGTAATATTACCTAGGCAGACAGAACAAACTGCTGAGCACATCAGGCCAAAAGACCACGAGGGCAAATATGGTAGAGCACTGTGTTAGACATTAGATGTTGGACAAAAACTCCCAGAATGACCATCAAGAGGAAAAGCAATTTTTATTATCTCTTCTCTCTCCACTTACTTGTCCTTGAATTACATGGCCAACTTGTTTAGCCAAACCAGGGCTAAATCAGGGGACCTGGTTTATTTGGGACTTTCACATCTTAACACTGAAAACCTCTCAGTTCCAGGCAGACTAAGACAATTGAATCTATCCAGGGTGGAATGTGCCCATGTTCTTGGAAACACTTGTGAAGTAAGCCCATCACCCCTAAAGGATTCCAGTATAAGTGAAAAGTTTTGTAAGTGGCATATTGTTTCATAATCAAATTTCTTGAAAGAAAGAAAAAAAAAAAGCATTCTAATTCTTGCCTGAACTGCCAGGAAGTACACTCTAAGAGGAAAGTTTGGAATTAAAAAAAAAACTTTCCATCACGAAAACACCACCATCAATTACTTTCTTCTCTGAAATACACAAAAGGAGAAATTATAGTCTCAAGCTACAGGAAAGCTAGTGAAATCAGTCTGAAATAGACAAATAGAATATTCAGAATTGTGAAAACAAATTTCCTCCCATCATGTATCATGTTATCTTATTTGACAACAAGATAGTGAAAAGCAAAAACAAAAACTAAAAAATACAAGAGATGGAACAGGAATGAAAAACAAGATGGGATAATGGCAACCTCCGAAATGTAATAAAGTGTTTCAGTAGCTCTAAATTCCAAAACTTTGTAAAGAACAACTATAAAATAAAATCAGTTCAAGACACATTTAGGTTCAAAACAATATCCTAAATATCCAGCAATGAATGACAGGATAAAGATATGGTATATATACACAATGGAATACTGCTCAACTATAAGGGGAACAAAGTCCTACCATTCGTAGTAACATGGATGGAACTAGGGAGAATTATGCTCAGTGAAATATGGCAGATAAAGGCAACTACCTTATGATTTCATTCACATGTAGAAGATAAAGAAACAAAACAAAGGAACAAAACAAAGCAAACTCTTAGATACAGGAAACAGACTAATGGTTGCCAGAAGGGAAGGAGGTTGGGGAGCAAATTCTATGGTGATATATACAGAGTAGACAGTTGATGGTGATCATGACATAGTCTTTACAGATATAGAATTACAATGCTGTATGACTAAAACTTAGATACGTTATAAGCCAAAGTTACCTTAATAAAAATTATTTGGAAGAAAAATATGTTTACCAAAAAAGGTCAATTATATTTCAATAAAGCTGAAAACAAAAACAGAAAACCCATAGTATCCTAACGACCCGGAAAATGACCTGGCTTGGGTAATTGGGGCTCAATAGTATAGTGATGTGATACTGAGGTGTCACAGAGATAAGACATATTACAATGATGAGTAACTACAGTTTCAAAATTAAGAAACTGAGTCAAAAATATTTTCAAGATATTTAGTAAATGGTTGGGTGAGCTGTCCAGGACAAAGTAAAATTCAAGATGGCAGGCATAGGAGAAGCATTGGGCAGAAACTGCTTATCATCAGAGTTGAGTGATAGCCCACAGCTGTCATGGGTCTATAAAGACACAACAGGACTAAATTCTCATCAAGTTTTTTTCCTTCCTGCCATAGTCCTAGAAATTTTGAAGTCAGTGATGCCCATGTTCAAGTCAGGGGGTCTGTCACAGCAGCCACCAACAGAGCTATGGCTGCATATACCCCACAGATTTTCTCCAGCCAGAGGAGAAGACATTGCCTGCAGGGTTTTTAGGGTAATCATGAAATTACAGAATTCCAGAGGATACCTCCCCATGAAATCATGGAATTCCAGAGGATACCTCCCCCTAATCTCATGTCTGGGAATATTTTCAGCAGAGCAGGTTAACAAAGTGAAATCACATCACATACATATACTCACATTAGCAATCTAGATGGTGAGTGTGAAGCTGTTTTACAAACAGCTCCTTAAGGGGCATGAGACCTGCAGTTCCTGTCCTTAGCACCAACCAATACAAACACGGAACCGAGCAGAGGCTCCCAGCCCTAGCAGCACAGGCAGAAGACAGGTCTTGACTCCTATCAGCATCCTTGTCTGACTCTGCCATGCCAGCTCACTACTTGCTGTCACCGACCTGACGATTTCCTTACCCAAAAGAAAATGAAATAATTTGTTCTTATAAGAAATATTAGGAAGCCTCAAACCTAGGAGGTGATTTAAGAACAAGAAATCACTTGCTGTAAGAAATACAGTATTAAAAATGTGATGATTGAACTCAACTTGTGGCTAATTCTGAGGATGGGTTAGCTGCCCCAAAATTTGCTGTCATACAAAGGACAACCCCAGGCCTCCATAACCCATCCACTCACCTTCCAGGTACAGGGGCTGATTCTCTGAAAGAATCTGAACACTTACCTTAATCAGTGTTCTCCCTCTTACTACCACAGCCTCATCCCTAAATTCTTACCACCGGTAGGTCTTTATTTCTTCGACAGACCTGACAAAATGACCATTTCAGATGTGCTTGGAGGGAGAGCCGCTCCTCTCTTAGATGATATGGAACGGATCTCTCACTCACAATGGAATCATTGGGTTCTCTCGGTTTAATCAGACTGGTGAGGCTTAAATGAATTAATACAAAAAAGACTGTTAGGAAAGTACCTGTCACAGAGATAACACTCAAAAAGTAAAGCCTAAAAAGTGCTAAAAATTAATCTGGAATATGTAGACATGGAAATATAAATAAGATTATACCTGAGAAATGGATGATTCTACTTTTAGAAATCTATACTGAGAAAATACTCATAGACTCAGACAAAGAAATTGAATAAAGACGGTTTTTGAATAAAGACGGTTACTAGAGAATTGTTTGTAATAGAAAAAAAGAAGCTTGGAAACAACCTAAATGTCCAACAATAAGACTAAAAGTAAAATTAATTATGACACTTTCAAAAGCACATTTTTAATGCTTTACAAAAATTACCATGAGAGATGAAGAGGGGTATAGAGTCATTCACATAATCTCGATTTCAGACACTCCCAATAAATACGGGTTAAATATTTCCATAAGAAAAGATTGCAATGAAATAATCCCAGTATTACTTTTGGGGCTTTATTTCTGAATAGTGAGATTCTTCATTCATTTAAGGGTTTTTCAAGTCATATATATATATATATATATATAATGAACATGCAATTCCACAAACAGAAATATATACGTACATTTATATATAATACGTATAAAACAGTTAAGAGTTTAATATAACACCACACTTATTTTTTTAAAGATGCGGTTCTGGATTGGCTGGGGCGGGGGGGGCGGGGCGGGCGGAGAAAATCCTGAGGCTGAGTTCTCCGTGTCTGGTGGGTCAGCAAGGGGAGAGGAAAGGGATCCAGGGATAAATCGAATCCTGCTGGCTTGAGCAGCATGGACGAAGGGTGATGTGAGAAACCACAGTAGAACGTATAGGAACAAAGGAAGATAAATGAGTTAGGAGGAAAGAGAATAAATTCATTTTGACCTCGTTGGGCATGCAGTGCCAAAAGTGTCCCCAAGTCATGATGCCCAGTCAAGAGCTGGCTATGAGAAGGGTTAATGCTGGGAAAGAGATTCAGTGAACATGTGTGTGGGGGCTGCCGCAGTGAGCTCTTGAAGCTATGACTTGAATGATGAGGCTCCAGTATTCTGTATGTCACCCAGAAGGACAAGCCATGCTCCCACAGACGCTCAGACACACGGGCTCTGGGCTCTGTTCCTTCCACCCACATTGTGACTAGGTGGCCCCTGCCTCCCTCAGCCACAGGGACCGCTGCTGGATTGTAGTGACAAGCTTCTCAGAGACGCATTGTGACTTGAATGTTGGCACTATGGCCGCTGCTTCCGTGGAGGATGTCGCACAATCTCACCAACCACATAAAGTGACTATGCATCTGTATGAATGGTATTCAGGGCAATAGCTACTGCCTCTCCCAGTGACCTCTTTTTACAATAACCCACAGGAAACTGTCTCAGGATTCAGAGCCAGGAAAGTGTGAGCAAATGAGCACCATGACTCCTCTACCTGCTTGTTTCCCTCTTTGATTTGGCCAACAGGAAGCCAGAACAAAACCTGCGACCGATCTCAGCAACCCTACATGTTCACAGTATGCCTTTTAGGGCACCAATCTATTGACATTTCTGTGTCTGTTGTTTTACCACCCTTATTTTTGCTTTGTTCCAATTTCTTCAACTATGTATTTGGTGAACGACTTGAAGTCAAAATTGTTCTTCCACGTCATCTCATCCATTGATTCTGTCTCTATCTCCTGGAGTTGCACAAAAGAATGCAGGACCCTTCTCTCTATAATAGTCATTCAATGCTATGTCTTCCACTAAATCTTATTTTTTAGGTACCAGAGCCTCCTTTCTTGAACAATTCCTCCTAGATGTGGGCTCCTAAGAAATTTTTTTTTTTTCCTTTTAGACTCAGCTGATGCCTCATCTTCTCTTGGCATCTGCTTTAAAGTCCCTTCACAGGGCTTCGCCCCACTGCAGCGCTTACAGCAACACATTCAGGAGCTGGCCCTCGGGCCTGCTGCTCCCACCAGCTGGGGGGCTGCTGAAACACAGAAGTCATGCCCTATTTGCCTATAGCTAGTACCCAGCCAAGGCCCAGATCAAAATATATGCTTACTAGGTCTTTGTTGAAGAAATAAGTGAAGGAAGAAAGCAGTGAACAATTATATACGTGCATATACAAATACACACAAACATATGTACATGTGTATATTTGCATATTTGCATGTATTTGTAAACATACAACATCTTCACTCATTCTCATGCTAAAGAAAGTCAAGTCCTCAGGAAGAAAAGGGTGACAACACTTCGTTCAGTTGTCGGTGAGCCTTTCCATCTGATGACTTTTTCCACAGGACTCTCATGAACAGACACAAGGCCCCAGACCCTGGGGCCAGAAATTATTCTCCGAACTAAAACCAGAGTAAATAGACAAGAGACTTGTTTCTGTGAGGACCACTGAGATAAATTTTCACTTAAAGAAAGGATTTCACAGATCAAAAATGCAAGACGCTAATGCTCTAATAGTCTGTACTTATTTTAACAGCACACCCTAACATAGGTACTAACTGTAAGCCAGGCATTGTTCTGAACTCTTTGTAAGTATCATCTTATTTAATCCTTGCAATGACTTCATGAGATAAGTACTATTTGTATTCCCATTTGTTTTCATATGCTCTTCTTTATTCAAGTCCACTATCCTGAAATGAAAGAAGATGTAGTTATTCTGTCACTAAAAAAAAGAAAATTACATTTAGTCCAGTGCATAAATGTCTGATGAATCAAATGTTAGACTTTGATCTGAGACCTAGAGACCACAGAAAAGCATATCTCTTGGTATGCATTTTTTGAGCACCTACTGTGTACCCAGCATGTGCTCCATGCATTCATAGCCTGGTGGGGGAAACACCACACACCAAAAAAAAAATAAATCACCAGGCCACATGACAAGTACATTAGGATCAGGGACCCAGTCCTGCAGTGCTGGCAGCAAGAGGAAAGAATTATCTTCGGGTAGAAGACTTCCTGGGGAGTGTAATATCTGAGTTCTGTGTTAATATATGGTCCACAGTTCTCCAGGAGCAGCAGAGCTGGGGCATGGGGTGGCAGCCCAAATTTAATGGTGCAGAGATGTGAAATGGTATTTGAGGGGGAACCGCTAACAGGGGCAGGGTGGGCAGCAGGAGAATGAAAAAAGGGGAGGAGTAGAGGGTATAAATGATTATAAATGATTATCATTCCAGTGGAAGTCCTCAGCTTTTTTTTTTTTTTTTTTTTAAGAAGAAGAGTGGATACAGGAACAAGGTGAGTAGGCAGGCAGGTAGAGAGAGGAGGAGGAGGAAGCATTGTATTTAGTTGTTCATCTTGGTTGTCTCTTCTGACCCTGGGATGTTAACCTAGGTCCTTGGGATGTAAGAGGACTGCACCCAGTGGAGGAGTGGACCAAACTGCTGCTCTACCAGGGTTCGCTTACCTTGGTTGTTTGACCAAGAAGCTTGAAGTCACTAAGGGATATATTAGTCATTTCTGACCTAAAAAGATTACTTGAGCAGCAAGTGGAAGAGTATGGAAAAACCAAAAAAAGAGAGACTGTTGGGAAGCTGTTGTAATAAACCAAACAAGCAACTGTGACCTGAACTGAGGCAATGATTGTAGGGGAACTTGGGAAACCCAGGCTCTGGACTGACAGGAAGCCTGGTGCAGCACCCTCCGGCACCCTGCCTCTGGCTGTGCTGGGGCAGCCCACACTGGGTGCTGCTTTAGGGATGGGGACAGGCTCCGGGGGCCTCTAACCCTGGGGAAGCCAGACCAGGCAGCTGAGATTTTCTTCATTATCTCAGGGAAGGTCTTCAGATTCTCACTCATATCTCCTTTTAATAAAATATGATGTATTTCATTCTGTCATTAATGAAAAATCATTGCCCTTTGCTGGGAATTAATAACCTTTCAAATTAATAACCTTTGGGTAGGAAAATTGGTTTTATTAATACCTCTCCTTGCACTTTGTAGGTTCATCATCTCTCTGTCCTGCTGTCCCCTGAAACCAAAAGACCAAAACTTATTATTTGAGAAGCCTGAAAGACTTTTCACTCACAAAGAATGATCAGGGTCCTTAGTTATTGGGATGGATTGAGCTCACTGACCAAAAATATTGGTATGGCCTGGGTCTGCCTCTCGGCCACAGGGGAACCCATCATTGACTGGAAGGGAGATGGAAAGCACCCTCCCCATCCTTGGCCTGCTCTCTAATCATGGCAGAAAATGTCACCCATCTTGGAGCACCCCAACCTGGGATCATGGTACCTCCTCAGCTTTCACTCAGCCCTGAGTAGACATATGTGACTTTGGCCAACACCATAGCTTTGACAGATGTTGTGTTGACTTATAGAGTTGGGAGACAGCACACCCCTACTCTGAAATGGCTCAGAGTCAGAATGAGGCTCTTCCCAAAGAGACTAGAAGACCTTTAGGGGAAACAATAGAAGGTGAAATCTTAAAATCACTCTTTCTCTCCCTATTCCACTCTCCCACAGTCTCTGAAAGATTTCAAATAGTCCTCAACCTCGCAGGACCCGTACTCTGCTTCCCAGTCTTGTCCCCCTCTTCCACATGCCCACAAGGTCCCATGCCACTAAGACCTTTCTCAGCCCCAAAAGCCCTACACCCACCACCCACTTCTACCATTCACAAACATAAGCCCTCATTCATCCTTCAGTACCAGGGTCAGCATCACTTTCCAAAAAAATTCCTCTCTGAATGCCCCTCCACCGTCAAGCAGAATCCATGGCTCCCCTGTGTCCTCCTGCCCCAACCCTACCTGGCCTGTGCAAGACTACATGATGTAACATGCCTGCCAATGACAACAGTGTGAACTGTATGAGTCAATGCATAGAGTCATCTAACTAGGATGCTCAATGCACTGTCTCCCTTGCATGGGGATGTAGGGAATTGGAGTCAGAGAGGCCCAGGTTCAAATCCTGACTCTACCACTTATTGGCAGTGTGATTTCATGAGAGGTACTTATCTTCTCAGAGCCCCAGTCCCAATGCCTCTCCCATCTCCCTACTGTCCTAGGCTGACTCTCATGTCTGGCTGGCTGTTTCTATAGTCACCCAGATGGCAGGGCAGAGGATCAGTCCCCTCCACCTCTGAGCTGTGTTCTCCTAAATCACCTCCATCATCCTCAGGAGAAAAACTGCCATTCCTTCTGGAAATGCTCTATGCAGTTCCCCTAAGTCACAGCTCATACCCACCGCAACCCCGCTGACTGGGGCTCTCAGGAAAATGAGTTGTCCGAGGACTGCCAGAGGTGGATAAAAGCCAGGTTAATCACCATCCCTAATCTTATATTCCAGAGCCATTTGGAAGAGCTCAAGATGTTGAAGTAAAGGAAATGTTGCAGGAGACCAAGACCCAATTCCTGATCTTTGAAGAGGAGCGGAACAAGGGCTGTCAGATTCAGCTCAATCACCCAGACACGCTGCAGCAGTGTGGCTTCAACTCCTCCCGGCCTCTGGTGATGATCATCCACGGGTGGTCGGTAGGAAAGGCTGACAAGCCTTTTTAAATCTTGTCTTTTACATAGCCTTTTCTTTCCTCCCTAGTGTGTTCAATTTTAATAAAAAGATAGGGAGCTGGTGATAATAACTCATGCACAATATTTGTAAAGCACATTCTAATTTTCCAAGTGCTTCACCACGCATTATCTCATTGATTATCTCAATTCCATGAGTAAGCAAGGCAGAGAAAGTATAATTATCTCACATTCAGATAATAAAATGCTCAAAGAGGTCAGAGCACATGAGGGTCCACAAGAGAATGCAGTCTGTGCAGGTAAATCTGTATGTCTCCCAAGAGACAGAAAGTCAGAAGACATAGTCTCTCAATGAAATGTTGTATCTGCAAGGATTAAATTCAGCTGCAAACAACAGAAACCCAAAGTAGAAGTGGTTCAAATAAAACCAAAATTTGTTTCCATTTCGCACAATAGTCCAGAGATATGTCATCTAGAATTGATTAAATGAAGTCAAAGACCCAACTCATTTACAATCCACTACTCTACCACCCTTGGACTGTGGACCTCATCCAAGATGACAGCTAGAGCACAGCCATCATATCTTTATTCCAGGTAGCACAATGTAGGAAAGTCTGTGCACAAGGGGGTCAAAGAGCAGATTTAGAAAGAAAAAAATTTTATTGAGATGTCACTCACATACCATACAATTCATCCATTTAAAGTACAGAATTCAATGGCTTTGATATAAAGAGTGTTTATTTGTTTTTTAGGTTAGCCTCCCAGAAGTATCTGTGAAAGACTTCCAATTATATTCATTGGCCATACCTAGATGGAAAGGTGGATGAGACTTGTAGCCTCTAAGAGAGAATGCAGCCTTTACAAGGATGCAAAACAAAAAAAAACAACAACAACAAAAATTCTATTGCTGTGGAAGAAGGAGAGAAAGAATATTGTGGGCAGCGATTGAATCAAACTAAGCAAGGACTTGTTTCCAAGAGGAAATCCTGCCTCCCTGGTTTCCAGCCCACAATTTGAAACTTAGTTCACAATTTGAAACTTCCAGAATTATGTCATCTTATTTCATGACTTCCTACCAGTTAGTGAAAATAATACTCTTGAATCTCCTATTCATACCCCCACCGGAGAACAAAAGAGGCCCATCTACCAACACCACTCTTTCAACATGTGCCCACTGACAGTCTACTGATATGCAGGCTCATAGTTTCTGGTGAACAAAACAGACCCAGTGACCAGCTTCATAGCCTGTGGGGGTCACATGATGTCAGTTGTGTGACCACGAGGCTGGGTGCCTGCCATTGTCATGGAGAAAGGCAGCCACCCAGCAACTCCCCTAGGAAATAAAGTGGGCCCACCCTAGGGAGGCAGACCCCCACCACATCCCAGGGTTGGCAGAGAAGATGGTGGTGGGGAGGGGACTCCTGCCCTAAAGAAAGGACACAAGTTAGATGGAGACCCTGTCGTCACAAGCAAGGCCCTTTACATTCCATCTCAGTCCATTCAGTCCTCACACCACCCTAGGAGGCAAGAATCTGCAGCTCAGAGGGGTTAAGCAACTACCACAGACTCAGAACCCATGGGGACAAAAATTTGGGGTTTGGATTTTGGGATTTTTGATTTGGCCAGAACTCCAAAGCCTGCACTCTGAAAGAATCCAGATCACTGGGCCCTTGTCAAGATGGGTTTGGCTGTGGTCCTCAACCCAGTGCTTTCCTGTCTGACCTGGCCTCCCCATCACCCCTCCTTGGCTCCCCCTTGCTCCTCTGCCTCCTACTTTAGGCTCCAGCAACACCCACCTGCTTGTAGGCCCTTCAACATACCGTGTGATTTCTCTTCTCGTGACCTTGGCTCAGGCTGTACCAGCCAGAGCGAATTTTCCCTCTCCCGCTGGGGGACAGTGTCCATTATGTTTAGGGGCTCCAAAACCACTTAACTGAATTAACGATTGAATACATGTCTTGTTTATAAATGTAACATGAAGAGACAGAGCCTTCTCACCAGAGTCATTTTGCCAGAGTGAGGGCTTCATTCTTAAAGTCCTGCCCATTCTGGGCTGTACCTACAGTTACTACTGGTATTGCTAACAATAATAACCACAGCATTTGCAAAAACTAGCATTTACTGAGTACGTCCTATGTCCCTGGCACCGTTCCAAACGTTTCACATCTGTTAACTGATTTCATCTCCCACAACAAGCCTGGAAGGATGGCACTATTATAATCCCATTTTCCAGATGAAGAAACTAGGGCACAGAGAGATCAACTTGCCCAAGGTCACTCAGCTGGTAGCTGGGAGAGGCCACAGCCACACAGAAGGCACTGGGCAAACATTTACACTGGACCATCTTACCCAGAACGAAGTGCCACACCACACCACCAGCACTGCTCTCGGTCTTGCCTGCGGCAGTCCAGTCTTCAGTCACTGAACTCCTGCGGTTCCATGCTCCTGCACCTGCTCTTCCTTCTGCCTAGACCCTCCACCGCCACATTCACCTGCCACCCTTATTCTAAGTGAAGTTTGACTTATCTGTCAAGACAGCGCAAACGGAGCCCAAAGTATAGGGCCGCTTTAGTACCTGATTCACCAGCTTTTCCCACTGAGACTCAGGGACAATCTTAAAACAGGGAAATGTTAGGCAATGGTTCTCAGCTGCTGGGGGGTGTCGAGGGTAGTCCCCAGGGAACATTTAGCAGAACATTTGGGTTTTCATGAGGCGGGGCGGGTAGGAGGGCGGGTGCGGGGTGCTGCTCACGTTACAACAGCAGAAGATGCAGCTAAAGCTCCTACAGTGCACAGGGCAGCCCCCCAAAGTATCTGACACAAAATACTAATAGTGCCAAGGTGGAGAGTCCCCACAGCACACGCTTTTCTTGGAGGGAGGGACCCAGCATTATCCAAGACTTGGAGAAGCAAAGAGCCTAGTGGGGAGAAAGAGGAAACTGTGCAGCTCTCCCATCACCTCCCAGTGAGCTGACACCCTGGTACACCCCCTCAGATAGAAGGCTTCCTGGAAAACTGGGCCCTGAAGATGGTGGCAGCACTGAAGTCCGAAACGGCCCAGCCAGTGACTGTGGGGCTGGCAGACTGGCTCGCCCTCGCCCAAAGCCACTACGCCCTGGCCGTCTACAACGCCCGCCTCGTGGGCCAGGAGATCGCTGCTTTTGTCCGCTGGCTGGAGGTGAGTTGGTGCCCAGCTTCACTCCCTTCCCTTCCTCTAAGGCCAAGTGAATTCAGCTGGACTCCAAAGCAACCCAGACAGGAGGACCCCTGGGGCTAATCTTGAAGGCAGGAGGGAGGAGGAGAGGGCACTCTCAGAGACTTCCCTGGAACCCCTATTTTATATAACCATCTTCTCCTCCACACCATTCCCTGTCCCTTTCGTGCTCATCCGCTTCAACGTGCTATGGGACCGCAATACACCATCAAACCTGAGTCAAATCAACCATTCACTTCTACAAGGCTTTCCTGTCTAGGTGGGATGGGCAGCCAAGATCCCTAGCAGCTGAGAGGACAGTTAGCAAAGGGAGAGCCCCGTTTGAGTGTGAATAAAGCAGCTCATTTGCCATGAAGCACAAGGAGCGGGGGTGAGAGTGGGGGTGGGGGCGAGAACAAGCCAGATCCACAAAAGGCTCTTCTCCAGGCAGCCCTCCTGCAACCAACTTGCTGCTGTCTTCCAGGAAGCTGCTCAATTTTCTCCAAGCAATGTTCATCTAATTGGGTACAGCCTGGGTGCACACGTCGCAGGATTTGCTGGCAGTTACATGGGCAGAAAGCACAAGATTGGGAGAATTACAGGTAACTGTGCCTGATAAAGAACAACTGCAATCTCCACAGCTGCACAGGGAGTGGAGCGAGGCCCTGCTTTTCTAATCTGCATCACTAACTCATCCCTCTCCGCCCCCCACTCCTTCCTTCCGCGGTAATGGAGGTTGTGGGGGGAGTGCAGCGCTGTTTCAAACATGGTCGCTGCTGCAGGCTGCTGTTCCCAGAGAATTCAGACACTGCTGTCTCCATTACTATTGCCTTTCCCCAAAAAAAAAAAAAGTGCCTTTTGTTATGCCAAATAGGACCCCAAAAGTAAACTTTCCTATGGACTTAAATAGTAGGAGTTTATTTTTAACCCATAGTTTTCAAAGCCCAAAGTTAGAGAGTCACAACCCTAAATTTGCTATAACACTAGCGATGTCTGTGCCCCAGATTCCACACTTGTGAACACATGGGTTTTACTCTGGGGCGCATCAGGATTGAGGGGAGGAACACTACACAAACACTGTCGTGGCCCCAGAGAACCAGGAATGGCTGTGAGAAAGCCCTTCCTCATACCCTGTGCTGCCCAGGCATTTTCGACTGAAAGAAAACATGTGATCAGGTGACTTCCAGTCAAACCCGCCAGGCCCACTGATGCCTGCAGGGTAAAATAGGAGACCCGGGCAGCACCCTTCTCGAGAAGTGTCCACTGAGTCTCCAACTTTTTCTCTGTTTTTCCACGATTCTGCTTTACACACACAGCAGGGCCTCTTGTGCTTCCGGGCATTCGCATGGATCGTTCCTTTCACAGAGAATATCTAGGGCCACTCAGCTACCCAGTTCTAGTCTACGCGCTGGACTCCTACTGAGCCTTCAAAACCCAGTAGGCTAAAATGATCTATCACAGTTTAAAACAATTCAAAGGAAATTTAAGAGGAATTGCATGTGGTTATGACCTTTTATTTATCAACTAAACACATTTTGGCAGTATCACATGAGAACCTTCCAGAAGCTCAATGAGGTCCATCACTAAGGAGCCAGGCCTAGGAGTCTGACTTAGAATGACAATGAGCATGTGTCCAGGATGGGGCCCAGGACCCTCTCCACTCTGGGTGAGGTCATGGGCCACATCAGTCATTATTAGTTAAGCCCATACACATCAGTGGTGGCAGGAAGGCTAATTACTGTTGTCACCTTGGAGTCAGTCTAATGAAGAAAGGAATATTACTCATACCAAGACATCTGTCATTTGTAATCATGGGTGCAGGCCAGAGAGCAGGAGCTGTTCTCAGGGCCCATGGTCAATTTCTTCACCCTCAACAGGGATGGAAGCCAGGGCTGTTGTGGGACAGGTCTGTCAGAGAAGGTAGAGGAAGAAAGAGAAAAACCTTGAGTGCATAAATTCCAGTTAGCCAGGAGCTACCATTTATCTCTCGCAAACTCATCTGTCATTCAAGGACCACAGCCTTGAGCAGCCCTATTTACTCACATTTTCATCCTGGAACAGTGATGTCCCAAGGCTGTTCTGGACATTCCAGTGAAATGACATTAGTGCAGGAAAAAAGCCAGCTTGTTTGAGGAAATTATTGACAACCTGCAGGCAAATAAATTCTTTCTTTCATGGGGGGTGGTTAGAACTATTTCTAATAAGCATGGTGGTTTCTTGTATGCAGACAGATGCTCTTGAAAGTAGCTTGAGAGGTACTTAAAATTGATTTGCTTAAATAAATCAAGCATTCCCTCATAACCTCATTTCTACCACCAGATAGTTCCTGCAAACCTCTTTTCCCCAAAGATAATGCCCAGTAATTTTCAGCACCATGAATTACTGTGGTTTTACTGTGAAAAGGTTATAGCAAGCCTTTCCAGAGAAAGAATATGCTGTAGGATTTTCTTCATCCCGTTAGCTCATGAATGCGTAATGACATCAAATTCTAAAAGTGCATCCTTTTCCCTTCCTCTCCCTTCCACCTAACTCTGACCTTCTTTTTTTCTCTTAGGACTGGATGCCGCAGGCCCCATGTTTGAGAGAAATGGCCCCGACGACCGTCTTTCACCAGATGACGCCCACTTTGTGGATGCCATTCACACCTTCACCCGCGAGCACATGGGCCTGAGTGTGGGCATAAAGAAGCCCATCGGGCACTATGACTTCTTCCCCAACGGGGGCTCTTTCCAGCCTGGCTGCCACTTCCTAGAGCTCTACAAAAACTTTGCCAAGCACGGCTTCAATGGTGAGAAGAGGCTGGCAGAGGGCACTCGCCTGCATTCCCCACAGCGGCATGGGTCCAGAGGATCCGGCAGGATCTCCAGTGTGTGGTTGTGTGGCTCCTGCACAGCCAGGGTGGGCACTCAGGGTGCACAGTCATGAAATCCACTTAGAGAAGGTCTTATGGGAGTAGGCAGGGTCAGTTCTCCCCCAAAAGGCCCCTCTTCTTAGTAGGCAGTGGTCCTTGGAACCAAGCTCTGAGGATGAGCTCAGGACACCATCAGGAATCCTCACTTTTTGTGCCCAGTGTACCCAAGCAAAGTCTCACCTGGGTGCCAGCCCTTTTGAAAATTCAACCCTGATACCTGTGGTTATTCCTCCTCCAAAGCTCTTCGCTCCGGGGCTTCCTGTATTCTGGATCACATGAGCATTCACTTACTAATTCATGCTTCTTGACCCCTGGTCATACAGGAGTGGAAAACACTCATTCACGCCCATAAGGTTTAATCAGCTGATCCTGCAGGATGTGAGTGGGATTCTTCGAACTGGAAGTTCAGCTCTAGTAAATGTGTCCTTGCTACTTCCTTTATCTCAGGGCAGATAAATGTGGCATTATCTGGGTCGTGATCCCACTTCTCTCTCAAATCCTAAAACCAAAACATTAACAGGCACATTGATAACATGCACAGAACTGAAGAACAAAAATATCAGTAGAAACTATATGTTCTACAGGCCTTCCAAATTTCTCATTATTAAATATCATCTTGATTAAAACAGGACAACTCACTCTAAGCTAACTGGAGGCCCCTCAGCCGAGCCCCGCACTCCACCTTCTCACCCCAGTCATCTCACACTGAACTGAGAACACTCTCCTGTGATTACATCATTATCTTCTCTCCCATATCAGAATGACCTTCACACATGCAACATCTCATTTTGGCTGAACTCCCAGGCTTCCTCTGCCTGTGCATGAGAAGGCCTTTGGGACCTCCCTTGTCATTCCTCACATCTCCCAGCCGGTCATCACCCCACTAGGCCCTAGCAGTTCCCTGCCCTCTCCTTGGATCTGTACCCTTTCCAGGCTCAGCACAGACTTCTCACATGGTGTGAGGTGTTACCTAGTTATCTGACAAATGCATCTCTGACCAGTTACTGCCATTTGCTCTTCTGTGCTAAATTTCAAAGTGATGGAACCCAGTTGAGTCATTTAACTTGCCCAGCCATGGTGTGGTTTTCTGGTGTTTTCCCCCTTGTGTTTGAAAGCGATTCCATTCTGGGGTGGTTCTCCCAGCCACACCTGAACACACGGTGCTTTGATGCTGCTTTATCGTCCTCGCCAAGTTCCTGGCTAGGTGAGCCTGAGCAAATGCCTTTGAAAGTCAGTCTTCTCATTTCCAGCAGCTGCTTCGGGGACCATGGTGAGGATCCAGGGAGTGACAGAGCAAGGGCGCTACTTGCCTCCTAGTAGATGTTCAGCAAAGGCAGCCACTGCTGCCTAAGAACTGAGGTGTCTTATATGGCCATTTAGCCTTCAAGAACCCTTGGGAAATAGCCTTCTAGACACCTTTGGCAAAGTGACCTATTCTCTGCCTTCACACTGGTATTTTATGTGTCTTGTGATGGTTCTTCAACATTTCTTGAAAGTAATTTACTAAAGGCCAGGATTTGGATTTCTTTTTTCTTTTTTTAAAGGTCTTGTTATTTGGAGCTAGACTCATTCACAACTGGTCACTGGGATGTCTCCCTCTAAAAGCCGATGCCCAGGCTGGTTTCATTTACCCACAGGCTTCACCTTAGCTATTGTAGGAGCAGACTCGGCTTTCACCAGCCCTTCGGCCAGAAGGCTACAAGAGCACGTCAGCGTGCATTTGCTTTACTAAGGAGAGGGACACTCCAGCATGCCCTGAGAGAGTGCTGGTTGGGGCTGCCGCCTCCGGCCAGGCATGGTCCAAATACATGCCAAGGACCTGGTTCATGTCCCGGGGCCAGGGGGACATCCAGGATGAACAACTAATGAAAATTAAGAAAGCATTTCTTCCTCCTCTCTCTTCCCACCTGCTCACCCCTCACCTTCATTCCTGCCTCTACCTTTCCTTTAAAAAAACAAAAGAGGCATTCCACACAAGACCGCTCCAGAGTATCAGCACGTATGCCTTTTTAACTCATCAAGATAGAAATACTTCTAAAATGAATTACATCACCTATTTTCTTAAGTATTTTGATATTTTTCATAGCAACTTGGGATTCCTGTGACAAAACCTACTATAACATGCTGCAGCAGCAGGTGGCCCCGAAGCCCCAGTCCCTAGGATTCCGTCTCTATGCTCCGTGAGTGGCAGGCATTGACTCTTTGGGTCTCGGTTGGTCAGTGCCTCCTGCTGCTGTGAGGGGCTCGGCCTCAGGAGGTCCCCCGCTCCCTCTTCACGTGCTGCTAATCTATCTACCCTGAACCTAGAGGAGCCTCGAGCCAAGGGTGCTTCGAATGGAGGGGCACTAACATCTTTCTTGCCTGTCTTCCAGCCATCATCCAGGCCATGAAGTGTGATCATGAGCGGTCGGTGCACCTCTTCATTGACTCCTTGCTGCACCCCAGCATGCAGAGCACAGCCTACCTGTGCAGCGACATGGACAGCTTCCGCCAGGGCCGGTGCCTGAGCTGCAAGAAGGGGCGCTGCAGCGTGATGGGTTACCACAGCCACAGGGAGCGGCAAAGCGGGAAGAGCAAGAAGTTCTTCCTCATGACGCGAGCCCGGTCCCCATTCAAAGGTGAGGGTGCACAGGGATGGGCTTCGAGCCCATCCAGGAGGCATCGCTTATTTCTTGTCTGAAGGCTCAGCAGGTCCCTGAAGTTGTTTCCTGGAGCTACTTCAGACCTTGCTACTTTGGCTTTTCTGAGATAACAGACTCCAGATAGTGTTGTTGACACAGCCTTTCTTTTCCCAGGAAGGTGGCTGCCCTGCTGCCAAGCGCTGGGAGGAGAAACCTGGACACTTTCCAGAACAATCCTTGGGTTGGTCTCTCTTCAGCCCTTTTTCCAGTCCCGAGAGTGTTAGGTCTGCAAGGCCCTGCGTGGTTACCCTGCACATCCAGGTCTCCAAACCCAGATCAAACCATTGCTTTCGATTCTGCTCACAGCACCGCAAATAGATGTCTCCATTCTACACTTCCAGCTCCTCGTTACCTAAGGTTTGGGTCAGCTGATGTCAATGCACAGGATGTCAGTGTCCCCTCGAGGCCCCTCCAAGAAGTTTATCTTCCATTGTTCCATCTGTTCCTTAACCTTGGGGCAGAGCCCAAGCCCCTGGGTTTTCCGGGTTGAACAGAAGGTCAGAGAAAGGGCTGTGGCCGTGACTTGGGCTGAAGCCAGGAGAGAAATACTCCTCTGAAGTCTAAATCCTCCTGGAGGGAACAAGCCAGCATCTGTTGCCAGGAACATTTCTGCTTAATCTTTTAAAATAGCGCTCGAGTGATTTCGCCTCCTCTTGGTATTTCACAGCATGTGCTCGCGAGCACCGGGGGGCATCAGCTCTGTGGCCGCAGTGCTGTGAACGTGCAATTGCTACTGCTTTGCACGTGCACAGTGCTTTCTACACTGTCAGATGTCCCCATCCACTCCCTGTGGCTCCCACAGCAGCCGAGCGGGGTCCACGCGGCCACTAACAATCCCATTTTGAACAAAAGGAAAGCAAAGTCTCTGGAGCAGCCTGCCCACGGTCGCACAGCCTGGAAGGAGGCTAGAGCCCAGGACTGCCAGCCTATGCTCCTTTTATTATCACACTCACAAGTTCAAGCTCCCAGGCAACTTATTTTTTCGGCATAGGATTCCTCTGTGTATCTAAACTTTCCCTTGTCGGCCACGCAGGCCAGGAATGACAGGCATGGCTGTGGGCAGCCGTGGCACCTGGGAGTACTTGGAGTGAGAGCAAGATCTTTCCTGCCAGAGGGGTCAGAGGGTCCCTCTCCTGTCTGTCACTTAGAGGTGAGGAACCAGTAGGAAGGCTGAGGGAGTATGGAAGGCTTCAGCTTCAGGGAGGTCCTGCACCAAGGACTGTCATTAGACACTCATTTGGGCCAACTTGTTCCTCTGAAATGGCAGTCGCCTGGAGTGATTAAGCTCTCAGAGAACCACATTTCCCTGGATCTAGTTGCAGTGCAGAATGGCAGAATGTTAGCAGTTTGAGAGATCATTCAAGTCCACCATTTCACAGATGGGGAAACTGAGACCCAGAAGGAGAAGAACATTTACCCAGGGGCAAAAATTAATTCTTGACAGAGTCAGCATTTAGACATGGCCACCAAACAACTAGCTGGGTGATTTTTACCTCAGTAACCTGCCCCTATTCTGTTTATGGGGGTGAAGGAGGAAGGAGAAGAGAAAGGGAAGGATGTGCTTTGCACTTGAGATCAGCTGGGAGAAGTGGGGTCATTTTTCACCTTCTGGGTCTGTGCTGTGCATCTGAAGTGAAAGGGTCAGACTACTGGGGGCTTGAGCTCGGGGGAGGCAGTATGCAGAGAAGGAAGAGCAGTGAGCAGAAGCCAGGCTGAGTTCCTCCTTTATGCCAAGAACCCCAGTGCCTGACCATATGCTGGTGGTGTGAGCTCACAGGGGTCCCTTTCCTATTAAGGACGACCAAAGAAATGCCTTAAGGAAGCATTATTTCACCCACCAAAATTTATTCTTCAATCTTAAAATGAATACATAGAATAGATAATTCCTACCTCAGGTAGGAATATGCTCGACTCTGTCCGAGGAAGACAGGCAATGAGTCCCTGTCCCTATTGGAGACAAACACTAGCATCTCTTCATTACCAACAACTCGTCTTGCTCCAGGGACACACAGTTAGGATGGAGCCTACAAGTGATATGGGAGCAGGAATATGAGGCAAGATCGCCTGCTACTGGTCAGCACCCATGCCACCCCCCACAGAAGTTCCAAGGCTGCTCTGTGCCTTCTTTGGGCCTCACAAATTCTCCCTGGCTTTGCTTCAGTCCTTCCAGTGAGCTGATGGGGAGTAGCCACCCTGAGGACTCATCAAGCTGCCTGGGTGTGGCAGAAAATGATACCCCAGTGAGACTGCCTATTTGAGATGCTGCAGTGGATATAACACTGTCATCCTGTATGGTAGCTGGTAACCGTATGTGACTATTTAAATTCCTTAACATTAAATAAAAACAAAAATGTGATTCTCAGTCACAAGTCACCTTTTAAGTGCTCAGATGTGTGGCTGCCATGCTGGAGAGCACAGAAATAGTTCACTGCCCTCATCATGAGGTTCTGTTGATGGTGCTCCTATGAAGCCTTTCCTCTAGGCCACTTCAACCACACCCTTTGCCACCCATCATCACCACGATCCTTTCTGACTTGGGCCCCCAAACCTAGTTGATTGGCCATCTCTAGCATTTGATGAAAACATAGATTTGTAAAAGAACAGACTTTCCCAACCCTTGATTATGGAGAACCCGCAGCTCATAGTTTTCAAGGACATCTATTTGCACAGTGTATTTTAGTACAGGGTCAGGTTCAGCAAGATAAATATTGCCTCTTGATTGTAGTTTCACAAAAGATGACTAACTTGGCCATCACTCCTCTGGTTCCCAAGATATTTCTATAAAACCATCAAAGGATCTATTTTCTACAACCAGATACCAGAACTCAGTAAACATGGGGAGGACAGCAGTTGCAGAAGAGAACTGGGAAACAGTCACTGAGTGAAACGAGGTAACGTGTCGCCTCCTTCCACTCTCTCTCTCAAGGAGAAACTACCAGCTTGAGAACTCAGTTTTTTTGGAGAGAGGGAAGGAAAGTGAATCTATTGAGCGAGTCTTGATTTGTAAGAGCCTTATCTACTTCAGTCTTCATAGCAGGGTGACTGCGGGGAGGACAGGGGAGGAGCATATATGGGGGTTTACTCTGTCCAGACACCTCTCTGCGTGTGCTGAAAATCCTCTTATCTTTTAATTCTCCCGATGACAGCGAGACAGAGAAACAGAGAGAGAGATAGAAAGACAGACAGAGGAGAGAGAGAGAGCGTGACTCAGACAAAGTCAGAGAGAGACAGAAATACAAAGAGGGACAAAGAGATAGAGACAGAAACTGAAGGGATTGATTGTGTTTAATGTACAACAATAAATGAATATAGACTCAGAAAAGTCATCTTCCCAGCATCAGAGAAAATGCAGCATTTAAGCCCAGATCTCCATTCCTTTCTCTCCACAGGGCCTCCTAAGTGTAGACCCATGTTGGTTCACTCCTGAGTCACCTCAGCTGTGTCAACCCTGGGAAAAGGCCTGCATTGGTCTGTCTCCCCTTTGTCCCCCACCTGCACTTCCTCCCTGCTCACCAAGCAGTGGGAACTCCCTTCTATTGCTCACTCCTGCTGATAAGAACACGTTTCTTCTGTTGGTGAGATAACGGCCCAAGTCTGTGTAGGGAGTGTCTGTGTTTGACTTTCCTCAGCTCTGTCTTCGAGAGGTTGCCACTGATTTCCGTGGAGAGTTCCAGAAGAAGCAGTGGGTACAGAGAAAGCATGCCGGCACCGGGTGGGGATCAGGAGCGCCCGAAGCTGACTTCACTGACAACCACATATGTGTGTTGGCCTAGTGACAAAACCTGTGTGGGCCTCAGTTTCTCTAGTCTATCAGTGATTCGGTGTGGACAAGTCTGGGGTAAACCGCTCACCCTGGCACCCAGCACAGGGCTCAGGCCATGCCGGGCTTGTCCCACAGGAAGAAGGGAACAGCAGCCGCAGGGTTAACACCATCAAGGAGCTTTCACTTGTGCATGCACCGATTATATAACACCTCACACCCCACGACAACCCTGTGAGAGGGCCTCGTGTGCCCATTTCACACCTGAGGAAACGGAGCTTCAGAGACGCCGTGTATGCTCAAGTCCACATGGCGGAAGGGGGCAGAAAGAACTCGGGCTCCCACAGGACACACAATGACACAAAGAACAGGATGCCGATCAGCACAGCGCTACACACACACACACACACACACACACACACACACACACACACACACACACTGCTTACCACATACACTTTCACATATGCATATTCCTTACCCACACACATACACAGACACCAGGACACAACACTCCTTGGCCTTCGTGTGCCCCTCCCCACTTTCGACCTCCTTCTCTGCCCTACCCACCCCGACCCCATTCCACCCCTAGGCAGAAGGGGCAGCCTCTGATCTTAGTGACACTCGTGTCTCCTGAACAGGCCAGCCTGTGAGCCCCAGTGTGGCCAGCACTATGAGCGCATGCTCGCGCACCCTTATGAAATCACGAGCGTCTTTCCTCCTCCCTCGAGCCTGCTCTGGGCTCATTCAGCTGGCCAGACCAGGCCACCTGGGTGCTAACCCCTCACTGCGCCAGCCTTGGGCTCCCTTCCCTGTGTCTTCAGCCTCCTTCTCGGCCGAGAGGCACTTCAGATCTAGGAACAAGTCCTCGGAGTAGCCAGAAAACAGGAGATCTCATTCCTTCCATGTCCATGAGAGAAAATCAATACACTGAGCGGGGAGTGTGGCGTGAGACCTCTTTGATGTTGCAAAGACAGTACTAAGAAAACTTCCAGCCGATATCTAATGATTCAGAATTTTTTGTCTGTGAGACAAAAAAAGAGACAAATTATTCTCTTTCCAAATTCAACAAGCTGAGGCTCAGTGTGTCTGCCTTGTGACAAGAAACAAATTGTTTTGTTTTTTGAAGTGGCACCAGTGGTGTCCACACAAAGTTAGAATCCATAGTCTTTAGGGGATCTGCACCCCAAGAGGACTCTCTGGAAAGAAAGACTCCCGAGGCCTCCATCTCTGCTCTAGGCAGAGTTAGTCTGCTCTTACTTGGGGTTAATGGACTATTTCATGCTTTTCATCTTGAAGATCTGAAATAATTTCTCCTGCCTGAACTGAGGAAGGCATTGTGCCAGCCTCTTTGCAGTCACAGGATCAAAAGCATTTTCCCTAAATCATTTTTTAAATGCTTATTAAACATGTCATAAGTTAAAGTGAACAAAATCATGCTTTTTTTCCTTAATCTTTATAACAGCATCATTGTCCTGGGGGAGGGGGATGGTAATAGGCCAGTTGTCTTTTTTTTTTTTTAAAGAAAAATACAGAGATCCAAAATAAGAACACATAATTTGTTCTCAGCATAAAAGCCTCTTTCATATTAAAAAAAATTCATTTCATGTCGAGATTTCTCCAATAACACAATTTTCATGGTCCGAGTAACGCGGTATTCCCCGCACTGTCACCATGCTGAGCTCTGCAGCAAGCTCCCACAGAGAGAGACAAGGTGTCCGCATCCCCTCACCCGTCCCCCTCTGCAGCCCACACTGCTTTTATAAGCTAGCACTGGCTCCTTGAATTCACTTCCTGCTGCCCAGGGACAGCCTGCGGGCACAGGTAATCCTTTACGGATACAAGTACTAAAGGGGCCTTCGCCATCATCTAAGCTGACTGTGGATTTTACACAAGTGCCTTCCCCAGAACTGTGGAACCGCGGCACTTAAGAAACTCATCTCCTGCTCACACTTAAGGAAAAAGGAAGACAAAAAGCCATCGCTAGTACAGGGACATGAAACACTTATCCCCACTCAGGGGTTACATACTCAGAGCCCCAGAGGATGAGGCTGCAGCAATGATAGCCCAGAAGGGAGGTCAAGGGTCAGAGTGGCAGGTGCTTTGTCTTGGCGGCTTCATTCTAGGCAGGTTTGCAACGCAGCTTTTCTTCTGGGGACAAGTGTTTGCCACTTGAATTCAAAGGACAGATTGGGCGGCAGAAGCAGAACCTCAGGAGACAGTGGGAGTGGTCTTCAGAATCAGACAGACCCGTGGATTCAAGTATTACTCCATTTCTAACTAGCTAGGTGACCATGGACCATGTCCAAATCTCTCCTTCCTTATCTGTAATTCACTAGGGTAATTGACAGCCCCCTTCTGTCTAGGTGTCAGCAGACAACAGGACTGTACTCAACTGGATCCACTGAAGAGAATGTGTGGCACCACTTACAGTTAGTCGTTGGAATTGTGAAACCAACAAGGGGTGATGACCCAGTCGGAACAGGAGACGTGGACAAGGGCTGGGCGAGGAGGGGCGTGCCCTGGACAGCAGTGAGGCATAACTGTAGGCACTGTCTGACCACCTCCCAAACAGGAAAGAGCAGAGAAGGAAAATACTCTGACCTCTTTCTGCTCTCCCCAGTCTCCTGCTGCTGCCTCCCCACTGGTCAAATCCAACCAGAAACCTGGCAAGAGAGCCTGGGAGGTTCTGGGGCTACAACCTGGGGCTCAGAGCTGGGCAGGGAGTGGATGAGGATGGCAGGAGCGGTGTAGGAAATGGACTTTGACCAGCATGTCATCCTTATTTAGTCTTGTGATGCAGATCCAAAAAAATGTAGGCAAACCCTCAGTGTATAGCCCGATGCAAAGCAGTCTCTCAACAAATAGAATGAGCTATTTTATCATTATCCCTATTCATAGTTAGAGTCTATCCTGCCTTATTTTCACAGAGATCTCTGAAGCTCTCCTTTGAAGCCTGAAATGCACCATGACTTGTGGAAATACAAGCATTAACATGACCCCAAGAAAGCCCTCAGGAACTTAGATGTGGACACTGATGTCCTGAGATAAGGCAGATGGTCACCGGGGTCACAGAGGTCACTCTGCTTCCCAGCTGTAAGACTAGATTTACAGCTTCTAGGTCTCATTTTCTCTGTTTTAATACTTTCAAAAGCTTTTACTTTTTCCAATAAGATTCTAATTAGAATACATGATTACTGTAGAAAATGTAGACTTTGCAAAAAAGTATAAAGAAGAGAATAAAAATTACCTCTCTCCCCCCTCCAGAGTTAAGCACTGTTAAAACCTTTGCCAATCCCTCTCCTTCTGTGTATCCTAAATATGGAGTCGGTCTCATACTAGACACACAATTTGTGTCCTGCTTGTTCTTTGGAGTGTCCCCGCCCCCCACCTTCTTCAAAAGCATTGAAATCTTTCCAAAAATAACTTTTAATGACTTCAAAAGTGTAAGTTACATAGTGGAGAATGTGAACTGGGAATCGGCAGAGTAACATCCAGCAGCAGCTCCCATCAGCTCAGCTGCATGACAATGACCAAACTACTTAACTTTCCTAGTTTCAGCTTCTTCACTTACAAAATGATGCAGGAGGGAGAATTAAAGCAGGCATCTTACGAAGTTGTTGTAAAGAGAAATGAGGTCATTATATAAAACCATTAGCTCAGGGCCTGGGACACAGTAAAGAGCTAAATGGTTGTTAAGGTAATTGTCATTCTTAGTCCATATTCGTACCTCTGGTCGTGAATATTTAGGGTGCTTCTGATCTATTCTTAATTAAATTATTCTGCTATGACATTTTTAACTTAAATCACTTTCCACATTTCCACTGTTTCCTTAGAGCATATAAACATTTAAAAGAGGAAGAAGCTCTGGAGCCGTTGGCCTGGGCTTTGTTGTCCCAGAAGGAGACCTGGTTGGAGCAAAGTATAAGCATTTACTTGGGGTTTTTCTGGGACTGTAGCGTGGGAGACACAGGTTCAAGAAAGCCTCTAATCACACCCCAACTTGCCTAACGGGGGTCCGGCATCTATCCACACAGAAAAGGCAGAAGTTCTCAATCTTGTCAGCTGTGCACATTAGAGTTAGGAGACCATCAAGTTCCAATTGGTGGCAAATTAGCCTGGATGTCAGTAGTTTTCCTATTGATGTGGAAGCTTGCAAATCACATGGAAAGTTCATTGAGCAACAATGGAGTTTCCAGCCTGGCAATCCGGTGGCAGGCTGGCCCTGCTTCAGGTCCTTCCCAGAATCTGAGTCTGCGGCCCAATTCGTAACACCCTCCTGGGTTTGATTTATCACCCAGACTCAAATGACTCCAAAATGTGTCTTCTCTCTTGTCAGCGTCCATCCCATCTATGCTTCTTGCTAGTTGTGTGATCTTGGACAAGTCATTAGTCTACCTGTGCCGTGTTAAAGAAATTTCCTCTTCTTGAAAAGGCAATAATAAATGTCACCTATTTTTATAATTAGAGGAGATAATAGATGTAAAGCTCCTCATACAGGGAAATAAAGTAAATAGTAGCTGATGTTATCAGACATACCACCACTTAATATCAGACTGAATCACGTATAATATGCCGTTTCTCTGAGCGCTCTGGAATGCCCTGCCTCCTCATTAGGAGATTAATCTGAAGCCAGTCCTCCCACCTTGTTCAGTCAAACCCTACACTTTCTCCCCATCTATGGCCTAGGTCTAGTCTAGAAGGACCTTTCTTTTTTGCCTCAGTTCAGCTTATAACACTGTTTGCTTGTTACAGAGTTCCTCTGACAGACCCTGAATAGGCTAAGACTTCTCTAGAGGCTTCTAGAATGTTAGGTCAGAGTCCCTGACTCCACTGCTGACACCCAGGGTTGAGGAACCCTTTCCAAGATTCAGGAGCACAGCCCTTCTCCCCCACCATCTCACAGTTTTGAGAGCATCCAACAACTTTATTCCATGTTTGCGGATTGGAGCACCTATTAGGTA
The DNA here is from genome assembly GCA_004363575.1 of Solenodon paradoxus. Lineage (NCBI taxonomy): Eukaryota > Metazoa > Chordata > Mammalia > Eulipotyphla > Solenodontidae > Solenodon > Solenodon paradoxus. Next base: position 212,628 of record RJWH01000925.1, read on the forward strand.
TAGGGCCCTGTGCTAGGTGCCAGATGCAGCCCACACTAGCTCCTACTTGAAGTGGAAAGCTCACAGCTTACAAATCAGCTCTGAGTATCTGGGGCTTGTTCTGGGCATAAATAAACACAAGTGAACATTTGGTTTTCCAGACAACACCTTAAGCGAGCTCAAGAGATATTATTCCCAGGCACATGAGCAAATCCACCAAAACCCAACTGAAAAAAATTGGTGTATGCCAGAGTTGGGTTGTATAAGTGACCCAGAAACACAGCAGCTCGTGTGCTGGCGGCATAATTCAACTGCTGCTGGGCTTGTACACAGCTACCAGCCTCCAGCGGAAGTGCTTCACTTGGAAGTTGGTAGATTGATTCACAAAGATAATGACTTTCCACGTGCTGGGCATGGGGACGATGATCAAGCAGCTCATTTCATGAGCAATTGTTTCCAGTAGGAACTCTCCTAATATAAAACTTGGAAGTCAAGTCTTAGTTTCTCCAAGACAATTTCCATCTTCTAAATGTTCATATGCATCCTGATATTCCCAGCAAACTGTCAGCTTACTTATTCCCTGAAAGTTTATCAACATAGTGCCTACTGTGTAGAAGGCATTGTATCAGGGTCACTGAACTTACTATCCAGAGTAAACAAGGCAAACGCGACGAACACACCTAAATCCCCTATCCCTGGTCAACACAAATATCAATCATCCCAAGAGCCAGGTCATGGTCTCAGAACCCATCTCAGCAGGACTCTAGGCCGTCAATGGCAAGCAGATGAAATTGACATGTCACATTAAACTTGTTTGTAACCTTGGAGCTAAACCACGGTAGATACTTAGAGAATATAAAGACAACTAGAGAAAAAAGTCCATTAATCATTTTGGGAATGAGGTGGGGTAATTTTGAAAACACCCCACAGCTAATTGGTGTGACAATTCAGATGGCCAAGGCCATCTGAGGCGTCTTGGCAATGGGGCCGAGCTAAGAGGCAAGACTCTTCCATGCAACATTGAGCAAGTCCCCTCGCCTTTCTGAACCCCAGTTTCATTATTTATAAAATGGAGATGTAATACCCAGCTCACAAGGTTGTGTCAAGTAAATGAGACAATGCAAAAACAGCATTTAGCATTCCCATGTAACAGTAAACAATGTGATTTTTTGTGTGCTTTTTTATATATATATAGTTGTTCACATTTGTTGTCCTCCCCAGCCCTGTGTCTTGAACTTGGCATGTATCTGGGACTGCTCCCAGGTGCACTAGACCACGAGGCCACCAGGGTGCACCCAGAGATTTAATTAATTAAATGTATACTGCACGTGAGTGCTGAATAATAAAATACATTTCCCTCTTCCAAACAACCCAATCAAAGAACATTCTGGGCATTTGATAAGATGGAAAACTTTTAGACCCAAGTTCTAGAACTGGAGTTATCTTATTTCCATTGTCAATGTGCTTATTGAATCCACAGAACTCCTTCCCTGAACAGCCCTGGAACGTAGAGATGTGGTCATTAGGGCATATACTTCTTAGAGCTCTACCCAAGTCTAAAACTGACCCCATCAGACAGAGAAAAAAGGAAAGATGGCAGGGTATCACTTGCCTTTGTCAAGTGCCTGAAAATCCTAACTCCTTTGGTTTATGAAAGGGGACCCTTGCCAAAGACATGGAATAGTCTAACAGGACTTGCATCCAGAAATTGGTGCAAATGCCAGATAGACTGCACCCTATTCTGACTTATTAGCAGGAGCACAGCAATTATTATTATCATATCATACATATCATATCACGCAAATACACTATAACTTCTCTATAGACACTGAAGAAATGCAGACAAGGGAACAGAAACAATCCTGCTACCGAGAAAAACTTGGGGGGTATCTATCCATTCAGACACTGCCCTCTGTATTTTTTAATTTTAAAAAGATATTTTTTATTTTAAACATTTTGCTTAAATTCTTTCTCTCACCCTCCCCACCCCTTCTCTAGTTTTTCATTACCAGTTCAAGATGCAGTTCATCAGCCACACTGAGAAACCAGTAGAACCAATTTTTACCATGTCACTCGTGGGAACAAAAGAGGAAATGGATAAAATTCCCATCACTCTGTGAGTATGAGGCGCAGCCCATCTATGGTGAGGATATACCCAATTTTCTCCACAGTCTGAGTAAACTGTATTTTCAAGAGTCAAGGCAGACACAAGTCACTCTTCTCAGCCCATTATGATGGACCCAGCACCCTGTGACCCCTCCTCAGCGTCATCCCCGCCCCCACCCTGCTCATGTAGGCACTAGCTGTCCCTGTGAGGGGCCAGGTACCATCACGTGGGCTGAGCCGAGAGAGAAGCCAGAGGAGCTGAAGTCTGGGTCTGAGCAGGGAGGAGTGGGGAGGGCCAGAGCAGTTTCCACAGAAGGCCTTGAGCACCTTTCCAGTGAGTTCTGAAAGCCATAACCCAAAAATAAATTTGGGATCATCCACCCTGACACAATGTCCCCATCCCAGCCCATCTGCTCTGCCAGCCCTCCACCCTGTTGTACATCTGTTCACAAATCAAGCAGTGGCTGCCCAGCTCCCTAGAGGCTCCCACTTCACTGGAGAAAAGGTCCACATGCTGCTCTTCCTCGGTGTCTGGACCCTCCCTCCGCCTAGGCGCGCCCTAGGAAGTGACACTAGCCCTTCACCACTCCAGGGACAGTCCTCGGCTTCCAAACAAGGACACCCCGCTTTGGACATCTGACCATCACACTGATTAAGTCACTCCACGAGGATTTACGAGTGCTCTGCATTCAAGGGAGAGAAGCCCTGTCCTTAGGACGTAGCAGTCCAAGTCCAGTGAATGGGTGGATTCCCAGGTGACAACATGCCCAAGGGAAAACTATAATGAGCCGAATAAGAGAAGCCTCTATCCCTCTGTCCTACACAAGTCTGGTGTCACGTCTGCCAAATAGTCTCCCAAATGTCCTCCAGGGGACTGCTCCAGACAGTGGAAAGGACATTGGCTGCTCTGTCAGTGGTGGGACATCTTAATGTCTTAGAGATTAGTGAGTAAAACTGATCATCACACCTAAGGACCTCTGTTTAAATCTTGCTCCAAATCAGTGCCTCCTTTTTAGATGTGCTTTTCTATTACTGTTATATTTTGTTTTCAGAGAAGTTTCTATTTGTATGAGGAAGAAAAGAACAGAGAAGGCTGCGGCATAGCTCTGCCGTGCTCCCCAGAGCTACAGGGAGCCAAAGTGCCTGAGCTTACAGCTGGAGCCCCATGTCTCTTCCAGAGCAGTTTCCTGATTTCTTAACCTGGAGACTGGAATGCCTGAGCCAAGCAAAGCTAACTAGATACATTATTTGAAAAACTCTTGGACATTTTTAAAACACCAGTACATAAAGTAGTGTGATTTTCCCAGTGTTACTGGTCTGGAAACCATTTTATACCCTGGTATACCTATTGCTGCCTCTATCAATAGTCTGTCCAGGGCACTCTAGTGGCCTAGTGGATACGTCCGCCGTGGCATAGTCCGCATACAACCCAAGGATGCAAGTTCATGACCTGGGATTGGGGGGGGCAACCAAGATGAACAACTAAATAAAATAAAGTGCTTCTTCGTCCCCTCTCTTCCTGCCTACCTGCCTCTGCTCGCCTTCGTTCCTGTCTATACTTTTTCTTTTTGAAAAAACAACTCTCTACGCAGTTTGAGAAATGCCACAAAATGAGCCCATCCTACATCCTACAGGCAAACCCAGCAGGACCTGAAAATGCCGAAGCATTACTTTTCTGTTACATATAAGCTGTTTCTGGTTTCCTTTGTATCTTCCAGGGGCGAAGGAATTACTAGTAATAAAACCTACTCCTTTCTTATCACATTGGATTTGGACATCGGAGAGCTGGTCATGATCAAGTTTAAGTGGGAAAACAGTGCAGTTTGGGCCAATGTCTGGAACACCATTATCCCATGGGGCAGAGAGCCCCTCTACCCAAGTCTTGGTCTAAAGACCATCAGAGTCAAATCAGGGGAAACCCAGAAAAGGTGAGCTGATTCCACCTCCCCCCAAATCTATAATGCAACTGCAGGTGCTGGCACTTTCACAATGTGATACTTGCATTGATCTTACAAGTGCTCATTCTTATGTGCTAATGATGAATGACAGATGCTCGGAAAGGTTAAGTGGCCATCTTGAGATGACAGAGTCACAGGTAGGAGGACCTCTACATCCAGTTCCTCTGAGCCCCAGTTTAGACTCTTCCCACTGTCCATGGTTAAGAGCCACCTGCCCAGGAGTTTGATTCCCACCTCACTGGCCAAGGCTTCTCCTACATCACCGTCAGCATATGGAGGTATCCCCTGGGGATGTCAGGCCTACTGGCCCACCACCACAGTTTGAGTGTTGAGGACCTAGATGCAGCATTCCTTTTTGGTTGTTTACCCAGAAATGCTTTCAACAGATTGCAATCTCAGAACCTCACTCTAGGTGGTGACTTTGAAATCTTAGAGTGCCAAAGGCTCACCAGAAAGATTACCGGACATTCAGATGTTTTGGAGCCAATTGCTGAGCTTCTGACTCACTGGCCTACAAAGGGACCCAGGAGACACATTTACTAATGAAAGCCCAAAGAAACACTGATGTGGCCCAAAGGACTCTTGTGATTTAACAGCTTTCTGGGCCCTAAAGTCCCCAGGACAATAAGGAATTGGGGAGAATGGCTGAGGATCCAGGAAAGGGCCCTCAAGTTGTTCCCACAGACCTCTCAGAGAGCAAAGTGACACCCAACATATTTCACCATGGCAACTGCTTTTTTCTATGGTCCTGCAGTTCTTCATGAAAAGAGAATTCTGTCCTTCCTCACACCATTTCTTGTTCCACTCCCCTCTGCTCAGGACGTATGTCTCTCCTCTCCTGCCTTCCTTTGTTGGGAAGTGCATGTCTCTCTTTGGCTTGTCCCCAGTACGATGAAAACAGCAGGTCTCTCACCTCCGAACCACACCCCTCCCTCACCCTGGGAGCCGGCCGCACTGCCAGCAGTGGACCCATGGCAGATTTGTGCCTTGGGCCCCGTAGACAACCGCACTCTGAGATAGTATCTCTCTGGGATACAAAATCCTGGCAATGACTAAAAGCATACTCTGCAGTCTGCCAGCAGATTTCTCCACATGATCAATTTGAGAAAATTAAACTGCTTCGCTCCTCTCACACACTTAGCTACTCTTGCATGACTTTTTGGCCTTTTACAACAGCTCTACTTCTGAGCACCACCCTCCCACATTCTCTCAGCTAGAATGTTTTAGTGGCTGTTCTCCATGACAATTCTGTGTGACTTGGCCTGAAAATGTGTGTAGGACACAGCACCATCTTCCCCACTGGCACATACAGGTTCTGAGGACGAGAGAGGTGCCCGTGCTCAGAGCTCCGGCTATGTGGTGGGTCTTGCCTCGGTCCTCTAGGCCATGGAGCCCACGTTACTGTCTCAGTGGCCCTCCCAGTGACAATGGCAGCGTTGGGCCTGCAGATTAAGAACCTGAGGCTCACAGAAAGTACTCTGCTTGGGTAGGCTGACGTATTTCAAAACAGGACAAAACAGGGCAGGGCTCCTCGGCCCCCTCGACAGACTGAGTCTGGGGCGGCTCCGCTGCTCCTGTTACCTTGCCTTACAGATGGTCTGGTTTATTAAAATGGTACAGAATCGACAGTTGGGAAATACAAAAACAAACAGTACTGTCCCATTTAAAACGCGATGGATGGTCAGCCTATGCTTGGGGACATTGCTAGTAATTATCCTCACCCAGTTCTGACTCAGATTTGTCTGAGTCACTGCCCATTTACTGCCCAGGCTCTGTTTCCAAGAGCTCCTTCCCTCATTACCTCTGGCCTCATTAACCTGACTGTCCTCACCCTAACCTGGCAGCGCTGTGGAGCGGGACGTTGACATGTGTGCACCTTCCTCCAGGCTCTAGGAGGGATGCTGAAAAGAGAGGAGGGACCATGGGACCTACAGCTTCCTAAGTTGTAGGTACTCAGTGTCATCTATATGTCTTCACAGTACCAGGTGCCCCTGGGGAATACCAAAATCATCTGCCTTGTGGCTCTTGTCATGAAGAAACGGCAGAACCTAATTAGGAAAATAAGATGCATTCCTTTTAGTAACGGTGTACTCCGTGCAGGCTTCTCAAACTTCACTATGCACAGGAATCATCAGAATGGTTTTTCAAATGTAGGTTCTGTGTCTGTGGGTGCGGGAGGGGCTAGAGGTGCTGCCGAGGCTGCTGGTGCACCCATACTTGAGTGGTGAGGGTCTAGCAGTTCGGGGTCGAGGAAATCTAAGAAGAAAGACGTCAGTTCAGGTGGAGACTATGCAGCCACAGGATCTGGGGAGGGCCAGAGAGACAGGTCGTGAGCAGCACAGCACAGAGGTAGGACCTAAGGACCTCTGCACCAGTCAGCCCTAAACTCAATTTTTGTCTTTGTTGCTTAGTACCCATGAGCTTCAGACAATTAGTGCAACTCTCTGAGCCTCCGTTCTGTAGTAACAAATGGGAATTATAATATGTGTCTCATGAGATTAATAATAAGTACCAAATTTTGCAGTACCATCTACAAACTAAACTCCCAGAGCTGGCATGCAAACACTTCATTTGTATTCTTAATCTCCCTGCAAATAACAAGGGGAAAAATTGGCTACAGACTTGCTCAATTCCTCCATGGAAGGAGTTCAACAGAGGCACAAAGTCAGGGATGAGAGGATCTATTGTGGGGTGAAGAGAAGAGAAAGGGCAGAAAATATTGGCTCAAGAGCAGGACATAAAAAGTAATTGGCTAAATATAATGAGATGTGTGCCATTTCTACCACAATCATATAAATACAAAACAACAAAAAAGTGAAATTATCATTCATTGGGCAGAAACTAAAAGACGACCACACCCAGGGGTGGTAAATGGGCCTGGAGTATGGAGAATGGGCATTCTCAGGCACTGTTAGTGGGAGTATGAATTACAGAGCTTCTACAGGGGAATTTCATTCAGCAAGAAATATTTGGTAAGCACCTAGCTTATGCCAGGCACTGATATGGGCACCAGACACTTTTGGCAGTGACTGGAAATGACAAAGCCCTTGGCCCCATAGAGATTACATTATCAAAACTTTAAATATGCATACTACTTTGACCCAGAGTTTTGCTTTTTTGTTATTTCTTCTGGATACATATTCAAAACATCCACAAAGGATATATCTGTAGCAAAAAATACTTGTTGCAGTACTATCCCTAATAGTAATCCATTGGGGAAATCTCAATGGTCACCAGTGGGAAGATGGCTAAATACATTAGGATGCATTCACACAATGGAATGTCAGCAGGCAAAAAAGATGTACATGCAATTATTGAACAGCGTATTATTTGAGGTTAGGAAAATTTTTCAGAAAAACGCATACAAAACTTTTTATGTTTGTATCTGAACATTAATATATGCATATATGCATAGAAGGAGGTCTAATAAGACAGAAAACAAATCCTGAAAGCAAGGAGGGGCATGATCTTGGCAAAGTGGCACCAAATGTTTGTTTCCTTACCCGCTCCCGGAGGCCTAGGTCTCGAACCCAGGTCTCCAGGCTTCAGGCATCTTGCACCTGAGCCACCTGAGCCACAGCGGTGCACCCTGCTTGACTCTGCCAAGAATACATTCATAAATTACTCATTATAGTTTTTTTCATTTTAAAATATCCGATTTAGCAAAGGCTTGACCTTAGATGCAATTCAAAGAAAAAAGAAGTTATAAACTTGAATTCTCTATGACTACTGCTAAGTTTTTTAACAAATGAAATCAAAGTTAATAGCACAAAGGAGCCTCTCAGGCCACACTCCGGAAGGGCCGATGCAGCCTCGTGGTGGTCCCCAAGAGAGAAGGAGACACACAGCAATGTCCTCTTTAGCTGGACAGCATCTGACCAGTAAGAGCAAAGGGAAAAGGGCTTCCAGGGTTGAGCCAGGCAGAGGTTGGTGGCAGTGACCTCATGCCAGGGATTTTTAAGAAAGGCAATGACAAATTGAAAGTGTCTGAGGAGCCAGGGCAGCACAGCCTGCCTGGTGCACAAGTGTTGAAGAAGCTGCGCAGCTGTGTCCTTGTGGCACCTCTGCAGGACAATGCCGGCTGCCCGCAGGACTTCACGTTCTTGAGAAACTGAAAGCACTTCGCAGAGCTCCAGGAAGCCTGACTCTGATTGCTTTCACGAACTTGGGCCATGTTTTTATCTGAAGTTTTGAAAATATTCTGGAACATAAGAACCTAACTTAAAAAAAAATAACAACACAGTCTGACCGATATTGATTATTTAACAAAGATTGAAAGACTTCAATAAGCTCCATCAAAAACTGAATGCTGTGTTTGCTTTCTGTTTTCTCTTCAGAATGACATTTTGCTCAGAAAACATGGATGACCTACAACTTCACCTAACCCAGGAGAAAATCTTTGTGAGATGTAAAGTAAACTGTAAAAACTTGAAACAAAAGATCAGATGAATTTTAATGACGATCCAACATGAATAAATAATCTTTTTCCTTATCTAGAATGGTTACCTTACCTGGAAACCCAAGTTCTATGAAGAATCTTGCATACACTTGAAATAAAATTTAGATTTAAAGGGGGAGTAAAGTGACATAAAACTTTAAAACTATACTGTGTAACTATATTCCAAATGAGTGTAACTAAAAATTTCCCAATTATATGTCTGCTTAAATGGCAATATATGCAAACAAGTACAAATATAAGAGCCATTTTAGATTTGTTGTTATAATTTAAAATATCTTTCAAAATTAAGTCAAATTTCCCATATTTCCTTGCTAGTTTATGCTCATCAGTTTTTGAACTCTGCTGGAATGTGCTTCTTTATTATACATTTTTTAGCACTTCCATAGTGAAATTCCAATTAATCATTACTTGAAGGCCGCAAAGTATACACCCTTTAATTTAGATCACTAAAAGAAGAAACATTCTAATCAAATTAATTGCTGCTACATAAAAATCATAGACTTATTTCACTGAGATAAATAAAAGTAAATTTTCCTAAAACTACTAAGGATAGCAATGAAAGTTGAACAGTTGACCATTTTCATAATTAAGTTGCTAGTTAAATAAATAGAAATTTCCTCTCTTACTAATGCTTGTGAAAATAGCTAATGGAAAACTTGGAATATCTCAACGAGTTAGATATCAAATTTCAAACTGTCCCATAAATGAACAATGATGTTTTGACCAACAAATTCCATCACAAAGCATGCAAAGGAAATACCAGATACAGTTTTCACTTAGATACATTTTTCAAGTCATTCCAAGAGGAGCATTAAACAATCTAGCCAGATATTCACATAGACTCCACTAGATACAGCTCAGAATTCACATAAAACAGGGCTGGGACAACAAAATTCCTGAAGAGATGTCTACTTTTGACTAGATCAATTTACAATATCTTGAACAATTTACTTCCATGTGTCTGGAAAAACTCATGAAACTAAAGGATAAATGAAGAGGGGGGAAGAACAGTTGAACAATGTTGGATTGTGTCCTAAATGCTGGTCTTGCCTACAAATATATCTTTCCACACTTTTAGAAAAAGCATGTGTATGGCTATAAATGATAGGTATTAACATGAATATTTCCCATTATTATCTAAAATACTAAGATGTACAATAAAGTCATGTTTGCATGGATTGCCAAGTATAATCATTAACTATACAGAAGGAAATGAAAAATAGCACTGTTAAGAAACAACATGAAAACACTCTTTGCTATGAACCCAAGAGTCTCTACACATATGTGTCCTAGAACTAGATCTAGATATGGACTATGATACAGACGAAACTAAACTGTACTATTAGAAAATGTTAACAGTTGCCAAATATCTAAGGGAAAGCAATCAAATTACTACCACAGTGGTGAGGCTGTGATAATTCTAGAAAGGAGGAGTGCACATCAGTTCCAGCTGTCAGCAAGCCTGTACTTCTCACTCCAGGTGGTGGTTGCACAGGTGTTCTTTTTATAGTCATTTTAAAAAACTACACACATACATATATATACACACATACATTCATATTCACTCACTCTGGGGATGATTCACATCTGTTATGTGAAAGGCAATAAGAAAATTAAGAGCAGAGTTAAAAAATTAACATCTTCTATTGTCATGTAATGCATTTCAATACTAATATAGCTTCACGTGACATATAATTAAAAATTATTTCATCTTTAGCAGGAATACTTGAAATGACATTATGTCATAACATTTGGGGCAGAGAACTCAACATGCATCCAACATGACAAATGGTTAATGGAACAATTAAAACTCCTCTTGGCAAGGATTATTTTCACTTGAGAAGACATGTTCGTCATCACATTTTCTGAAATACATCTTAGTAGGGAAGTCAAATCAGGAAACTGAATAATGCAGCCACATCTGTGCATTGCACATGCAAAATGCTGGCTCACACACTGATTATACGCACCTCTCTCCAAAGAATGAGCGCACTCAGGAAAGATAACACTGGCGTCTTGCCTTTCAGGCAAAAGCCTGCTTGGGCTTTTACTTGTAAGAGAGCACAAGGAAGAAATGGAGCCTCGATTACCCTGCAGCTGGGCTCTTTGAGGTGCCTGGAGTTAGAGGGAAAAAAATGGGCGCTCCATTCAACACAAAAATAAAAGCACTCTCCTCCAGAGCAACGCTGACCTTGAGTCGCGTTGACTGAAATGTCGTGGAAACTTTGATGGCAGATACACACCTCTCTGGGGTGACGAAGCAAGAAGCAAAGTCACCCAGTGCAATGCTGCTCCCCCAGAGCCAGGATTAGGGGAAAGTCATATGCTGAGAAATAGACAAAACAAAGAGAAGACCTAAGAAAGTCAATCCCCAAACCGCAGTGTATCTGCTAACTTTATCTTATGCAACATACGGGCTTCTACATCACCACCAGGGACCCGTTCATGATGAATGGCCGCCAACACGCCTTCCTCCTTCCTCTTGCCCTTTCCTCCAGAATTTCCTCCTCCCTCCCTGCCTAACTCCTCATTCACCCAGCCAGGCCCAGGTGCTTCCACCAGTTCTTACCAGTCAGCCCAGTGTCCCCACCCCCACCTCCTCCTGTGAACTAGCTGTGGTGGGAATGGCGCTCTCCACTGCTCACCCGCAGCTAGCTCATTCTCCTGCTCTGAGGCTCTCCTCTGCTCCTTTCCCTCTTAACCTTTCAAGGCTGGCTCTCCTCAGCGCTAGGCCTCCTTCTCTGCTCATCCTCTCACCTTCCCTCTGGCTTTGTGCCCTGTGGTGCCACTCTGCCTCAACTATGGGTTCTTCCTTGTGCTGCACTGACTTACATCCAGCTGCCCACCCAACAGTGCCCCTTTGCTTTCTCACAAGGTTGGAATCTTCAACACAGAGTCCATGACATACTTCCTGCTGCCTCCCTGTGCTATTGCTTATGAATGCCATCAACGAACACCCCCAGGTGCTGATGCCTGACTCTGGGTGGAGGGGAGGCTTCGTGTTCCCCCTCCTTTGGTTCCTCACAGTCGAACAGCACCAAATTCTGTGAATTTTACCGTACTTCCTTTTTTTTTTTTTTTTTAGGACAGGTGCAGTCAGAAACAAAGGCGAGCAGACGGGCAGGAAGGAAAAGAGAGGAGGAAGAAACATTTATTTTATTTAGTGGCTCATATTGGTGGTGGCGCCCCCGCACCCCAGGACCTGAATTCAGGTCATTGGAATGTATGTGGACTTCACCCAGTGAAAGGCAGCTGAGCAAACCACTACTCCACTAGGTCACACTTACCCATACTTCTTAAATGTGTCTACATCTTCCCACCTCTGCTACCACAATCCGAGCCCAAGCCGCCACCACGCTGGCCTGTATGTCTGCAACAATTTTCCTGCTTTCCCCACTACGTCCTCCCTTTGCTTTCAACCCACTCTCATTACAATAACCACAGTGATCTTAAAAAAAAAAAAAGAAAAATCAGATCATAAAAAAAGTAATCATTTTCCTGCATAGAACCCTTCACATGACTTCCCAGCTTTTGAAAGAGTTCAGTTAATTACCCTGATCCCCGAGACCTCCAGTAATGCTCCCACGATTCGCTCTCATGCATCATCGTCTGCGCCGTCCAATTCCGTCCCTGCAGTAGAACTTTACAAACCACCCAGGCCTCAGCCCTCCTAGAGGTTTTGCTTATCTGGGTGTGAGGCATGTCCTGGTTAATGAAGCTTAAAAGGTTTCCATGTGATCCTAACACATTGCAGGTCACGACGCGTGAGCCATCTTCCAGTTCTTTCCAAAGCGCTGGGCTCGCTCCTGCCCTTGGACCTTCCCGGCTCCCCGCTCAGCGTCTTGACACTACAGTCTGACTCCATTCAGGCGTCACTGCAGCTGGGGTCATTCAACAAGGATTACCCCATGGTGGTCAAGCTCCTACCAGCTCTCCCTGCTATACATCCTCGTAGCATCTTTTAATCTTCAGCGGGTCAAGGACAGATACCAGAGATTTCTATTTTTCACAAGTATCCCGGGGGAATTCTTCTCATCAGAAACTTTCCTTTCAATGGCACATTACCCATGTGACTGAGCACCCAGTGAAGGGAGACCCCTCTCCTGCGGACAGGAAGTCTGCCTGGTCATAACTTCCCTTCCTTGGTTTCTTTCCTGGAAGCTGCATGGACCAAATAAGAACCTCAAATATCTGAAGACACTTTCTACGAAACTGTGAGCGCCTTGAGGGTAGAAGCTATAAATGTCTTCTTGGGTTTTGTTTGTGTGGTTGTCTTAAATGTTTCCTTTTTAAGATGTTTTATAAAAGCAAAAACAACATGAAACAATGCAAATACGTATACAGAGAAAGACAATCATCTCCTTGCATTCGCCCCAATCCCAGCTCCAGTGAACCAGGAAGGAGAGTGGAAACAGCCTGTGACCTTACTCCTTCAAACCTCTGCAGGCACTTACACACATGCAGGGCTTAGTTTGTTGTTTTCCCCAAGGTAGAATCAAAGTGTATAGAGTACTCTGCAACTTTTGTTGTTTAAATGATATATCATTAGTATTCCTACAAGTCAAGCGATACCAGTCTTCTTCCTAAGTTCTCTGCAGGTAGGTGCACATGCTGGAGGACTTAGAGTTTTTAGGTCACTGCTTAGGTCAGTGCTGTTCCCTGAGCTGTGTTAACAATGAGTTCATATTTGGTCATATACAGTACTATGTACATATACACACATCTATACACATATATACATTCTCAGGGATAGATTTTTGTTTTACAAAAAAAAAATGTAATTATGTTATATATATTCTTTTCAGCTAATTGATTTTCTTACTTTCTCCTAAAACCTTTCCCAGTTACTCACTAGAGCTCTCATTCTTTCTGGTAACTCCACAATATTCTAAACTGTAATGGTGTTTTCATTTATTCAGTTAGTCTCATACCGAAGTGCCTTCACTTTGCTACCAGCTTGCTGCCCCTCTGAAAAATGCTGCATTATTTTTCTTATACATATATCCTACATAGACCCACTAATGTGAATATTTCTAACCATGGAATTGCTAGCTGAAGTGATATCTTTTCTTTTTATTTAATACTCATTGCCACATGGATATCCTGAAAGCCTATAATAATTTGCAGTTCCACTGGCAATGGATGAGCATCTGTTCTTCTCTCCACGCCTTTGAGGCAGAAAGATTTCTTGCTCTTTTCACTTTTTGCCAGTTTCATGTTTGTGATGACTGCATTATTATTTACTCTGCATTTCCCTACCAACTCTGAGCTTGAGAATCTTTCCATGTGTATTAAACTTGCTTTACTGTGAATAAGCATTAATTAATTGTTGAAATCTTATTTTCTGTTAGAATGCTTGTCTTTTTGTCAATTTGTTAAGAACTACATACTTTATGAACTATTTTAACCCTTTTTCTTTCGGCTTCTTTGCAAATGTTTTTCCAAATCTATTCCTCTATTGATTTTAATTAATAGCATCCTTTGCTATACAGTAGTTTAAAATTTTTCGAGGTTGAAAAAGTCTAACAAATCTTTGATAATATAAGAATTTCCTGACTTAATTAGTCTCTCTCACTACTGAATTGCAAATTATACAGGATGAAGATTTCCTTCTAACATTTGTGTATGTTTTTCTCCCTTGTGACTTTAATCTGAAATTTATTTTCATATATAATGTGAGATTGCCAACTTTTCTTTTCTTCTATATGGATAAAAGTACAGCTAACATTATTTATTAAATAAATTAACTTATCAATGCTGAGTTGAGATCACTGTTACCATAAATTTAAAGTGCATACTAGGAACTATTTTTTTAATCTCTTTTTGTTACATTGTTAATTCTATTCAATTCCCCTAAAATCTGTTAATATTCTAATTTTGAATCACATGAAGTACAGAAATTAGATGAAGAGAATTGATCTTTTTATTAAGTACAATCTGTGACAACTGAGAATGAGAATTGGACACCACTGTTTCATTCTTTATATTAATGAAAAGCTTTGATGTTATAATACTTTTTTTAAATTTTGGCAAGTAGATTCTCTCAGTGGCTTTCTTCTATTTTTATTAGATGTTTACTTCCATAGGCAACTCACTCTGTGCAACTGACAAGGTCTTGTCCCAGATGAGTTGGTTTCCTGGCATATTTTAGCAACATCTTTTGCAAAGTGGTTCATTTTGTCAGTTTTTCTAGACTAAGGTCTTCATGAGGTATGTAACTGTGTATTCCAAGAGTTCCCAACATTATCTATACTAAACAATAACAAGACATTCCCAAGGAAACAACAGAAAATCAGAGATTAAGCATTGGGGTTCAATCTAAAAAATTCAGTCTGAATTATGCGGGCAATCGGCATACATTTTCAGATGCGAGTGTAGAAATATCTTCAGATGGCAGACGAGAGCAATTTGACAGGTTCTGGGTTGCAATTTGAAAGTATCTGATGATGTTATCAGGAACCAACAGTTGGTAGCAAATTCTCATCTGCAGCTTGCCTGGGTTTAAGAAAACAGTCATTTCCAAGTCAGGAAGAGTGGAAAAAGCTAGAAACATTAGTAAGGAGAGTCATAGCCAATGAACCAGTGATGAAGAGTAAAACTGCACATAGAAAACTTACATTGTGCTATAAATCTAAGTTACCTCAATAAAAAGAAAATAAATAAGCATTTTAAATAATTAAAATCAAAAGCTTCTTAATCTGGAAAAGCCAAACCAATGTTTTAAACCAAAAAAATCATTCGTTCATTCCGTCTCACATAACTAACTTTTTTAGTGTAGTAATTATTCTACACATTAAAATAATTTCCTGTGTATAGGTTCCCCATTCCTTAGATATATTTCAACACACCATGTCCTCCACCACATCACCAAGTGTTCTTCCACATTGTCCAGCGGGCTCTGCTACCATTTGCCCCCGCCCGCCCGGTTCCCTATTGGTCACCTCAGTTCTGTTGCAAATGTCATGTAACTAATTTTGATCTTGATCTGTTAGCAATTTATTCATCCAATTCTTGTTAAACTCTACAATTTGTTGTCCAGTTTTATGAAAAAACTGTATTCTAGATTATTTGTCAAAGTCCTTTTCATGAATTTCTCTGAACATGAAAAGCATCCAAATAAATAATAAGTTCTACAGATAAAACTTCTGTAAATAATAACTTCCTGGAAACGTAAAAGAATTTTTGAATGACCATCGTCAAAGATCTCATTTGTAACACAAGTGACAAGCAAGTATGCTCCTTTCATGACATTCAATAACCAGAATGACGAATAACACACCAGAATGTAATTCCAGGTAACATTTAGAAGTTTTAAATTATCACATCTTCACACAAATTATCTGCTAAGAAGGTAGAGCATCATTTTTTATTTTGACAATGCTTCCCATGAGATTTCCTCACACCAAATGAGCCCAATTCACTTAATATGTCTCCTTCTATGCAGACAGAGAAATTTTATGTGGGATATCCCAAAAGCTCTTTAAGAGCTCCCAAGTATCCCTTAAGAAAAAAAACCTGTTTATTTAGAAGGCGATTCTGGAAAGTTATTGTCAAAGTATTAAAACATTAGAGGGTATTGTTTCACATCAGGGAACTTCGCAGCTTGTTTTTCCCCTTCACAGGTGTGGCTATGCCAGCCGCCTAGCTCTCCCGTCAGCCCGCACGCCAACTTCACCCTTTCAAGAATCTTCTCCTGAATGAAGTTCTTCCAGGTGTAACGATGCAGCTTGAAGAGCACAGCAGCACCACGAGTGACACCCTTGCTGGTGGAGACCTTAATCCAGTGGTGCGGGCCAACCTGAGCTCAGACATTCCCGTAGATCCGAGAAGCTGTGTTTTAAATAGGCAAGTTCATCTGGCATTCAAGAGGTTGGAGGGCGGCTTATGAGAGATTTTTCCAGAGATGTGGTAGTTTTTTGGGGAAAGGGAGACCTTGCTGAGTATTTTAAACCTGAATAGGTGGCTGTGTTATCAGTAAGAAAGTCAAGTTTGCTTCTGCCCATCACTGTTCCCAGGTTTCTTGTCAGAAATCCTCATGGGGCCTATAGGGTTCCCAGGAGCCCCACTCCACCCTGCATTCCTGGTCACCATCGATGAGCTGGGGCATCAGGTGATCAGCCTTGTCCCCTGAACAGATGGGGAATTCCAGTCACCATCGTCACACACGGTCGGGGTCCTTACAGCTAGTCAGTGGACCACCAAGTGTCTTACCCAAGGGGGTTTGTCTCCTGTAGCCGTTGCTTTTGACTAGCCTTGACAGTCCTCAGCTGAGTAGGGGAGCTTGCTGTCTCCTGGACTTGGTCATCACTGTTTATGCTTTAAAGGTCATTTGGAGCCGCTCCCAATGCCTCCAAACTTTCTAGGAAGCAGAGGGATTGTCTTTGGGTCTTGTATCACCACAACCGTTCCTTGATTTGGAGACTCCCTTTTGTAGTCTATTATTGATTTCCTGGGGTGATTTTTCAGCTGCCCAGCCCTCTGCACCCCAGGGGTCGGCTCCAGGTGCAGCTGGCACGGCAGCCATCCTGGTGAGTTCCTGGGCTGCTGCTCAGGCTGCCATCAGCCTCCCGGGAGCCTTTTCCAACACCATCCTTCACTTCCCTCTTCTGGAATAACTAGCTCACCTCAAATTCCTTTCCCACAAAACTGGACCACACAAACAGGCCTTCTTCCATTTGCTGTATATTTAACCTTTGTCCTATCTTTTCATTCATTCTGAAACACCCATTTCCCTTGAAGCTAATCATTCTCCCTCCCTCCAAGAAAACCCATGTCCTTTTCACCTTATTTTAAAAAACACATTCTATTCTCCTTTTACTCTCCTTACCTCCCTTCCATTTTCATTCACTTTCCCTTTATCACGTAAAATATTACATTCCTAATGGGAACGAAAAAGCTACAACGCAAAAGTGCTGTTCTTACATTCCCTGGCTTTGTAAAAAGTGGCAAATGCCACAGATTGTCGCAGCCTGACAAACCTCCTTCACAGTCCTACCCTTTATTTAAAGAGCTACTAAAACTGTTAAAAGTTTGCCCAGACTCCAGACTGCGGAGTCAGATTAGAGAAGCTTTGCATTCTGTCTCGTTGTAGTTAGCTCATAATAAAACCTTTTTCTCAAAACCTGGTGCTCAGTTGGTGCTCAGCTCAGTGGACCTCGGGCAGCAGCAGACCCTTGTCCAGTCACAGGAATGACTGCTGAAATTTAGGAAAACACCTTAGTAACGTGTGCCTTTGCTTATTTAGTGCATTCATAGCTTAAGTTGTTCCATTTCCCGATAGGGACCCGTGCCTATTTTTAGAATAAACCCTACTTGGCTTCAATGTATTTTTTCATTAGCATTGCTGGGTGTTACTTGCTAACATTTTATTTAGAATTTTCCCTGTATTTTCATCCGTGACACTGATGGACACCCTTTCTTGGTGCTAGCATTTTTGG
Source organism: Solenodon paradoxus (assembly GCA_004363575.1). NCBI lineage: Eukaryota > Metazoa > Chordata > Mammalia > Eulipotyphla > Solenodontidae > Solenodon > Solenodon paradoxus. Next base: position 230,567 of record RJWH01000925.1, read on the forward strand.
GCTTTGGTATTCTACAGCTTGTTTCTATGGCCTTGAATAGTTTAGATAATATTGTGATCTTTTAATTTTTTTAATTAGAGACAAACTCAGCTGTGAAACCATCTGGTCCTTGTGCTTTTTGTATGTAATAATCTTAGGTTTTCAGCATTTACTCGTTTATAGCATAGAACACTACTGGAATTATTTTTGTGAAACACCTTCAAGCAAGAGAGGTACAGTTGTGATGATCACAATGGTGAGTCAATGAAAATATAACATTAAAGCACAGGAAAAAAATGCAAGCTGAACTCAAACTAGTCATTCTTCCTGAGATAGTGGAAGTAAATGCATGCATTTTTCGTGGAAAATAAGATTAACCAGAGGAATGCTTCGTCATGTTCTGTCCAACATTAAATTTGGATGTAAGTCACAAAATGAAAAAAAAAAAAAAGAAAAAGAAAAAGCAAACCCAATAGACTATAAAGTTAAATCATTTAGTTAACCGTCAAGAAGAACTATGTTAACAGTGGTAATATTCCTCCTAATTTCTAGAGCTAACTTTCTTTAAGAGTGTACGCAGATGCTGTTCTTTTAGAAAGCACATTTGGGATCATTCTAAATTGTTTCAATTCCTGGAAGAGAGAAGGGTTCATTCATTCCATGGCTGAGGCTCTCTGAACTGCCCACATGTTATTTTCTACTTTCTACTCTAAAATTCTAAAAGGAACAATAGGGAAAATGAATGTTATTACTCTTTGTGTTGTTTAAGTGACATACAATGACATGGGTAGATGTATAGGCCATTAATTTAGGAATATAAAGTAAGGTAAAGGGTCTTCTATGCCATTTTTAAGTTTAAAAAGAAAAAAAACAATTGAGAGGAAAGAAGGGAGAGGAAGAGGAATTTTTAAGGAAAGAAGAGGAGAAGGAAGCACTTTATTTATTTTTGGTGGTCTCCCAAAGCCCCTAGTCCTTGGGCTTTACATACCCCAGCCACCAGCTTAGCACCTGAGCTACCAGGACAAAAAGAAACCTTCAGTGGATTTCACTAAATTATTTCCGTAAGATCTTGTCTGACTCTCCTTTTTTATAATGGAATAGAATGAACAAAATCACAAGGTCACCCAGTAAACATATAAATGACACCTGGGTTAGTATGAGCTTAAAAAGAAATATAGGACAATGCTCTTTTCTCCCTAAGAAAGGAACTTTTACAGTCAGGGCCAGACCAGAGTGAGGCAAGAAAGCCACCAACATCACCAAACTCAGCGAGACAAGATTGTACACAATGTGCCAGCCCTCACCTGTGCCACCGAGTGGTGCTTGAGAGTAAGATGTGATGGTGGACAAGACACTCCTCCTTAGTCCCAGTGCTCTTTCGATTCATTCCTTTTTCATGGTTTCTCTCTCTAGAACTTGTTCCATAGAAGAAAAGTACTCTTATTCATTCTGCTCTGGTGATGAAGATGTGTAAGGCTCTCAGTTTCCTTGAGCACAGATTGTGACACGCATGTTTCCCCTTTTCACTGCTTTCTAGATCTTTGCCCCAAAGGTGAGCCAGAAGTATTCCTTAACTTATAAATAGACCGATCAATTTTTAAATTCTTTAATTTATTGAATGTGGCTGCCCATATAATTTCTAAATTTGGTAAGGCTTGCTTTTTGATCAGTATTACATATAATCAACTTTTAAAATGTTCTATTGGATTTTCTAAAACAACTTTCTGCCTTGAAGTACTTCAGATTACATATTGAGAATGGTGATTGCATTATTCAATTCTTCGATATCCTTGCTTTTGTGTATTAAACCTGACTCTGAAAAAATAATTTTGAAATTTACAAAAAATTTGAGTTGTCTTTGACATTACATTTTTATTTAGTACACACAGGTTTTCTAACGTTTATTCTCCATTAAAAACAAAAAGCCTGTTGCAGTGCCTTTAACCTTATATTCCTCTTTGTCTGTTATTTTGCTTTTCCTGTGTTCTTTATTACATTTGCTTGGTATCTTTGACCATGTCTTTATTTTCAACTTTTCTTTAGACTTTGCATAAAGAATTATACTTTGTATAGTTTTTTAGATTTGTTTTCTTCTAGAGTATAATTGGCTTACTGATATTTTAATTCAATTTATACACTTCTGACTTTTAATGGGAAAATTCAGTCCATTTTCATTTAACACAATGATTCGACTTTTATTTACTAGCTTATTTTACTTATTTCTTCCTTTTACTTTTTTTTTTTTTTTTTTGCAGGTTGATCAAATTAATATTACTTCCATTTTGCATTTTCTTGATATGAATTCTCTGGCAGTTATCCATTCTATTTCTGGCTACTTTTCCTTTCCTGATGTTTATAATCAAGTAATTGTTTACCATTACATGAAAACCAGACACACATCTACCCACCCCAATACTCTCTCTCTCCACTGATTCTGCTCCAAACTTGAGAATACTTCCCTTCCCACCCCAGTTCCCAGCCACTCCCCAGATGAAACCTTTGGAACACTTACCTCCCCTTCCACCCACACCAGGTGCCCAGATTTGCTTATTATTTTTAGTTCCAGACTCTTTTTAGAAGAGTTGTCAAGGCAGATGGTGATGTGATCAATTCAATAAAATAAGACTTTCACAGAGTGGAAGACTCACCTGGTCCAGCAGAGCCACGAACTTCTCTGGGCTCTGAGTCCCCAGGTGCTGGTAATATACCCTGTGGGTGAAGATCCCTTTACCAGCCTCCTAAGATTTTATATTCTCATCCTTCCTACTCATCTGGAGACTTTGCATTAATTGCCCATTAAGTAAAAACAACTGGTAACATATTCCTGGTTTATTCTGCAAGATGGCGTGGTACAGGAGGTCTGCAGGAGTCCATTTCCATAGTCTTTTTTTCTCTCAGTGGTCAGCAGTTTCCCTTATTGTAGCTTCTTGGGTTGTATATAAGCATTTCAATGCCTGGGTGATTCTTTCTCCTCAGTGGAAACTTCTAAGGTTTTTCTCAATTCGTATAGCTCTAAGATATGTCTAGGACTCTTTTTTTTTTAAACATCATTCTTTCCTAGAACTCTTCAGCTCAGAAACTTTTCTCGCCTGATTGCCTCTTCTGTCATATTTCCCAGCATGCCTTCCTGATTTCTATTCATTTTCAAATTTGTATCTTTGTATTTTTGCTCTGCACTTTTGAGGTACCTTTCTCTCATCTCCCAGGATTCTTAAAATCCCAGGACTCTGATCCTTGGAATGTATGTGGACTACACCTGCCGGAGGCTACACACTTAATCACTAAGCCACCAGGGTACCCCACTTTTTATTTTTTTAATCTTCTATGCCAGGAGCTCTTTGTGCTGAGGATTCTGCTTATAATTCTTCCTCCCTTAGGAATATTCTTTCCCTTGCTCACTGGCACTTTAAGTACTGGGACATCTTAAGTGGTGGCATTCACAAAGCCAAACATTAATCTCAGCCTTCCCTGGCTCAAGCAGAGTAGATGGATTCCCAGTCCTCCAGTGAGATCCTAGGAGAAAGCCCTTCCTTGTCTCCTCAGATCTCTAGTTCAGAGGAGGCAACTCCAGCCACCTGTTCAGCTACTCAGGAATCAGGGTGGCCAGGTACACTCCCAAGTACCTTCCCCTAGGTCCTCTGTCAGGATTCTACTAGGGGCCCTGTTTGCCTCCTGGAGGCCCCAGCATCTGCTTTCCTCAGGAGAGGCAGACTGGTTAAATTGCAAGTAGCACAGAGACAAGATGTGTTCAAGCTGCTATCTTTCTAGAACCCACTGTTCATGTCTTAGAACTTATTTCTGCATTCTAAAGCTCTCAATAAACATGACTAAGTGCCACCGCCCCTACCACAAGTCTCTCTGGTCTAAGTTCTTTCTATTCATGATGCTGCTCTCAGACTGGTTTAATTAGTAACATATTTTTTAACCTCACAAAAAAGGAAGTTCCAAGGTAGGGTGGGCTTCAGAGATGGTTGATTGAATCGCTCAGCAATGACATTAAGATGAAGATTTTACTCTTTGCTCTGCTTTGCCAGCCTTGATGTTGGCTTCAAACTCAGACTGATGGCGAGCTGGCTGCTGCGATTCTAGACAGCACACTAGACATGACAACATTCAGAAAAGGAGAAATTCTCTCATCTCACTGGCCACATCAGGATCGCACAGCCATTCCCAAACTTGGCAAGAGTAATGGGACTAACCAAAGACCAATCATCTCTAACCACATGGCTGTTTGAAGAGAAGACACCTTAAAATCAGGAACACCTCTCAAGCTAAATGGTCTCCATTCGATAAGCAGGGGGGTTTTTTTACATGAAAAAAAGAACGCTTGGCATTTGAGCGCAAGGTGCCTTACAGATATTCTGCATTTAATCCTCTTCATAACCCCTGAGGTACCTGATATTATCGTTTCACAGATGAGGTACCCAGAGCTTAATGAACTTTTACAAGGTCACAGTTAATGAACCATCATTTCTGTTAGATTCTATGTCTGTGAATGCAGCCTAGTCAGCAACAGAAAACATTCCTTTACATACTAATTCTCTTGGACCCCATATGAGAGCTTAATTAGGTGCTCTATGGCACTCTTTCATATGATGGCGCCTTGTAACTAGCTAACAGCAATTCAGTCATGGTGGCTACCAGTTGTCTCTCCCTGGTGTTGCTGAGACTGTGCGGAATTGTATGGTTATACTTTAGAGTTCACCTTTGTTGTATTATATAAGCTCTAGAATTCTCTCATAAAAAAAAAAAAAAAAAGCCTCAAGATCTTCCATGGAACAGCTGAGCCCGACACACTAAACACTCTTGGCCTGCATATTTGTTTCATATGTTCCCTTAAAACCTAACAAGCATCTAGAAAGTTAAATATTTTATAGCCCTAGTACACATGAAACTCTTTGCACTGGGGTTCTGCAGTATTGTGTGTTTTCTCATGATAGAAGCAATACAGAGAATATTTTTTTTCAGGCGAGGTGGGAGAGTGCCTGAAGACCTACTCCCCAATTCTCCCCCCACACCTAAGGAAATCATTATTAACTAAGTGGTGTATTTCTACAGACTTTTTGCAATGTAATATTTTTGTTTAGTTTTCATTTATTATGGAAATCTTCAAATATACATAAAAGTAGAATTAGTATAATTAAGTCCAATGTTCCCATCAATTTCAATAACAGAAAATGCATTATAATATATTTGACATCACAATTTAGTGATTTTAAAAAATATTTATTATAAAAAATTTGAGTTCATAAAAGTTCAAGTAAATGTAAAAATAAAATGTAAAAAATAAAAAATCCTTATTCTCACAACACCCTTAATTCCAGTGCTCAGAAACTTTTTAATGTATCAATCTAGACATTTTCTATAAATTACATATTTTTGCAAATGAAAAAACTTCACACACAAGCAATCAGATCATACATATTAATATTTTCTTTTTCTACGTACTCTATCTTGGACTTTTTAAGAAGTCAATACCTAGAAGTGGCCTGCATTCTTTAAGTTACAGTGTTCCACTGGAAAGCATACTTGACTCAGGCATTTGGGGAGGGTAAGAGTTAGCTGTCTCCATATGTAGATTCTGTCTTTGAAGTCAGAGGTTTATAAAACAGACTGTGTATACTCCAGGGTGTAGGCAAAATGACCCATTGAAATGAGAGGTGAAACAGAACTTCCATTCATTTTTATCTTACTGTTTAACATTTTTGCATATTTTAAAACATACACCATAATAGTGCATTAACACATTAGTATAGTTTATAAATAAAAATTGCCATGAGCGTGTAATCACAAATTTTAAGTATGGGGTATAAGATTAACAAAGTTGGGGACTTTACCAAATAGGGTTAGCAAGAACCACAGAAAGCAGAGCTACACAGAAGAGTGAAGGAGTGGCTAACAGCCTGTCCTCTAATTGTGACCATGGTCTGTTGGTGCCACACATAAGGGACATGAAACCCCAAGCCCCATGGGAACTCTTTAATTAGAAAAGCCTGTCCTTGGCTGAGGACCCTATAAATGTACACTAAGCAGCTGTGCCCCAAATATTTCTGCAGATTTTTTTTAAGGGGAAAAGAGCCCAAAGACTTAACTACGTTAAGAGCACTTTATTCTATAAGATCCCTTTAGGGAATCACAATCTTGTTAGCACATTAGGGGTTCTAAAAAAGATCTCATTTTTGGAATCCACACCCCTCAGCTTTCCCCCCTGTAAATATTTGTTCGAAAGCCTATGGAACTGTAACTTTGTGGAAAACTGAAAAACATTTGAAAAATATTGATCTGGAGGTTTGCTGCAGGAAAATGCTACCCAGAAAATGTTTTAATTTCCACCTTTCGGTATGAAAGTCAAATATAAATATCATAGATGATTTAGCTAAAGAAAACAATTGTACACACATATAAGGCAGCGAGGAACTCCCATTTAATTTCTAATTTGAGCTTCCTGAATTCATTTCTTCTTCTGCCGGGAGTTTATAATTTGACGCTTACGTGCTCCAAAGCTAAGCTGTGCTTTTCCCATTTGTGTAAAACATGGCCTACTCTATAAATACAAGTGCAAATTAGATTTTGGAAGTTTCTAGGAGTAGGGAAAGAAGTTGTGCTGCCAAGGGGTTTAAAACCAGACGTGTTACAACTTAGAAGTATGGGTGTCAGCAACATGTTGTCACAGCGTGTTGTGATGAGGTTAATGTACATGTTTGTGAAATTAGCTTGTCAATTTTAGAAGGCACATACCCTTGCTACAAATGTTTATTGAACACTTACACAGCCAAGTTCAAGAAAGCATAGATTAATGAAGTGCAATCCTGTAGAACATGAGGGAAGGGGCACAATTCCATGGAGATGGAAATCACCCACTGGCATTAAAGTGTGGGAGACATGACTGATCTTGACACAGTCAAGGACTGCCCTGCAATCAGATCATTGCCAAAAGTTCCAAAAGACATTGAGTTTAGACTTGTTAGAGAAGCCTTTTAGAGAAACTCCAAAACTCGGCTCAAATGGTAACAGCTTCAGGAAGTCGTGGCTCACCGATGCATCCCCTCCGAGCTTCTAGCTACCCTTTATTCGTATAATTTGTAGCATGAATTTCACTGCATTAAAACTGTTGGCTTTCTTTCTACTGGACTGTGAGCTCCCTGAGAGTAGAGGTGATAGGAGAAAACGCAGAAAAGGCTTGTAAGTGGGAACAGAAGTGACAATTATTCTTTTAACAAGTTGACTTACAAGACAGGATTACATTACAATCTAATATGCATTATGATGAAAGGTGTATACAATGCCAGGGAGCAGCAGATCAGAGACCCTCACTCGACATGATAGGAGGTCAGATGTCCTGATCGCAAGTTTATGGTAGTCATGACACAGAGGTCAAGAACTGAAAAGCCAAGGGCCTTTCACAACCCTCAAACTGTTAGGCCAACATCCTAAAAATAATCAAGTACGACATCTGCCAGTGCAAGATCGCTCTTCAGTAAATGAAAACAAAACTAAAGCAAAAATTTTAAAGTATGTAAAAATTAAAGAAATCTGAAAACTACAAAAATTACTACCTTGCTTCAAAGAATTAGCTATCAGCGCCCAATATATAACTATCCAACATTATTAAAACCCCTGCCTGACTTAGGTAATCTCCCTTCATCCTTTGGTTTTGGGCCAAAATTTCACTTTCCAGAGGAAGCATTCCTTGACTGCCGCATTAGGTCCTCCTACCTCCTCTCCGAGTCCCGAGCCTCCATGATCAGCTCTTGGACCACCAAAGGGCTCGCCCTCATGGTACTTACGATATAGTTGGACTTGTTCATGTGTTCACATAATTATTTGATGTATAACTGCTGCACCTTCTAAAATGCAATTTCACAAAGGTAGGGAATACATTCATTCTGTATTCCTACATCTAACAGAGATGCTGCCACAACCAAAAGCTTTAAAATACCTGTCCAGTAAGTGGGCTTACCACTGTGTGTGTGTACGCGTGTACCATCAGAGCCAAAAAATTCCGAACATCTGCAATATAAGATCTCAAGGGAGAAGAGAGAAAAAAATGGTTAACGTGTCAATTCACTTAACCAGAGATGCTATTAATAGGCAACTATGAAAAACGAAAACCGCAATGACAAAACTAACAAAAAAATAATCTTCACACCGACACCTTAAATTTAGTAACTGGCCTTTTCTTTTATGTTTAAAAACAGGTTAACTATGCCCAAAAGGCAAAGGAAAAAAATAAATTTAGAATGAAAAATAAATTGCTTACTTTCTTCATTTACCAAAGACCCTTCATTTTTCCAAAATGATTTCTAAAACTCATGCAATGATAGGACTTTTTATATAAGACAACCTACACTATATAAAATTATTTTAATTTTTTTTCGCTCAGAATTGCAGGATATCTTTTTTAGAATACATTTCCACCTCCACAGATCATTATTTTAACAAGGGTAGAATTTAGTTTACTGTACTGAGGTGATTAACATTTATTCCAATATGGGACAATGTGGATAATCTGATCATAGTCCCCAACATGTTTTAACAGAAAATATTTTCCTTAAATAGCCTGCAAGCTCCACAAAAACTAGTAAGCAAGGAGGGATTTAATGGTCTATTTTTGAAGACTGCTGAATAACTGATAGATAGCTTCAAGCATTCACCCTAAGCAGTTAAAATCAATTAATCATTCATTGTAACTGGAGCAGAATATAATTAATTATGTTAGCTTGACTGGTTCAAGTTTAATTTCACTGAAAAATCATTATAAAAATCATTATGAATATAGGTCATTATCATGAATTATTGCTAAAATAAATAACAGTAATGAATGAATTTCTCTATTAATTTGATTCATTTTTTAACTTTCATGGAAAACTTCAAATATAAACACAGAAAATAGTATAATGAATCCCCAAGTACCCTTCACCCAAGTTTCAACAATCAGCAACTTATGGTCAGACCTTTTTCAACTAAATTTTCATTCTATACAAATCAAGTCAATTATTTTTAAGCAAATCCTAGACACTATTTTGAAGTATTGCAATCTGCATGTCTAAATGGGCTCCTTTGAAAAATATAACCATACCATTATGATACCTAAAAATAATTGTAAAAATCCTTTAAAAATCATCAAATATCCAGTCAGCTTTCCATATTTGCAAGTGATCTCATTTTTTGCTAGGTTTGTTCAAATCAGGATCCACATAAGTATGTAGATAAGTATCGTAAATATCAGTCTATAGGTCTCAATTCTCTTTTAATCCATCTTTTTCTCTTATTCCTTACAATTCACTTGTTGAAGAAACAGGGTCATTTGTCCTGTAGTTTTCCAGTTTAGATTTTGCTGATTGAATCCTCTGTGGTATCGTTTAACACGTTCCTTTAGTTCCTGTACCTTTAGTAAAAAGATGGTTGGTCAGGATTAGACATTTGGCAGGACTGCTTCAGAGGTGATGTTTCCATCAGGAGGTACAAAATGTCTGACTGTTCTCTTTGTGAAGTTAGCAGCCACTGGTGATCATTGTGTAGACCCATTGATAAAATGGGGATATTCTATCTTTCCTCTTTATTAGCTGAACTATTTAAGAGCTAATTCCAAAGGTAAATTATTTTTTTAATTAGCATATTTAACTCAAAGTAAAACTTAATATGAGCTTCAATCTCTTGCAGGTAATTATGCTGTCTGATGATAAAATGTTCTCTGCTTTGGTCAGTGGGAACTTCTTCCAAAATGCTTCATGAATCTTTTGACAGACTTTCAAGTTTCTTTGACTTCTGGTAAGTCAGTGTTTTCTAAGCTCTTCTTTTTCATTTCTTTTCCTACACAAAGAATTAGTAGTCATTTACCCAAGGGTTTCATTGGAGAAAAAGGTATTTCAAGACCATAATTAGACTAATATATTTGACTATGATTTGAATTATACCCAAAACTAATAAAGTCAATTAAAAGTAGTCTTCTACTATCATTGCTAATAAAGTCATGTGGCTGCATACATGTAGATTTTTAAGTATGGAGAGCTCAGATTTAAAAAATATATAAATATATGTCATACTAATTATGGAAGTAGTCTTAGAAGTTAATGCTAAGACTATATAACTTGACACATGTATCTTACCAATGAAATTTTTATCAGTGATCTTTAAGAAATCTTTAACCCAACAATTCCACTTTTAGGAATTAATTTTATTATTAGACTTAGGATTTTCCTTGTAGAATTGTTTAAAATAATGAGCAATCTGGAAACCTAAATATCCATACAATATGGAATTGGTTATTTAAGTGTACAATACATCCACAGAATGAAATATTTACAGTCATTAAAATGCTATAGATACAATGTCAGTGTTAAATATGAAAGCTGGGTTACAAAAGTGTGCATATTGTGCCTTTAGCCACATGCATAGAAAAAAATCTTGAAGGCTATTCCCAAAATCTTAACAGTGCAAACTAGACTGTTCTCTCAGGTTTCCACTGCTGATTTAGGATTTGGTTTCTCTAGTTCTGCCAAGTCAGATTATTATTCATCCATCTGCTTTCCAGTTTCCAAAATTTTTTTGAAGATTTCTTCTCTTTAATTTTCCTTATCCTTGTTAAATTAATGTTCTTTTCTTTCCCCAATTGCTGTCATTGTACAGATTTTAGGAAAGAGCAAATGCTAACAAATATTTTGTTCAACCTCCCATTTTTACCTAGCATCCAGTTGCTCTTTATAGGAGAGAACAGACATTTTTAAGAGCTTATCAATTATAAAATACAAGGATTTCTACCGAAAATAATGCACATAAGTATATATCTAAGACATAAAACTTAGCATATTAGAACACAAGTTTACTTTGCATCCTACTAAAATAAAGGGTTGAATTCAGCAACAATGATGGAAACAATTAAAATATAATACACAGAAAGAGATTCATATGGAAGTTTTTAAAAATCAGAAATGTTCAAACTGAAGCTGAGCTCTACAGGGCAAACTGATTCTTTTTCCTTGCTAAGCAGTCAAAAATGCTTTCCAGGAAACTACAATGTCTCCTAACTCTAGTGACTTCCCTAAAGATGATGAAATTGCTGCTTTAAAAGTACATCCAACTTCTCTGTAGTTTTGGGAGACCTTGATCCTTAAAATCTGGAAAATGAACACCTCTTCTTGTACCTCTGAAGATGAGTTCTGAAATGCATTTCCTACACTGACTCTCCTACACCTTCAATTACAAATAAGTCACTAAATGTTTTCTCAAGCACAAGCATCCACAGTTACACAGCTGACAAGGACACTGATCCCACTAGGTCTTAAGATGTGCAGGCCACAGGGACAACAAATAAGGACTTGTAGTTTGCTTAATTTGGACAAATTCTCAGTGTTCACCAGTCTGTAAGTGTACCAAAAAAGTATATAAAGAATTAAAGACACCTCAGAAAACAGACTGATCAGAAATAGTGTTGTTTCTTCCTTAAAAAGTCCTTCCCAAAACTGAATATTACCTAACATCGTGGGGAACAGTAAATCTAGTAACAGTAACAATTTATTTTATTGATTCTATTTGAGTTGTTGCTGGAATTTAGAAAACTAGGGGAAAAATCTAAACAAAATTTAAGCAGTCAGTTTGTAAGTAAAAACATTTGCCATCAAGATATTGATTTTTTCATAAACAAAATTAAACATACACATTTTGATCTCTGAATTAAATATAATGAAAAAGTATTACACATTTACTTATTTAACAAATACTACTTATTTATAGCTAGCCTTTTAAAAAACATTTGGTGAGGATTTTTCAGTGTAGGGCCCCATCCTAGGCTCATAATATTTTTTCTAGATAAGACTAAAATGTAAGTTCCCTCCTTATTTACTATAATGTGACAAAGGAGAAAACCATGGCTCAACTTCTTAAAATATACTTAAACTAATCTATTAAAATGAGATGTTTAGCATTTAAACTTTGTAAAATACATAAAAACCATTTCTACAATGACTTAGTTCTTTCACCAAGACAAATATTTTTAAACACATTGAATATTGATTAGAAATAATATAAAGCACTTATAGCTATGTTTTCTAAATGTTCATTGTGTGCAGATACAGAAATATCAAATCATACATTTTCTACATAGACTTCCAACTAGGAATAAACATATCTACCTATACTTATGTGGGAAGAGATCATTTTCTTCCTGCTTAACAATTTCCATTAGTTATGAAAAGTCTTACAAGAAATTTCTTTTTGATAGTTCTCAAAGAGTGTGAACCTTCAAGATGATTTCATCAAGTCTATTTATTAATGCATTTCAAGTTTCAAAAAACCTTACATCTTTGCACAATACTTTTTTTGCAATTTTTAGTAAAAATTTCCAAAGTGAACAAAAAGATACTGTATAAAACACAGTGGACATTAAACTGACAGTAGTATTAGATCTCATTTGTCTTGATCCTTTTGTTTTACCACATCTTGATTTGCAGTGGAAAGAGTTCAGTGCACGTATCTCTTTTCAGAAAACATTTAACTTAGACTCAAAATAAAATAAGGCAGTGTGTAACTGCCAAAACCCTACCACAGGATAACATTACAAGCAAAAAAATGTACATGTTCCAAAGTCTACCACACTCAGTCTACCACACTCAAGAAGTTACTAAGAACTCTTGCAGAATAAAAGTCACCATTTTAGAAATGCAAACCCACTTTCGACCTTTGCACAGTCCAAAAACAAAGGCATTTAAATGATTTAAAAGCAATTACATATATGTCTACCTACTTGCTTGTTTAGAATTATTTATAGTCTATCTGGGGTTTCATGTACAAAATTTGTCTCTAAATCATGTACAAAAAGCTGTATTTTGAAAAAAGTCACCACATACTGTACAAGTTTACAAGGAAGAGATCCCATTATTTTCTCTAGCATTTTTGGCCTTGCTGGCTTGCGTCACATTATGAGAATGATTGTGTAAACCTTATACTCTTAAGAAAAAAAAGGAAAAAAAATCAAAACACATCTTTTCCATTTTCCCTAAATTGCCTCCTATGTGAAGCCAGGAAAATCACAGCTGTTTACTACTAATTTAAGTGATGTAGCTGGAAAACAGAAGCAATAAATATGCCACAAGTTTAAAAATGTTTTTATAATGCCCCCTTCCATTCCTGCATAGCAATAAGCCTGTAAATACATTGAATGTTTTTGCTTTCTTTAAAATGCCAATTATTTACATCTGTTTAAAAAATAAATTTGGAATGGGACATTGTGCTGTTACACCTTCATTGTTAAAATATTTTAGGGAAAAAAAAATGTCAGAAGGCCTATCTAATTTTAACTACTAGTTGAGCAAATCACTCTTTAGTGGTTACCAATGATCAGTAATGATATGCTGAAAAAACTATTCAAATACCTTGATAAAACAAAGACACAGCTTTTCTTTTCCATATCAGACCATCAAAAGAAAACCATAATTAGCATACTTTAGATATATGGAAAACACAAATGCCTACAAATAAAAAGATACTACTTTGCTGACATAATTTCTACCAAAGCATGAATAAACTTTCACCCATCAATTCAAAATGGAACTGAATTAAAGTTTAAAATAAGTAAGCAGAAATCAGACATTAAGAACTAACTCTGAAGTAGTTTTGCTGCATTTGTCCAGTTTGCACAACAGTCAACTGTGTTCTTCAGCTAGTCGCTCATGTGCTCTTAGCAGCCATTTGATAAAGACAACGAGTATCAGAACCAACTCCATCTTAAGAAAGGGGTAAAATGATTCTTGTTTCAAAACTGCCTGTGTAAAGCATTACAGAATCCTGGACCACTGAATACCACCATTCTCTGTTATCCTGAGTATGTCAATTAAACAGTAATTTTTCATTAAGAGAGAAAAAATTTTATAATACAAAGAAACATCCATATTGCAATTTCTGTTTACAATTGCACACAGAAGTACAGTGTACGTAAGAAATACATGTCTGCATATAACAAGGTATGTACATTGGCAAGTGATGTCTCCAATGTTGAGGTGGTCGAGCCTCCTAGCCTTGATTGGCAGTTGAAAAAAATATATATTTCAATTTGTGATAAAAGTTTATCGAGAGCCAAGTTTTGCCTGCAAGTGAAGAAAATGCAGCAACGAAGAACAGGGAACACAGGGCACATAATAATATTCTAAGATTTTGTGCCTTTAGTTTAAAAATATCTGTCCATAAGAAAATTGGGTTCCTTTTCCACCCCCACCCCCAAATTGGAATTTTCAGGCTTAAAATTTAAGTAATTCCACCTGGTCTGAGGACATGATCTCTTGCCATTTTTTTTCTTCGACTGTTATTGGTGAGGGTTTAGTTTGGGGATGATGATTTAATAGGTTTCTCTTTGGAGTGAAGTTTTCCCATTGTAGGCACTAGGAAGAACCAAGGCAAAAGCTGCAGTTAACGTCTCATGTGTCCCATTTGATAACTCTCCCGGGGCCTCTGACGCTGGGGTTGTTGAATGGGCTGTGGAGGTCTCCTCCTCTTTAAAGTGCCTGTGAGTCACAAACAAAGCAAAATAGAATTATCATGGGCTTTTTAATCTTTGAAAGTAAAGCTGTCATTTTATTAAAGAAGGTTCTAGGTTCAGTGCTGTAAACAGAAATACATGCCATACAGGTAATTTTAAATGTTCTGGTAGTCATTATGGAAAAAGTAAGAAAAATTTTTTAAAATATTTTTTATCTTACTTAACCCAATATGGCCAAAATATTATTTCAAGATGTAATTAATATAAAAATAAAATATTTTTATACTGTCTTCAAACTCTGGTTTATATTTATAACATATCTCAAATGAAATTAGTCACAATGAGTAGATTAATACGGATTCTGAGGAAATTAATGAGAATCTTTCAGCAAATGACAACCTCTTTGAAACTCAGATGCCTAATCTAAAACAGGATTCATAGATTCTTTTCGTAAGGATTTTATGAGCATTCACGTAAAAGTGTTTAACACTTTTTTTGAGGGTTCAATAGATTAAAGAAGTTTTTAAAGGTAGAATCTGCTTAAAGTGAAATCAAGTGAAAAGAATTATATTACTGAATAGGGGTCATACTGGTATCCCAAAAGTCATACGGCCCTTGGAAATCCCTAAAAAATTTGGCATACATTCCAGAATGCGAACACTGCAAATTTGCAAAAAGCACTGATATCAAAATTAAGTTTCCTGATTCAAACCAACATATGGTCCCAGCGTAACTTCTGGGCTCTTGTCCCAAGACAGATAAATGCAGAGAAACAAGTGAGGGAAAATAGAGAAAACTATTAAGAAACTTAGGCAAAAGGCTACTGGAGAAGTCTCAGAGGAAGAGGGGAAAAGAATCTTTAGCTAAGGTTCTCCACTGCCACTGCCTTGGGACAAGGTCCTGCAGACAGCACAGAAGCCACAACTACCTTGGAAATGGGGAGGGAGAAATAAATGGGAACTAAATGTAGAGCAGCTGCTTCCTAACCTTTTATTCTTCAAATCCCTGGAGCTAAAAATACATCTGTTTCCAAAGCTATGTCTTCCTGAGAGACAAAGGAAGAAGACCATACCTGAGGAGTTGTCTAGAGGTATGGAGATGGTTATTTGGTGACTGAAGCCTCAACCCCAAGACTCTCCCACAGACTCTTTCCCATAAACACCATCCCTAGGGAAAATATGCTTATATGCCAGCAAACGCTTACAACATTGAAAATAGTAACAAAAGCATAGCTACAAGATAAAGACCAATTATTTCAAAGTAGCCCTACTATCATAATAAGATCAAAATGAAGATACTAGAATATGAATATAAAACAAGAAAATAAAAATGAAAATTTCTAGATCTAAATATATTTAGACATTCAGGACAGATTCGCATTAAACTGGTAGTCATTACCTAGATTGGATTGATAAAGAGCACACTTAAAAATCAACTAAATAATTCATCAAGTAATCCCATTCTCTAGGAGAAAGCACTGTGAAATTAGTTACTAAAGATTCATTTATAATTCAATTCAATATGCTGCTCAAATTTTCTTACCTGGAAGAGGTTTAGGAGGAGGCAACTTTGGATTACTACTTGGAGTATGAACACTGCATATCTTAATAAATCCAGCCATTAACATGATCAGAGCAATTCCCATAAGTAATACTGCCCACCAGTGAGCCTAGAAATAAACAGATGTTTCCAGTGAAAAAACTATAATATCACTATTTAAATTTTACATTAAAATACATTCAAATTTTAAACATTTGTTGGTTAGGAGTTACATAGATATAATATATAGGCACATAAATATTAATTTCCTTAAATATAAGAAAAGTGTAAAGAAGAAACAGACAATTACCCAAAATTTTACTTCCTAAGGAAGTCTCCTTTCTATATATCTGTCATATACACACAAAGAACACACGCAAACTGGAATCATTCTGCAGTTTACACTGTATTTTCTGGTTTACGCATCTCCTCCGCCCCTTTTTGCCTGTTACTCTTCAAGAGTATATTTTGTTTTTGTTCTCTCCCTTGACTTTGAAGATATATATAACTTGCTTTAAATTCTACTACTGTATAAATATTTAAAAAACTCTTTTTAAACTATTTTTTTCCCCTAATAAAGTCAAAATAAATTCTCTTTGAGGTCTCCTTTTCTTTTTCCTCCCTCTCTTTATCTGGAATTTGAGACCCAGGTTACTGTTATGAAATTATTTTTACGTGCTATATCTTAATTCTATGATAGGATAATTTATATCTTATTTATAGAAAAATTAGTCACCATTCTTAATAATTTTAATTCTTTTTGCAATTAAAAATAGCCAAATTTTATACAGTCAACATGTACCAAAATAAACATCATACAAAATAATCACTTTAAAACAATGTACCATCACATAGGCTTAACAGATTCTTATAATATATATTATTAGTTCTTACTAATTATTGCCCATAAAACTTCCATTTAAGAAAATTTTCTATGATCTATTATCTCATATAACAAACACCTACTACTTTTATTCTGTTTTCTTTATTCAGCAGTGACAATATAATTACAATAGATAAGAAAATAAAAATTCATACTGTGGCAAAATACCCCGTCAGTTTTTCTATGTGTACATAAAGTCTTTAATAAATATTTTAATTTGTTTAATCTGAATGATTATTAAACTTAGAGAAAAGTTTCTAGTACTAATTAAAATCTGGAATCAACTAAGAGTTAAGTTGTAGCAGGATGTCCTGTTATACCTAAATATTTTAGCATGTAATTCCTAAAACAAAATATATCTTCCTAGATAACCACACGTAATCATTAAGAATCAGGAAAGTGACACTGATACATTACTCCCATTTAATCCTTTAAACTTCATTCAAATTTTATTACTTGTCCCAATACCATTCAATTCAGAATTACGGGTTGCATTTAGCTGCCGTTTCTCTCCTGCGATGTGTTCCAGGCTTTCCTTGGTTTTTATAACCTTGAAATTTTTGACCATTACACATCAGTTATTTTGTGTTAGAATGTTTCTCAACTTGGGCTTCTTGGACATTTCCTTATCATTAGGTTAAATTCATATATGTTGATACACATATCCCAGAAATGCTGTGTTCTCATTACTTCCTATCAGAAGACAAATGATTTTGACATTATTAATAATGCTAATTTGATTACTGGAGTAAGATGTTATCTGCCACAGTTTACCATAAAGATACTCTTTTCCCTTTTTAGTCAATAAACATGTTTATAAGGATAATTTAGAACTATGCAAACATTCTGTTCTTCTAACTTTTGATTTATTTCCTCATGGTTTCCTATTTGTTTCAATAGATTACATGAGTGATGACTATCACTGTTTTTTGGGATGTGTTCTCACAAATCTCTGACTACTTTACTTTCTGGCACAATAAGAAGTACAAGGTTCATCATGTTTTTTTTCCCTACCCCAGCCCTGGAATCAGCCATTTTTCCAAAGAGCCTTGGTGGTTTCTAGAATTGCCCCTGCTACGTAGACACCTTCCTCACAAAACTAGTACTGTCATGTCAAACAAGCTGCCCCTCCACCCAGAGCCCTTTATCTTGCTTGGGCTCTGAAACCTCATACTGGTTTTCCTCCTCACTCTGGTCAGGCTTCAACATCCTGTACCACTAACAGCTCCCCCTACCCAGTAAGGAATGCCTATCTTGCTTGGCTGTACCTAATAGCTTTAGGAATGAATAATAGCTCAAGAAGGAAAAGGGAATAGGAAATAAATGTGGGTATGCATGCGTGTGTATGTGTACACATACACACGCATGCATACACAAATATATAACTTTCATTTTGAAAGCAAACTTACTATGATTTACACTTAACTGGGGTTTCTGAAAAGTTCCATGTTTCCCAGATTAGATCTCCACATTGAATTCCAGTTACCTTCTTTCTCTTCATTTTCATTTTTATTCCTCAGCCTTTGAAAGTTTCTCACTGTTACTTACATCACTCATTATTGCAGAGACTGCAAACTCAAATGCCTATAAGGCAGGTAAGATGTAAGGCATTTCAATCTTACTGATGAAAGGTTTGAATTTTTAAGAGAAGCCACAAATCTGAATTTTTACATGGAATCTATTTTTAAATGTTGAAATTTCAAATTTTCTAAAAATAGTATGTAGGACATACGAGATATCTTTGTAGAGCTGAATCTGTCGAAAATCACAAGTTTTCAGAAGTCACTTCTTGTAGCCTACTGAAATTGCTCAACAGTTTTCTAGAATTTTCTTTTGGTTTCTATAAAAAATAATTTTAGAGCTCTGTTCTCCCTATGAGTCTTTAGGATGATTTCCTTTTCCCTTCTAATATAAGTTTTTCATAGCCTCCCCACTGTTTTATTCATCCTCAAAGAGACACATTACTAATCCGAAAGCAATGTGTAAGAACTGCCTCAACTACATGCATGACTGCTATTCTGACTCTAGCCTGTTAAATAAATACGACATGAGATGAAGTAGGACCTTCCAACTCACTGTCTGAATTTCTGACACTCTGACCTAGAACCAAAATTACCAATGTGCACGGTTACAAGTGCTCTTTCTGCTCTATACCAGTGGTTCTCAAACTTGGCTGAATATTAAAATCACCCAGAGAACTTTTAAAACTCAGTACCCAGACCAAATTTCAGATCAGGTAATTTTGTTAACACTATCAGATGATACCATTATGCAATCAAGCTAAGAACTATGTAATTGTCTCTACCAGGAGCAAGAAAACTTTTCTATAAACAGTAAAAACTAGATTACTGCAATTTAAAAATAGATTAATATTTTAGACTTTGAAGCCTAATAACAAATGTCAATAACACATTATTTATCAAAACAGAAAACAGATCAGATTTCACCCATGGGCTATAGCCCTATACAGCACAGTAGTTTGGGCAACAGTACCTAATAGATACCATTCATCACTTATTTTTTCAGTTGAGGTCTCATTGTTCTGCACTCACCCCCAGGCCTCTCCTTTCAGTTAACCTCAGTTCTATCGTCAGAGTCCAAGGGTTTTATTGTCTTAAAGGGAAGGTGCAGGCAGGAATGAAGGAGCGAGTAGGCAGCCAGGCTTGAAGAAGCATTTTATTTTTTTAAAGTTGTTCACAATGGTTGTTCCCCTAGACCCAGGACACAAACCCAGATACCTAGGATGTATGTGGACTGTACTCCTTCTGAGGCAGCTGACCGAATCATTGCTTCACCAGAGTATGACTGGTGCTTTTGTTTAGTTTTATATGTCCGTTTGCTTTTTTTTTTTAAAGAGGTTTTAGACTACTGCAGTAAAGATAGTCAAATCTTAGAAAGTATTTCAGAAACACTTTTACTGGTAGAGAAGAGTTAAACAAAGCTTAGCAAAAGTTTGTATAGTAATTTGGACATACAAGGAGGAAATGACCAGTTGGTTCTGACAGGAAGTTTCTCAAATCAGATTCTCAGGATAAGTTTTTACTGCCTACTTAAGACTTGGGGCCAAACAAACTTGGCAGCCTGAGTTGAGCCCCTGAGCATGGTTGCTGTCATGAGTTTGAGGAAGAATGGGGTTGTGACAGCAAAAGCACCAGCAGACAGCACGGGGTGGGTTGGGGGTGCGGGGGTGGCGGCCACAGCTGACATCTTCAGGCCAGCCTTGAATGGCAGCAATGACCCAGACCCTTGGCCCCCATCATGTAGTGGAGATAAAACCTCCTCCTGTATCTTCTGGGCGCAACACCTTATTTTCCACAGGGGATGAGTGAACTTCTCACCAGGTTAAAAGGTCCCCATGTTTGCTTTATTTGTTATATTCCGCATGTGAGTAAGATCATCAGGCATTTGTCTTTCTTCTCCTGACTCGTTTCCCTTAGCATAATCCCATCTAGTTCCAACCATGTTGCTGCAAATGGCACGATTTTCGTTTTTTAAAAATAGCTGAGTAGTATCCCCTTGCATACATGCCTACATCTCTTTATCTAGTCATCTATCAATGAGCACTGACTTGGGTTTCCATTTCTTAAGTATTGTAAACAGTGCTACTATGAACATAGGAAAACACCTGTCTGTCCAAATCAGTGCTTCATATTCTTCAAATAAGTAGAAGTGAGATTGTTAGATCAAATGGTAGTTCTATATTTAACTTTTGGAGGAATCTGGAGACAGCTTTCCAAAATGGCTACACTAATTTATATTGCCATCAAAAATGAACAAGGGTGACACGAGAGAATATGGAGACCTCATAGGGGTGAGATTCAGGTCCTCCCACAGGGCAACTGGAAATTCATCTATTCTCTAGAGGCAAATACTGAGGAAGGGCAGGCACAGAAGTTGCAGAGAGAGTGACTTTCATGAAAAAAAGGGTAGTCAAAAATGTCCCAGTATGTACCAAATTGCGGATGTGGGACTTGGCATGATATCTGCAATGGGGTGCAACTGCAGGAGGACAGGAATGAACTAAAGAGACACGATAGAGGCAGGCAGCCTGCCTATCACCAGGGCCAGGATGCAGAGGCAGGCGAGACCATTTATGGCATGGGGTGGAAGCAGAATCAGCGCAACGGGAGAAAACACTGGGGCCTGCTTGGTGAAACTGAACTGACACCACCATAAACAAAGGCAGTTGGAAAAACTGCCCACCCCCACCACCTTCCACCACCATTTTGCACTGGAGTCTTAGGAGCCATCCACCGGATATCCCGCACACCAGATATCCCACCCAGGGATTAAAAGAAGAAGGAAGTCTCCAGGAAGAGACTAAATCTCAACTACCAGATAGCACCACCCTTTGGGTAGAGGCGGAAATGCAGGCTGCCGATTTGGGGCTAGAAGCAAGGTGAACACCCTACACAACAACATCACTGCAAGGAAACCAAACTCACAGAAATATAAACAGAATGCCAAACAGAGTAAAGGCACAGAGAAACATATGTGAAATGATGTATCCAATCAAAAACCCAGGGGAAAATCTGAATACAGCAAACATGCAAACTACCCAGAGATGAATTTAGGGTAGCAATGACTGACATACTCATGGGAATCCAGAAGACAAACAGAAAATAAAAGAGAACATGAAAAGGGAAAGAGAAGAAATGAAGCAAGATATCAAAGAGTGAAGAATACAATAGCTGAACTGAAGAATTCAACAGAGGAACACAATAATAGGATGGATGAAGCTTCCAACAGAATCAGCGATCTGGAAGATAGGGCAGAGAAAATCACTCAAGAAAGCCAGCAAAGAGATTTTTTAAAAATGCAAAGAAAGTAAGATAGCATTCAAGACCTTTAGGATAACATAAAAGGAACATTTACATCACAGGGGTCCCAGAAAGAGGAGAGAGAAAGGGGGACATAAACTGTATTTGAAGATCTAGTAGATAAGAAATTCCCACACCTGAAGAATGAAGTAAGCCTCCAGACCAAAAAAACGCAGAGTTCCCAATAAAAGAAACCCAAACAGAACTACACATAGACAAACTGTCATCGAAATGTCAAAAATATGAGATAAAGAATCTCAAAAGCAGCTAAAGAAAAATGTGTCACATACAAAGGAGTCCTCATAAGACTGTCAGCAGATTTCTCAATTGAAAGTCTATACAAACAGAAAATGGCATGATATAGTCGAAGTACTAGAAAAAAAGGACTTTCAACCTAGGATACTACAACCTGTGAGATTATCATTCAGAACTAAAGGAATGATAAAAAGCTTTTCTGATAAGCAAAAGTTAAAGGAGTTCATCACCACAAAAGCAGTTCTGCAAAAAATATTAAAGGATGCGCTATAAAATGTAAAGAAAGACCACATAAAAACAGTAAGATATCAAATATAAAAAGTGGGGAGGAAGAAAACAAAAATATGGATAGGTAGAATGAGTGGAAGATTAATATGCTTTCAAATAAAAATAGGAACCAAACACAGAATTGTTAATGCTAACTTCAGGGTAACCTCAAAATACATCTCCAAGGGAAGAGCAAAGAAGAAAACAAGAAGGGAAACCAATCAAAACAGTTGCACCCATCCGACCTAAGAAGAGAAAGAGAAGAACAAAGGCATTGTCTGGAACATATGCAAGACAAATTACCAAATGATAGTAAGTACCTACATATCAATAATCACCCTAAATGTTAATGGACTGAACTCACCAGTCAAACGATATAGATGGGGCTCAATGGATTCAAAAGCATAACCCAAATATCTGCTGCATTCAGGATAAAAGATAAAGGCTCAAAGTCAATGGTTGCAAGATAATCCTACAGTAGAATGGCAACCACAAAAGAGCAGGAACAGCTATTCTCATTTGGATAAAACAGACTTCCATCTAACGAGCATAACAAAAGACAAAAGTAGACCTTTTATAATGATTAAAGGGTCAATTCAGCAAGAAGACAAATGGTTATTAACATATATGCATCAAATGGAGCATCATAATATATTAAGCAAGTATTTTTAAATCTGATGAGACATCGATAGCAACAGAGTAACAGTGGGAGATTTCAACACCCTATTACAATATGGCCAGATCAACCAGACAGAAAATTAACAGGGAAACAGTTGCTTCAAAAGACCATCTGGAATAGCTAAGTCTAATAGACATATACCAAACACTTCCACCCAACTACTACAGATTTCACTTTTTTGCTCGTGTGCATGGAGTATTTCCAGGGATAGATAATGTGCAGGGACACAAAACAACTCTCAACAAATATACGAAGATTGCAATCCTACAAGCATTTTCTCTGACCACAATGTCATAAAACTAGAACTCAACCACAGAAAGAAAGATGGACAAGGCCATATTAACTGGCAACTAAACAATATGCTTCTGAATGACTCGAGTAAAAGAGGAAATCAAAGAAGAATTTAGAAAATAATTACAGACCAATGAAAATGAAGACACGAGCTACTAGAAGCGATGAGCAGCAGCAAAAACAGTACTAAGAGGAAAGTTCATCACAATCCAGGCACAACACAAATAGAAATTATCACAATTAAATAATCTAACGCTACATTTAAAGCAATCAGAGAAAGAAGAACAATTAAAGCCTGAAATTGGCAGAAGAAAAGAAACAATCAAAATTGAAGCAGAAATAAATGAAACAGAAAACAAAAAGACAATCCAGAGGATCAATGAAAACAAAAGTTGGTTCTTTGAAAAAATAAACAAAATTGACAAACCACTGGCTAGACTCACAAAGAAAAAGACTGTAAAACTCTTATAACTAGAATCAGAAATGAAAGGGAGAAGATACAACAGATACCACAGAAATTCAAAACAGCTTAAGGGATACTATGAACAGATCTAGGCCAACAATGTGAACAACCTTGAGGACATGGATAGATTTCTAAAAAATACAGACAATACAGACTGAAGCTAAAAGAACTTAAAAACCTGAACAGAACAATCGCAAGCAAATAAATTGAGAATGTAAGCAAAAGTCTCCCTAGAAATGAAAGCCCAGGGCCAGATGGTTTTTCTAATTCGTTCTACTAAAACTTCAGAGAAGGTTTCCTATTCTTCTCAAACTTTTGAAAATATTGAAGAACAGAGAACACTCCCAAATATTTTTATGAGGCTACCACCACAGTGATAACAAAAACTGACAGACGACAAGAAAGAAAATTATAGATCAATGAATCCACAGATGCAAAAATTCTCAACAAAATATAAGCAAACCAAATCCAACAATGAATTAAAAATCATCATCCATCATGACCAAGTGATTTATTCCAGGGATGCAAGCAAAGTTCAACATACATAAATCTATTAATGTCCTATACCATATCAACAAGAGCAAAGAGAAAAACCAATGATCATATCAGTAGACACAAAGAAAGCTTTTGACAAGATACAAACCTCCATAAATAAAATCCTCCATAAAATGGGAATAGAAGGTACTTACCTCAACATAATAAAAAACCCAGGCCAACATCATAGTTAATGGCGAAAACTGAAAACATTTCCTCTAAGGTCAAGAACAAGGCAAGGCTGTGCACTCAGACCACTGCTATCTAACACCATACTGGGGGTCTTAGGCAGAGAAATTAGACAAGAAAAGGAAATTTAAGAAATTCAAATTGGAAAAGAGGAAGTAAAACTATCATTATTTACAGATGACATGATTATATATATATTGAAATCTAAAAATGTTGTCAATAGACGTTTATACTTCTATAATTCATCAAGGAACATAGTAAAGTGGCAGGCTACAAAATCAATGCACAGAAATCCACTGAATTTTTATATGCAAAAGAAATAATGAAAATTACACCATTTAAAATATTAGTTGAAAGACTAACATACCTGGGTATATACTTAACAAAGGCTGTAAAAGACCTGTACAATGAAAATTAAAAGTCCTTCTTAAAAGAAATAGAGGAGGACACAAAGAAATGGAAAGCCATCCCCTGCTCATGGCTGGGAAGAATCAACATCATTAAAATGCCACAGACTTATTTCTAGGAAACAGAACAAACAGAAAATCCTAAAATGTGTATGGAACAACAAAGACTCTGAATAGGCAAAGCAATTATTAGAAAAAAGAGGGAATATGGCGGATTACACTCCCAGACACTGAACACTATCACAAAGCAATAGTGATCAAAACAGTATGGCACTGGAATAATCACAGAAGCAAAGATTAGTGGAATAGAACTGAATCATCAGAAACTGAGTTACTGACATAGTCAGCTTACCTATGACAAAGGAGCCAAAAGCATACAATGGAGAAAGGAAATGGCACTGAGAAAACTGGACAGTTAATGCAAAGAATGAAGCTAGATCACTCTCTAACACCGTTCACAAAAAATTAACTCAAATGAACTGGAGACTTGGACATAAGACCGGAAACCATAAAATTCTTGAAAGATAGCATAGGAAAGACTTTCCACAGCATTGGCCATAGAAAGGCCTTTGGGGACTCTAACTCCAACATCAAGGGAAACAAAAAGAAAAAGAAACAAATGGGACTACATCAAACTAACAAAATTCTTCACAGTGAAAGAAAACATGACCAAAACCAAAAGGCAATCTACTAACTGGAAGAAGATATTTGCATTTCATATTTCTGACAAGGGTTTAATATCTAAAATATATAAAGAACTCATAAAACTCAGTAACAGAAAAACAGGCAATCCAGTAAAAAAAATGGGAAGAGGAACTGAAGAGACACTTTTCTGAAGACGATATATAGACGGCCAACGGGCACATGAAAAGATTTATCTTCTCCCTAGCTATTAGGGAAATGCAAATCAAAACAATGAGATATCACCTTACACCTGAGAGACTGGCTATTATCCAAAAGTCTGGAAACAACAAATGTTGGTGAGGGTGTGGAGAAAATGGAACACTTTTACACTGTTGATGGAAATGTAAATTGGTGCAAACCCTATGGAAAAGTTTGGAGATTCCTCAGAAAGTTGAAGTAGGAAATTCCATATGACACTGCCATTCCACTTCTGGGTGTTTACCCAACAGCCATTCACTGGCAAGAAATTTATGCATCCCATGTTTATTGCAGTCCTATTCACAATAGCTAAGAACTAGAAACTACTTAAATGTCCAATGTCAGATGAATGGATAAAGATATGGACATATATACAGTGGAATACACGGCCCTCAGAAGAAGTGAAATCCTGTCATTTGAGTCACCATGGATGGTTCTACAGGGGATTATGCTAAGTGAAATAAATCAAAAGAAGACAGGTATCAGCTGACCTCACTCATAGGTTGAAAGTCAACAGACAAAACAAAGGAACAGATGAAACAAAATCAACCTCTGGACACATAAAAGAGAACTGAGGATACCAATAGGAAATGGGACAGGTGGTGGTGGGGTGGCAAATGGTTGTGGAGCCTAATGGATAATGGTTAAGAATACTTGGTGACTTGGAGTAGAGCACGGTGTGATGATACATATCTGAGGAAGGGGGAACCTACACACGAGGTTATTTTAATGTGTAGAGTAAGTTACTACGATAAAAAGTTTTAAGAACGATAAAAAAATGAACAATCTGAACAACAAAATGAAGCAAAAAGTATGGCCAAGGGTTCCCTTTTCTCTACACCTTCGCCAACATTTGTTTCTAGTCTTTCTTATATAGGCCATTCTCACTGGTGTGAAGTGATATCTCATTGTGGTTTTGATTTGCATTTCCCTCCTAAGTGATGATAGGCATTTTTCCATGTGCCTGCTGGTCATCTTTATGCCTTCTTTGAAGATGTGTCAACTCAACTCTTCTGCTCATTTTTTGAATGGAGTGTCTGAATTTTTGTTGTCATGAGTTCTTTATATACATATATATTGGGTAATTACCCCTTGAATGATATTCAAGCATGTTCTTCCATTAGGTTGGTTATCTTCTTATTTTGCTTTTTGATTTGTAGTCCCTTTTTTTTATTTTTTATTTTGCTTCCCTTGCCACTTGAGGAGTCCCCCAGATATTGTGAAAATCAATGTCATCGAATATATTGCCTGTTTTTCCTTCTATGTATTTTTTGTCTTGTTTTACTATTTATTTTGTTTACACTGCTATATGATTTTTAGGATATTAAATTCATGCTTCAGTTTATGTTCATTCCACATCATATCCCCCCACCGGAATTCCAATGCCCTTTACCACCACCTTGTTAAATCTTTCCTTCTCTTATTCCCTCGCCATTCCTCCAATTTCCATGTTAGCCACAGTCTTAAATCCTGTGAATTTTGTTGAAGTTTTTCTGCTCCTTTCTTTATATTCTATATATGAACAAAACCATTCTGCGTATCTTTTTCTTTCTGGCTTTATTTTGCTTAACTGCCAGTTCCACACAGGTTGTTCTGTACTACTCTTTTCCTTCCTGTGTTATTCTGCTTAGCATAATTATCTCCAGTTCCATCCATGTTGCTGCAAAAGGCACAATTTCACCTTTTTCAATAGTTGCATAGAACTCAACATTGAGTACATACACCACAGCTTCTTCATCCAGTCACTACTGATGGCCGTTTAGGCTGTTTCCTTCTCTTGGCTACTGTGACAAGTGCTGCTATAAACATAGGGGTGTTTTCCTGAAGAGTTTTGTATTCTCTGGGTATAAGCCTAGGAGTGGGATTGGCTGGAACAAATGGAGAAATCTTCATATTGTTTTCCAAAGAGCTCCCTTTTCTCAACACCCTCTCCAACACTTGTTCATTTTCTGATGTATGTAATTCTCACTGGTATGGCGTGATCTCTCATTGTGGCTTTTTTTACTTTGCATGTCTCTTGATAATGAGTAATGTGTAACATTTTTGATGTGTTCATAGGCCATTTCTGTGTCTAGACAGGTGTCTCTAGAAAGGTGTCTATTCAGTTCTTCTGCCAATTATTTTTTTCTCGTTTGTTGAGGTATATGAGCTAATTACATGTTTTGGAGATTAAACTCTTGCCTGATCAATGTTGTCCAATTATTTTCTTCCATTTAGTGGGCTGCCTTTTTGTTTTAGTGGTGGCTTCTCAACTTTTGAATTTCATGTAGACCTAGTTGTTGAGTTATACTTTAATTTCCTTTGCCACAGGGGTCATTTTACTCCCAAAACATCTTTAAGGTTGCTATAATGGAGTTTTTCTTACATTTTCCTCTCTATTTCATGTTTTCTGGTCTTATATTCAGGTCTTAGATCTATTTTGCATCAACTTTTGTGTATGGTGCTAGCAACTCATCTAGCTTTGGTTTTTTGTTTGTTTGCAGGTCACTATCCAATTTATCCAGCATCATTTGTTGAATATGACTAGACTTTCCTTTCCCCACTGTATGGTCTTGGCTTCTTTGTTGTAGACTAACTGCCCATATAAACGTAGTTTTATTTCTAAGTTCTCAAATTTATTCTTCTGCTATATGTGCCTGTTTTTGTTCCAATACCATTGTTTTGATGACATCACTCTAAAATATAATTTGAAGTCTGACAGTATCATTCCTCCATTTTTCTCTATTTGTCTGAAGATAGCTTTGGCTATTCAAGGTCTCTTGTGGTTCCATACAAACGTCAGTAATGTGTGTTTAATTTCTTTGAAAACTGTTCCTGGGATTTTGCTAAGAAGTGCATTATTTATATTGCTTTTGGTAAGATGGCTATTTTACTATGTTAATTCTTCCGTTAGCATAAAATATTCTTCTATCTCTGTTTTCTATTTCTTTGATGGAAGTCTTAAAGTTTTCAATGTATAACTCACCTTTTTTGTTAAATTACCAGGTAGTTTATCTTTTCTGTAGTACTACTGTGAATGGTATTTCTTTCTGGATTTCTTTCTCCTCTGGTTCTCTGCATATAGCAACACCACTTTGCTGAATTCACTTCTAACAATCTTGGGTGCAATCTTTAGGGTTTTTCTAGGTATTACATGTCTTTTGCAAATAATTATTATTTCTTCTTTTCTGATTTGGAGTCCTTTTACCTCCTTTTCCTATCTTATTGCTCTACTAGTGGTAAGAGTGGGCATTCTTGTCCTGCTCCTGATCTTAGAAGAAAGACTTTCAGGTTTTCACCACTGTGAGTATGTGGATCTGTCCTATTTCCTATTAGGGTTTTCATACAAAGCTTTTATTATTTTACTATATGTGCCTTCTATTTCCATTTTAGTGATGAATTTTAATCCGAATTGGGTACTGAATCTTATCAAATGCTTTTTCTACATCTGTTAACACGATTATATAACTTTTGTTTTCCCGTTTGTTGATGTGGAATACCATCATTGATTTACATATGTTGAACCACAGATCCTATTTGGTCAAGATGTACAAATTTTTTTAAAAGGAAAGGTTAAGGCAGGAATGAAGGTGAGTAGTAGGTAGACAGGCAGGTGTAGGAAAAGAGAGGAGAAAGCATTTTTTTTTTATTTTGTTTTCCATCCTAGTCATTTCCCCAGATATGGGACAAGATCCGGGTCCTTGGAAAGCACCTAGGCTGTGCTCAGCCAGAGGCAGTGGACCAAATTGCTACATCACCAGGGCACACTACGTATAATTTTTTTTTATTGTGCTGTTGAATTCGGTTTGCCAAGACTTTGAGGATTTTTGCATCTACGTTCATCAGTGATATGTCTTTTCTTTTTTGGCGCTGTCTTTGATTTTGGAATCAGGGTAATGTTAGTAACAGTGTTGTTGGAGTTTTCCCTTCTCTTTGATTTTGCGGAATAGTTTAAGGAGAATGGGTGTTAGGTCTTTTAATGTTTGGTAAAATTCACTAATGAAACCATCTGATTCTGAAGCCTTCTTTTATGGGGAAATTTTTGATTATCTATATCTGCTGGGATCAATAAAGAGGAAGCATAGTTTAGATATGCAAGGCCTCAGCAGGGATAAAACAATAACCCAGGTACCTGGAAAACCAGCCCCTCCCCACTAGGGAAAACCTTGGCAGGGAGGTTTTTGTTCCCTGCTGAGGCTCAGGAAGAAGCCTAGAGGCTAGTTAACTTAAACCTTTTGAATGTAAAATCACTTTGTTAACAATGTTGGATTTACTTCTTGTATATTTTCTGTGAATGACTTCCTTGTGTAATGACAATAAATACTGGAAGAGTCAGTGACTGGGGTATCTATTTGGGGTGAGAAATTCCCCACAGCTTACCCCCTGACCCCACTTTCTATTTTAGTCTGTTTGTTTCTTTCTTTCTTTCTCAATCCTTTGCAGCCCCTCCTTTCAGCCCTGACCTTAGGTGTCCAGCCGGACATATATCCTCCTGGTTCAGCTTTCGAAGGTTGCAGGATTCTAGGCAACTGTCCATTTCTCCAAGACTAATTTACTGGCATAGACGTGTCCATAATAATTTCTTATGATCCTTTGTATTTCTACAATGTCTGTTGTACTCACCCCTCTTTCATTTTTTATTTCCTGTTAGGGCTTTCTGTTTTTTCTTCATGAGTCTGGCTAAGGGTCTGCTGATTTTATTTTTTTCAAAGAACTACCTTAGTTTCACTGACCTTTAGTCTTTTTGTTTTGTTTTCGATTTCATTTATACTGTAATTTTTATTATTTTATTATCTGATTCTGTTTCAATTGTTCTTTTTCTAGTTCCTTCAGGTGTGTAGTTAAGATATCCAACTTGAGATGTCTCTTGGTTTTGCATGTGTAGTATCACTATCAACTTTCCTCTATGAACTGCTTTTGCTACATCCCACATGCTGTGGTAGTTCTTGATTTTCATGTTTCAAGGAAACTTTAAATTACACTTAATTGCTCACTGATGCAAGAATTATTCAGAAGAACGTTTTTTAACCTCCAAATCTTCATGGTTCTTCCAGTGTTATTTTCCTGATTCATTCTAGTTTCACATTCTGTAGTTGAAGATGCTTTCTATAATTTTATCTTGCTAAATTGAGGCTTCTGTCCCAGAATATGGTCCTCATGTTCTATCCTTGATGATGTTCCATGTGTATGTGAGAATGTAAAAATTTTTCTGTTGGGGGCAGAAAGTTCTATATGTCTGTCAGGTTCATATGATCTATTACTTCAATTAGGGCTCTTATTTCTTTATTGATTATTTGCCTGCATGATCTATTGATGTAAGTGGGTGCTGAAGTCTCCTACTACTGTGTTACTGTCATTGTCACCCTTTAAGTCTGTCAGTAGTTGACAGATATGTACTTGATATACATATCTATACATATATATACATATATGAAAAGTTATCTCATGGATGAATTAACCCCTTGATCAGAATATAGTGTCCATCTTTGCTACATGTTACCGTTTTTAGGTGGAAGTTTATCTTTCCTTGTCAGAACCCCCACAAGAGCAAGTCTTTGAACAGGGATTAAAGTTTAACTATCAGGACAGTGAACTGCCTCTGGCTCCAGCACCCAGTATGCATCGTTGATTAGGAAAGCTGATGGACAAGTTCAACACGTGAGACGTGTAGTACATGAAAGACCCTTCACCGAGAAACAAAGGAATAACATAAGTTGAAGACCACCACCAATAACTTCAAAGGACAGTATCACCTTGCCCAATCAGGAACTGAAACCTGGTCCACAGACCTCCTCTATCCATCCCCCTTCCTCACCATGTGGGATTTCCCCTTAAAAACTCAAGCCGCTGGCAAGGCCTCAGGTCTCAGCCTCCCTTGGCTGGCTCCATACTCACTCTCTCTGCTTCCCACTAATGGACCTCCAACTTGCTTACTTGCCATGCCTGTCTGATATGTGGAGCAATCCTGAACCCACGGGGTCTGAATCTCCCTTGGTCAGATCCATCCCTTTACCCTCTGATTAAACCTCTGCTTGCTCACTCGCCTAAGCCTAACTCTGTGACCCCAAAACCTCCACATTTCTAATAATAGTATTGCAGTTCCTGACTTCTTCCATCCTCCTTGCTTTGATATATTTTCCCTCGGCTCTTGACTCAACCTATTTTTTTGTCTTTGAATCTGATAGGGGTTTCTTGAAGGCATATTACAGGGTGTTGTTTTTCTTATTTATCCAGCCATCTTGTGTCTTCTGATTGATAAGTTCAGTCCTTTCACATGTGGGGTAATTACTGATATAGTGGGCTTTATTGCTGTCATTTGAGATGGGGTTTTTAGTCCCAATTTTTATCTGTTGCTTCTTTCCTATTTGTTTTTATTTGCCTTTTCCTTCAGATGTCTCTTCTTTTTCCAAGGAAAAGTGCAGGCAGGAAGAAGCAGCATTCCACTATATTTTTTAGTTGTTTGTGCTGCTCGCTTTCCCCCAAGACCCGGGACTCTAACACAGAGATATGTGGCCCGCACTCCTTTGGAGGTGAATGACCCAACCACTACTCCACCAGGGCATGCCTCAGATGTTTCTTGATACTGATTTTCTCTGATTCTTCATCTTTCCAGTTGTTTCTCTTTAGGATTGAGTTTTGTGGCTACCTTGTGAACTGTTTGTAAGTCTACAATAGTCTTTTCTGAGTTGATGTGGCATCATATTTACATGCTTATACAGATTTCCTGTTTTTCTTTCCCTTTTATTTATTTTTTCATTTTCCCTGGTATAGAACTCTTTTCAACCTTTCCTGAAAGGCAGTTTTGATTCTGGAAAATCCATTAGTTTTGTATCACTAAAGACTTTACCTCTCTGTCATACCTGCAAGACAAAAATATTATTGGCTGGTAGTTTTAGTCTTAGTCTTTAGTTTTAGTCTTTTAGTATTTTGAATTACGTCATTCCAACTCTCTCCTGATGTGTAGGATCACTGAGAAGTCAGATGATAGCTTGATGGGTATACTTTTGTAGGTTATGCTTCTCTTTTTTCATACAGACTTTAGTAGTTTTTCTTTATTGTTGTTGGTTTTTATTAGTTTTACTATGTGTCTTGGTGCATGTCTTTTTGCATTTAGAAATCTGGATGTTCTATTGACTTCTTGACTCTTTAGTGACAGGTATGGCAAGTTTTCTATTATTTCTTTAAATAATTTTCTGCTCCTTTCACTCTGTCCTCACTTTCCAATACCTATTATCCTTATGTTTGTTCTGCTCATGGTATCTGATATTTCTCTCAGGGTCTCCTCAATTTTTTTTCAATCCTGTTTCTCTCTGGTCTTTCCTGAGGGTCATTCTCTGTGTTTTTGTCTTCAATTTCTGAGGTATGTTTCTCGGTGAGATTGAGCCTGTTGACGGAGCTTTCCATGCTTGTCTTTAATTCATATCCAGCAATTGTTCGGACTTCTTTACAGCCTCGATCTCACTAATGAAACAGTCCTTATAAAATATATCACTTTCACACACACACATACACATATATCACTTCTTTCCTAAGGGTGTGGATTTGCCTTTGAGTTTGTGCTTCCTGGAGATTGTTCGGTTTTTGTTTGTTTTTTTTATAACTATGACTCTGAATTCTTTATCTGTTAGGTTGTCCCATTGTAATTCAGTTTCTTCTCTGAGGAAATCCTGGTATCTTACTCTTTTTGAGCAATCTGTATTTTGTTTTGGAAGGGATTTTTATTTTAGCATGGCTTGCCTTCTCTGCTCAATCCAGTGCAAGGGGTGTGGTTGATCTGCATCAGGCAGGCATGTCACAACTCTCCAGAGCACAGAGTTGTGAGGCACCCTTAACTGGTGGGTGGGTAGGGCACAGTGACCTCCATTTTCTTTGTAGAGGCTAAGCAAACTGCAGCTCTCCGTAACACTTGGGTATGGGCCAAGGCATCTGTGTTGGGCACCAGACCTCCCCTTTCCACACTTGTATGTACTTTCATAGTTTCTAGTAGGACATCTAAGTCTCTAATCCATTTTGAATTTTTGTGAACAGTGTTAGAAAGTGATTAGTTCTGTTGTTCTGCATGTGGCTATCCAGTATTCTGAGCATCATATTTTGGAGAAGATTTTTCTTTCTCTATTGTATGTTCTTGGCTCTTTTGTCATAAATTAACTGGCCACGCATAAGTGAGTTTATTTTGGGGGTGGGGGTCTCAATTCTATTCCACTAATCTATGTGCCTGCTCTTATTCCAGCACCATAAGGATTGATTACTATTGCTTTGTAGAACAATATGAAATCCAGAAGCGCAATACCTCCACTTCTATTCTTTTCGTCTCATGATAGCTTTGGCTATTTGGGTTTTTTGTAATTCTATTCAAGCTTAAAAATTGTTCTATTTCCTTGAAAAATGCCATGGAATTTTGATGGGAATTGCACTAAATCTACAAATTGCTGTATGTATATCACCAACTCTTTAATTCTTTGTCTATTCAACTAGCTGCCAGAATTTGGGGGGGAAGCTGAGAGTCACTGACTAGATGTTGAAAAGAGTATCCTCTGACTAGGAAGGACTGCGCAAATAATTAGTTTAAAAAAAAAAAAAAAAAAACAGTTTCTATATCTGAGAAAATCTAAGAATTATCTGGGATTAATATTTAAATAGAGGTTCTCATGCCAGAAACCTAAAAATTCCATTTTAGCTATTCTGGTGCAGGATCAGATAATTTCATTTTAAACAAGCACACACACCAGACTGTGTTGCAGGTGAGTGTTTCTTAAATAGTGTAGATGAGTAGGCATATGCAGTACAGGTCCACTTTGAGCAATATAGTTTAGCATACCTAGTCATCATCCAACGAATGCCAGTAGAGCTCCGTATTGCTTTGTCTACTACTCTATATTTCCAAATATGTGGTAGGGAGGTAATATCACTTCCATAATACAAAGGGTCAATGGTCTGCTTACTACTTTCCCAGGCTTATGGGTTAGTTCTGTTACAGGAGATGTACTTCTATTCATTTCTCTCCTCTAGTCTTCCCTGTTCAAAACTATCCTCCACATAACCATCAGTCTTATGACTATGTTATTCCTCTATGTAAAAACCCTTCTTCAAAAGCTTCCAACCAAAGATATCCAAGAGCATTAAGTGGGAGAAAGAAATGAAAATTTAAGCACACAATAAATTGCATTAATAAAATGCATAATTGTGATTCTACTTTTTAGAAAAACTATATATTCCTATAATCATATAGATTCTGAAGAGCACACAAGAAATTTATCTTGAGAAGACTGGGAGTCCAGGATGAATCTTTTTATTATTCAATGTATTAGTTTCCCAATTAAAAAAATCATAATTTCCAAAGGGAATAATGAAAAAATTTAATTTGAAAAAGATGCACACTTCTATCACTTTATTCTGGTGCTTCTTCATAAAACATCTATCCATAGCCTCTATTTCTACTCCTCAGGATGTCAGCTTTTGTCATCATATTGAAGCAACCTTCTCTAAATCGGTTCTATTTTCTATTAAGACACTGCACGTAACTGAAAATGTTTCCATGTACTCATTTTTATCTTTATCCCAAACTAGACTGTTACACCTCCTTGAATTCATATCCTACAACATCAATAGCTAGTTCCAAAAAGTACCGTTAGACTAGTTATTAATGACTAGTATGTAGTCATTATTCTAAACACTGACTCTGAAACACTTCTAATAGCTCATTTATTTTTAAGTTGCCCACACATACAAATAATGTGACAAAGCTCTTATAATAAAGACAGGACATAAACACTGTGGTTCTTATACCTCTAATACTGGTTTTTCAATATCTAGACAGTTATAATTAAAAGATATACAGCAGTATGGCAGTAAGAGAAGCAGATTAGAGAGAGATAGCTTGGGTTTAATGTGGTTATAACTTTGTGGAAAACAAAGGTCAAAAGGACCAGCCCTAGTTCAAATTAACACACATTTACTGAAATGTGACACTCAGGTCCTTAAGAACTTCCCATTCCCTTATAGCAGTGCTCCTGTTTTTCTCCAAGTATCTTCAGGAACTTCGTATCTCAAAAGTTCAAAGTTTAGATGCCAATAATAGTAGCTATTCGGGTTTGATTACTGAGAAAATGAAACATCACAATGTATGGAAGATAAAAGGAAAAATAGTGTATTTGATTTTTCTGCTTTTTGTTTTAAAGGAAAGGTGCGGGAAAGTAGGCAGGCAGGCAGGAAGAGAGAGGAGGAAGAAACATCTTATTTTTATTTAGTTGTTCACATTAGTTGTTCCGCCTAGACTTGCAACATGAACCCAGTTCTTTGGGATGTATGTGAACTGTGTTCCTTCAAAGGCATCTGACCTAACAAGAATCCTACCAGGACATGCTAATATTTGAGATTTTTTTTAAATACCCCTTAAAAAGAGAATTATCAGGGAGTAGTTAAGTGCTAAATTGCATGTTTTTTTTCTTTCATATATACAGTAAACCAGGGGCAAGAATATCAACCAGACTAATGCAAAATGAGTGTTTTATCTCAAAAGACCAAAATTTGTTCACTTGTTAGAATCTCAAAGAAAGGGGAGCTGTCACTCATTCAACAAATATTTAATGAGTGTAAATTATTTTCCATGCTCATATCTTCCTTAGATACGAGTGTTAAGTGAAACTTAAGAGACAGAAAGAAGACATCCAAGAGTTTGATTAACAGTCTAGAAGTTAACAAGCATTTAATTAAGCCAGTGAAAAAAATTCTACACAAGAATCTGACATGTTGTTCAGTAATAATTTGTAGGGTCAGGAGAACATAAAGCAGGGGGGACAAAAGTAAAGATGATAAAAAATAAAAAGAAAAAGTTACTATTTCATTATGTAATAAACAAAAAAGACCTATAGAGTAACAAAAAATGATAAAAATAGGTATTACCGAAACACACACCCACACGCACACACACAAACTGGGTGAAGGACCAAAACACTCATTCAACTCTCTTCAGACACAGATCTTTACTATATTTAGAGAACTCCAGAAAAGTCAATATTGTTTCAGTGATGAACAACTCTTCATTCTCAACAAATGCACTCTGGATTTCCTGTGGGTCACAAAACCAATTGGGTTTCATAGTTTGTTTGTTTTTTATAATGATACCAACCAGCATCCTGCAGGGGCACAGAGCTTCCTTATTATCCTTCAGAAGACACTACATTCTGGACTTTGACTGTATATTCTTACATCCTTCAACACCCCATGTCCCACCTCTCACACCAATCTGCCAAGCAGAAAGCAACAAGATACTAATTTTTGTTACAAGTCTTTTAAGTTATTTTGAAGTTCACCCTGGGCAAGAAGGATAAAATACCACTGGGTAAAAGAGCTGAAAATGTCAGCTTCAAAGTTAGTATGTACAATTTTTATTCTCTAAGACATTTAAGAAATCTGCTTCATTCATCTAGCAAATGTATACTGAATCCTTACCATATGCCAAGCCCTGTGATAATATTGCATCTGTTTGTTAGTTTCCTAAGTGATCTTACATGACCCACAATCACCTTCCATTTTCAACATTATCAGGATGACAAGAAAATTTCTGTTATAAGACAGAAAAGGAGTCAATAAATTTCAGAAGTTAAAAAATCTGGCTGCAAACTTTAGAACGTACCATCATCACCTACTGACTTAGTTGGTTCAGAGTAGGGCCTGAAAATATGTATTTCTATTAAGTTCCTAGGTAACATCAATGCTGCTGTTCAGAAATGCACTTTCACAGCTCCAGATGTGGTGTTGGCTAACACTTTAAATATAAGAAGCCAGATAAATATTTTTGGCTTTGTTGGATCATATAGTCAATGTTGCAGCTACTTAAAATATGAAAGCAAAAAAATCCAGACAGTATCAAAATGAATGATATGCATGCTCTGATAAAGTCCTATTTTAAGGACACTGAAAACTGATTTTCACAAAATTTTCAAAAGAACATTATTTTGGTATCTTGATTTTTTTTTTCATTTGAAAATGTAAAACCATTCTTAGCTTACGAGTCATACAAAAACAGGCAGTGGGGTTGGATTTGGCTCTTGCCAACACCCTCTTCTAGATGAGTGGTTGGTTCCTCACCAGAAATAGCTGGGGAGCTTTTAGAAGACCCAGATACTTAAGAGGTCCATCATATGAGGTTCTGATTTAACTGATTTAAGATCAAACAATTGTGATTCTCAAGAACAACAAGGAATGTGAGCTACTCTGAGTAATATGGAGGTTCTTAAAATTAAGAGCAAAAATATGAGAAAGTTGATGCTTGTC
The DNA here is from genome assembly GCA_004363575.1 of Solenodon paradoxus. Lineage (NCBI taxonomy): Eukaryota > Metazoa > Chordata > Mammalia > Eulipotyphla > Solenodontidae > Solenodon > Solenodon paradoxus. The sequence goes on from RJWH01000925.1 coordinate 268,480, forward strand.
AAAAGATTTTTAAAAGACAACTCATAAAAAAGAAAATAACCCAAAATACAGGCAATTATTTAAAGACGCAATAAAATGATAAATTTGAAAAAATTTAAAGTCAAACACGGCTTTCCACAATATTTAAACAAAAGATTTAGAACATTTTGAGTGCAGAATTATGAATAAACTTGAAAAATAATAATACCCTGAATCCCCATCTAAATAAAAGGAGGTAATGATACAGGGCCTCGACAGATTTACTGCTGAATGCTCACAAAATGTTCAAGAACTAGATGACTCCTTAATAAATCCAAAGGATATTTATCACTATCTCCTGGCCAGGCATATAGTGAGTATTCAGCAAATACAGTGAGCATATTCAATATATTCTTTTTATAAAAAGAGGAAAGAAGCAGACAGGAAGTGAGATGGGGGAGGGGGGAGAAGCATTTATTTGCTTAGTTGTTAATCTTGTTTGTTTCCCCAACCCTAGGCCTTTGGACTTTACAGGAATTACACCACAGTCACAGACTTAATGCTTGAGTCACCAAAGCATATCTCAAATTTCTTTTATTACCCCCAAGGAAAGGTGCAGGCAGGAATTAAGGTGACTAGGCAGGCAGGCAGGCAGGCAGGAAGACAGAAAAAGAAACACTCATTCATTATATTTTGGTACCCCTCACCCCTCAACCCACCCCTGGGTCTCAACTGGGTCCCTGGGATGTATGTGGACTATGTCTAGTGGCCTATCTGCTAGGCTAACAGGGCACATGCCTCAATATTATTTTTTTAATATGTTCAACAGGGTTGTCAAAAACTTTTTCACAGAAAAGAAAGTCTTTATCACATCATTTTCATGGTAAGAGATGCAGTCAGTAACTCATACTTTGAAGCACTGAACTATTAAGGTTCTTCCTACTGCAGTCTAGTATGACGAGGAAATATGACCCAGAATACTATAAAAAGGTGACAAAAAACCAAAAAGCACTACTGGAAAGTCAGTGAAATTTAGCCCTCAACCTGTACATAGATTCTTATATCAGAGCATCCTAATAACCTATATTACCAACTAAAAGGACACTTTCCTGACATGATGAAAGGCCAAAGCACAAGCTATTAACGTAACAAAATAAACTCAGCTATAAAAAATGAACTCTGCATATAATATAACTCATACAGAGCTGAAAGTTATCTGTTTGACCTGATTAATGCCCACAAATGCAGCAACAGACTACTGGTAACTGTTCAGGAATTCGGACTATGCAATTCAATAGAGTAGCATGTGAATGCCAACAATGATTTAAAAGAAAAGCATTCATTCCACATTCACTTAAGGCAAAAACCTAAAATGCCTGATCAGTTCTAAAGCACAAGAAATGACTTCCTATAGATAATTTATTTTAAGATGCAGTTTGTAGAAAACCTAAAATATCAGGCACAACATAAACTCAGTAGAATAGAACTCTTGAGCTCCCCATTAACAGAATTATTTTCTGAGCACTGCCCTCTTTAATAGACAAGCACATGCAATGTCAATTTATTAATCAGGGAAAAAACACTGGATGTGAGATGAAAACAAGGAAGTAAAGGGCCAAGAAAGCTAAATTGCTTGATGTCTTAAAACTGACAAATGCCAGAATGATAATCTCAACCCTTGGATAATTCCCTAGCCTGTTTATTCTTTTCAATTCACCAGAATGCCAGAAGGTACCCTTGACTTAACATATTTATTGAACACTATTACATACCAGGCACAGGAGTATAAAAATAAGTGACATACCAAATCTTAAGGAGATCTAAGTTGAGTCAATGGCTCAATTATTTGGTTTAAAATCTAGATCTCCTGAGTCCATTTTCAATGATCCTCCCAACTACATAACTGAAAATTGCATACTATATGCAAAAGTATTCTTCTTTTGTAGAAAGCTATTACAAGAACAGTCAAAAAGATTGCAAACTCACACTTTGTATGTGTGTAGTTTCTAAGGCATCCGCAGTCCTGAACACACAAAAATGTGAGAAATATGGGACGAAAAGAAAGAGCTGAGTTATAATTTCCAAAGCAAACTCATTCAGATAAGGTATAGCCCATTCTAAGATGTATCACTTGCAAATTTCCTTGATATCTTAATACAATCACTTAGAAACGAATATTTAAGCAACTTGAGATATACAATCATCTTCAACAATCTTTTAAGAACATTTCAACATCTGTGCAACTTAGAGAAATGTGGGCTTAAAAGTAATATAGTTCAATAGATTTAAGTTGGATGAACATAATTAACGAATCTGCAAAAGGCCTGCATCTGATATCTTACCCTATTCAATATTTGCCTATCAAAAAAGAACCAAAAGTATATTAAAACGCTATTAAAAAAAAAAAAAGCTTCAGAAAGGCACCAATTTCTCTTTCATCTCCCCTAAACCCACAGTTGGCTGTCATCCCATTGACATAAGTGTAAAAAGCAAAAAGAGCCTTCTAAAGAATTTGAGGAAAACAGTCCATGAAAATGCCATTATATGGACCAAAGGAGTAAATAACCCATCCGTCGAGGACACAAACCACAGAACACAGTAAAAAATAAATCCATCCAAAACAAAAAAATAAGAGACTCCATCATTTTATCAATTTATGAACAATACACATGTAGAGATTCTGATCCATTTAAAAGAAAACACCCAGGAACATGGAACTTTAAAAATCATCTTCAAATAAAATAATTTCAATATAAAAAGTGATATTCTTACCACCAATGGTGAACTCTCATTTTGTTAAGATTACTTTGTAAATAAAAAACTACACTTACCACAATCCATTCAGCAATATTTTCATAGAGCTCTGGACTAAAAATTGCTTTTTTAAGCCGCGCTAGCGGGCCGTCGGCATCTACTAATCTGCACCGCATGAAAACATCACAGTAGCCCCTGAAGTCATTGCAAGGCGATCCCGGCTGCAGGGTGATGGTTCGACCAACAAACTGTTTGCTCCACTGCACAGACCCTGTACTGGCACAAGTTGATGGCTCCACTGGAAAAGAAGTTTCAAGCAGATAAAGTATGTAAAGTGAGAATCAGATTTCCTAATAAACCAAGTGAGGAAAGAGAAAAAAGGAAGAAACTGCCGAAAATCACCACCATGACATGTGATATAAATTTTCATAAGTTAGGCTGGATAACACCATTGGTCGTTTCCCTTAAATGTTATCATTTAAACAGACGACCAGTATCTCTTGATGTAATACCTACAAATGGCTTTAAAATCTTCTAATGGTGTTTATTTTAGTTACTGCTATGAATGTGGCAATTTGGGCTCTAGCTTATCATTTCAGAAATTTGTAGGAACCATGACAGTATAAACACAATGCTATGCTATGATAAAATTTCCTCAGAAGGACTGGACTAATTGGAAATTTGTCCAAACTATAGAGGTCAAAATTTAACATTTAAAATTTGGGAGAAAATGTGGATTTTTAAAACAGATGTTATATTCTTTTATTTTAAAAGCCTTACTCTTCTTCATACAGCAGACATGACATAATTCCTTATCATCTTTGCCATCAGAACTTGCACAAGTACACTCTTCCAAGTCATGTTTCTCACAGATAGAGCCTGCACATTGCTAGAAGAAAAAAAAAAAGATCAATTATTTAATCTCTACAGTAAAAACTATTGTTCATAATAATAGGTAGATATAAGCTTCCAATGCCAAATAAGCAGAAATGTAAGTGGGGAGAAAAGCATAGATTAGTATAAAAAAAATGATCATATAAACACAATTAAAAAAATAAGTACAAATAAGACCGTAAGTCTTTTAAAGAAATGGCAACAAAAAAACTAAAGAAAAAGAAAAAGAAATAAATTAGATGAGTATCAATTCTATGTTTTTGACTCTTAATGAGAGCAAGATTTCTTTTTCTGAGGTGGAGGAAAATGACGGTTAGCCAAAAAGCTTCAGATGCAGAGAAAATAACCAAAACAGTTATCAGTTTATAAAACTTAAAAGCAATACGAAATCACATACCTAATTGTAGAACTACTTCGCACTAGAGACTATCAAACACATGCAACTGGAGAGATGAAGCACAAGCAGTAACTACTAGAAAGCCACAAGGCACTTATGCCACATAACACATTCATGGCTTTGTGGGGACCAGAAATGAGTATTATTGAAACAGTAGCTAAGAGTAATTATTATAATTATGCAACATTTAAATACCAATAAGTAATTACTATGAAAAAGCAGACTTTATAAAATTAAAATCATAGAAAAGCAAATGCTTACCCCCTTAATGCATACTTGTGTTTGCCTGTTACAGACTGTAAAGTTTGGTTTAGGGTCAGACGGTGGGCAGAGAGCTGTGACACCATTACAAATTCCTTCTTTCGCACAATCTGAATCATCCCGGCACTTCTCAGTTTTTGACTTAAATGCACATTGGGCTGTACAACAGGGACCCTGACTTGGACTAGAAGAAACATTAAGGAATAAAAGTAAATCACTATGATACTTCTTATGTAACTTAGAGATTAAATCATAAACATCACCTTTTAAATGGCTCAATAGTGGAATAAGAGACAACTAAATTTCAACATTCTAGTAAGTGTAGAAAAGTGACTGCTTTGTTTTTATAATTAAGGCATGCTATAGTCAACATTCTTATTCGGTGTGCCTTTAATAAAAAGCTATAATGGAAAGTACATTTAATATTATACAAGTTATCTGTGTTTTTCATAGTAAAATAGTCAATTTATCAATTTTTCTGACATTCATATGCTAAAACTCAAACTAGGATACACAGACCAGTCATTTAAAAAGTATTGCATAAACAATATTCTAATACTTACATCTACAATTATCAAGTAATTAGTCAAGGAAAACTAATTATTTGACACTAATCTGCAAGAGTGTATGGATTTCACATTACCTGAATAAAGTTAAGATTCTAAAATTATGGAAGTCAGATTTTTTAAGTTAGGAACTAGATAAGAGATATTTTACTAAGCAACGTTTTCATGTCCTTTTTTAACACCCGCTGCACATATAACAAGTAGTTCAGTCTGTCTACTAAACAATAACAGTGCACTAAAAACAAAGCTATGCCAGAAAACTAAGCGAAACAATGAAAATGTTTGAGAACTACATTCTTCTCTTAATCAGTTTTAAATTTGTCATAGCTACCTTCGGGTAAGCTGAACATTAACAGTACTGGATTAGCAAAGTACCTGCACTGTTTTCCAGGTCTGAGCTTGCATTTTTTCCCCTCCAGCTGATTGGCATCATAGCAGCACTCATCTTTACACTGGTCACTATAGCCACAATCACATTCTTCACCTTGCTCTACCATTCCATTCCCACAAATAGGCTGGCCAGATTCTAGGAAAACAAGGTATTACCATGCATTGTATTGTATTCATTTTATTTAAAATTCACACACTCTTCTAGAGCTTCATAACAAAGGGAGAAAGGAAAACTATGATGAATAAGGAGTACAAACTAAGAATCTAAAAATCTTTTTAAAAGTACTAAGAAATCAGTTTCTGAATTTGTATAGTGAGGGGATTTGACCTGATGGTCCCTTCAAGATGGGGTTACAGTCTATTTAGACCATTTACACAAATAAATGCTTCATCAATTGGGGAAAAAAATGTCTTTATGTCACAGAAAATTTCAAACATGCATCAATAATCATAAAAGAAAAAGTACAATAGACTCCTGTCTGTGTACCAATTACTTAGCTTTAACAACTATATGTTATAAACAACTCCATCTAACATTAATTTGTCCTTGTAAAAAATCTAGGATAAATCTTAAGAGATAATGAGTTTTTAAAAAATCTAAAAAATTGACAATGCTTACTAGCACCTACTAGATAATCAATGTTCAATTTCTTCAACTGTCTTTTTACAATTGGTTTATTTGAAACAAGTTCCAAACAAGGTCCCTCTCAAGCTCTCTCCCCATAGTTGCTTTTGGTTGACTTAAGTCTTACAGTCAATATACAGCAGATTTTCTCCTATTTTCTATTTTTATATTATTTGTAAAAGAAATTAGATCATTTTATCCTATGGAATTTCTCATATTCTGTTTAGCCGATTGTATCCTAGTCATCAAGTAAAAATTTAAATGCTCGTTATGCTGCTCCTCAGCTAGACCAAGCTCCTTGAGGGAAAGAACCATGAATTATATGTTTTGAATTCCCAGAGAGCCTAACAGTATTGGGCCAAATGTTAGTTCATAAAGGTTATAATTTTAGGAAAAAAAATGTTAAGCAGTCTTTTAAAGTTCTTTGATCTTTGTCAGTTGAGTTTAAAATTAGGACAGGAATTACTCTTTGAGATCATAAAAATCACAAAATATAGTGTGTGCAGGAAATGGTTAAGAATAAAATGCCATCATTTTATAGAAAACTAATTTCCAGAGAGTTTGTGACTTGCCGAACTTATTAACTGCCCTCACCGCCCCCGCTGCCCCCGAGAGTAGGCAAAATATACAGATTAAAACCAGGTTTCCTAAATCTAGACGCTTTTCTACGATACCAAATTATGTAGAAAACCGCTGTTGTATAGGCTTTAAATTAAGAACTGAAAAAGGAGAAGGCAATATATATCTTAAGCACAGGAACCCAACAAGAGGTGCATATGAATCAAAAATATTATAGAAAGACTAGCCTTATATTCAGAAAGTTCATTCTTATACTTAAACCCACCAAAAATCAAAGAAAATCTTAGGGTAATGGATGCTCTACCCATCTTTCATTTTATACCATCTTTTTGTTCTCTTAAACTAGAAGCACACACATACACATATATTCAAAATAAAACATTTTTCTAAAGTCTATTGACAATCATTTTATAATTCGTGTGACGTAATTTAAGAGAAAGGGGAAAATGATAAAAATCAAAACATTTGAAGCAATACTCACAACACATTAATTTTCATTTCAAATAAAAATATTACTTCAAACCAGCTATTTGCTAAGAGCTTAGGCACAAAGGAGGTGTATAAATGCAAAAAAAGAACACATTTCATTATGATTTAAAATTAACTTCCTTCCTCTAATATCTGTAAAAGCAATATACTCATTTTCAAGTCAACTTTAATGAGAAAGTTTGTGACAATATGGTTTACAAATAATCTATGTAGCACTTCTACATTAAGAAGTTTCAGAAAAACAAAAACTGAAAATATCAATGCAATTTTAATCTGCCCCTTTGAAAGAAAAAGATAATGTAAGTAAAGACTGATAATTAGGAACCATCGAAATTTAACTTCTGTTCTGGGAAAGATTCTCTGAAGAGGTAGAAAAGACAAGCTACAAATCTTTGTAAATCAATATCTGACAAATGACGTGTGTGTGTGTGTGTGTGTGAAGAACTCTAAAAAATGGGTTCATGCCATGGTGGCTCAGGCACTAAATCGGCAACAGGAGACCACGCTAAGCCTATGGATCAGAGTTCACAAACTGGGGCTGGTAGGAACAACAAATAAAAGTGGCTCCTCCTATTCTTCCTTAAAAAAAAAATTTCTCAAAAGTCAACAGAAAAATAAGTGAAACAAATCAAAAGAGAGAGAGAGAGAGAGAGAGAGGTACCAGATAACCTCACTTATAGGTGGAATGTGAATAAACAAAACAAAGGGACAGAGGAAACATAACCCAGCCCTCAAACATTTGCAACAGAACTGCGATTACCAAAAGGGAATGGAGTGGGTGGGGGCAAATGGTGGTGACCACTGGATAATGGGGAAGAACACTTGGTGATTTGGTGGTGGGCATGATGTGGTGAAATATATCTAAGAAATGGGGAACCTATACATAGGAAATTATTTTAATGTGTAGAATAATGCAATTAGAAATGGTCAAGAAATAACGGGCGCCTCATACAGATGGCAAATAAGTATATGAAAAGATGTTCAACATCATTAGTCATCTGAGAAATATAAATTAAAATGAGATATTACTACACACCTATCAGAATGGTTACAATTAAAATTAAAATACCAACAGTTGTCAAGGACGCAGAAAAACTGGACCACTTACACATTGCTGGGAATGTAAAATAGCACAGCCTCTCTGGAAAAGTTTGTTGATTTTATATAAAACAGTTCTTTCATTGCTTGGATTTGTGAGTATTTATCCCAGAGAAATAAAAACTTACATTCACATAAAAAAACCTGAAAATGAATGCTATGGAAGCTTATTTATAGTAGTCAAAAACTATAAGTAGCCCAGATGTCCTTTAAGGGGTAAGTGGTTGTTGCTGAACTGTGGTGCATCTATGCCAATATATACTACTCAGCAATAAGGAATAAAATATTGATACACACAATAATTCAGGTGAAACTCCAGGAAATTATACTGAGTGAAAAAAGGCAATTCTGAAAATTTATATATACTGTATGATTCAATTTATGTAACATTTTGAAATGACCAAGTTTTAGAAACAAAGAACTGTTTAGTAGAATGGAAAAGGGTATATATAGCAGTTGAGACAGGTATCATTATGAAAGGGCAATACCAAAGGTTCTTTGTGCTAAAGAATTGTTCTATATCTTGAATCTGCTGGGGAATACATAAACCTACACATGTAACAAAACTGTATAGAACTAAACACACTGAAATGAAAACAGGGATTCTGAGTAAGATTGTGGATTGTATCATTTTCAATATCCTGGTTAAATTATTATACTAAACAGTTTTGCAAGACGTTACCATTGGGGGAAAATGGGTAAAGAGTACTTGGAATCGCTGTTTTTTTAACAACTGTATATAAATTTAATTATCTCTATAAAATTTCAATTAAAAACAAAAGGCTATTTTATCTAGAAATATTCCTTGTCTTTCCTCACTGATGTTATGTTTAGCCTATTTTTAGTGTTCTATATACAAAGTAAGCAGGACTCAAGTGTTTGCCCTTGAGTAAGTTATAATCTTGTGAAATAGGACAAGAAATTAAAGAACAATAAAAGGTAGAATATTTAGAACACAGTGGCAGTCACAAAAGAGGTAGTATGGATGTCACAATAAATGAGGGGATAAACAAAATGTGAATATCCATACAATGGAATATTATAAGGCCATAAACAATGGTATTCTGAAACAAGGCATAACTTAGATAAATCTTTAAAGTCTTCAAAATTCCAGAGATATTTTTCAAGGAAAATGAGCAAACAATACTAAAATTTGTTTAGAATCACAAAAAAAACTCAAATAGCCAAAGCTATCCTGGGGCGGGGCGGGGGAGAACAGTTGAGGAATCACACTTCCTAATCTCAAACTATACTACAAAGAATCATCATCCAAACAGTATGGTTACTGGAGCACGTATACACCCACTATCAGTGAAATAGAATTTAAAGCCCAGAAATAAAGTCATATCTATATGGAGAGTTAATCTTCTACAAAAGAACCAAGAGCATACAATGGAAGAAGGAAAGTCGGTTCGATAAATAGTATTAGAAAAAGTGGACAGACATATGCAAAAAACTTTTTAAAAAACACAAGAAACTAAATTATTCATTAACACTATATACAAAAGTTAACTCAAAGTGGATCAAAGACCTCGACAAAAGACCCGAAACCAAAAAATACTTGGAAGAAAATGTGGGGAAAACACTCCACAACCACCACCTCAAAGAAATCTTTGGGGAAAGAACAACTACAACAAAAGTAACCAAAGTAAAACTAAATAACTGGGACTATATAACTAAAAAGCTCTTCACAGCAAAAGACACCATCACTAAATCAAAAGGGAACTACCCAAATTTACATAAACATCCACATAACACATACAAAATTAGTTTAATATCTAAAATACACAAAGAGCTTATACATCCCAACAACTACAAAAAGCAAATGATCCACTCAATAAATGGGCAGCAAAACTAAAGAGACACCTATCCAAAGAAGATACACAGATGCCCACAGACACATGAAAAAACATTCTACATCACTCATTATCAGAGAAAAGCAAATAAAAACCACAATGAGATACTACCTCATAACTGTGGGAAAGAGCTAAATACAAAAGCCTAGAAATTACAAGTCATGGAGGGGTTGTGGAGAAAAAGGAACCTTTTTTCACTGTTGTTGGGAATATAAATTAGTGCAACCTCTCTGGAAAACAGCATAGGAATTCCTCAAAGAAATAAAGATGGAACTAGCATTTGAACCAGCAATTCCCTTCCTAGGCATACACCTAGAGAATATAAAATCTCTAATCAGAAAAAATATCTGCACCCCTATGTTCACAGCAGCACAGTTCACAATAGTCAAGACATGGAAACAGCCTAAATGTCCAACAACAGATGACTGGATAAAGAAGGTGTGGTGTATATATATAGTCAATGGACTTCTATATAGCAAGTGAAACTGTGCCCTTTATGACAATCTGGATGGAACCGAAGGGGATCATGTTAAGCAAGATAAGTCTGAAAGAAAAAGAAACATAAAGGATGGTTTCAGTCACATGTGGAATATAATGAAGTGAAACAAACAGATAAACCCCAACTAAAATTCACAGGACACAAGATAATGGCTGCCAGGTTGTTGAGAAGCAGGAGGGAAGAGGAGAGGGAACAAGGTGGTAAAGGACACTGGAACTCTGATGCGGGTGCAGTGTGTAATATCTATAGACTGAGAAGCAAGTTCAATATCATAAAAATGAACAGGGCTTTGCAAACTAAAATTATAATAATTATTGTATTTAAAAACAAAACAAAATGTAGATAGCCACAGAATGCAAGTCAGCTATAAATAGTGACATTCTGATACATGTTACAACTTGGCTGACTCTTTAAAATATTATGCTAAGAAAAATAACCCAGGTACAGAAGACAAATATTGTCTAATCCCACTTACATGAAGTATCTAGAATAGGCAAATTCAAAGAAACAGAAAAATTAGAGGTTACCACAGGCTAGGGAGAACAGGAAGAAGTTGTTGAGTAATGGTTACAGAATATCTGATTATAGTGAAAAAAAAGTTTAGAAGTGGATAGTGGTGAGGGTTCAACAAAATTGTGAATGTACTTTTAATGACACTAAATTGTACCCTTAAAATTAGTTAAAACACAAATTTTATGTTATATATATTTTGTCACAGTAATAAAAAACAAAGAATTTCATAACAGATCCATATTAGCACAAACCTGAAAAGCACAGGTGTTCGTCAGCAGGAGAGTAGACAAGAAAACTGTTATATTCATAAAATGCACTACTACTCAGCAATAAAATACAACAAAATACTATAGATGAATCTCAAAATATAATGTATGCTAAAGTGAAATGAACCTTTCACAAAACATTTCAAACTGTACGATTCCATCTATATGAAGTAAAGTAAGCAAAATTCATTTATGGTGAAATAAATCAAAAAAAGTAGTTGACTCTGGGGGTATGTTGGGTGCAGAAATTGACTGAGAAGGGAAATGAAAGAATTTTCTGGAGAGATAGAAGTGTTTTATGTCTTGATAAGTGCTTAGGTAGATAAACACATTTGTTACAGCTCATTAAATGGAGAACTTTAAGATTTAGGCATTTCACTACATTAAAAAAAATAAGAACCAACAAAGACAATATTGAACTCTGGTTAGTGATATGTAAGCTGAAGTAAGTTAAATAAAGTATACTAAAGTCTACAATACACTTTAAACTGAAACTTTAAAAAATGTGGATACACTAGTAATATGTAACAAAGTAAATCCAGGCAGTAGGTAAAAGGTGCTCACTATATAATTTCATTTAAGTTTTCTGAATATTTGAAAGTATTCATAACAAAATATTTTTAAAATATACATACCAACAAAACAGTTGTTTCTCTTCTTCTCAAGAACTTGGCTTATATTTCTAATACTACAGAGTGAGAATTTATTATTGTTAAGTTTGTCCCCAGATGTTGCTCTTGCATACATGATGTAATTGCCATTTTCTTTTTGGCCTAAATTCTTAGATTCTCCTGGAGTGCACTCTGTTCCAGAATCATGCTGTCAAACAGAATATAGAGTTACATAAACGGTAAGCAAAATAAGGTTTTCAGGTCACCTGATTAAATGTAATATTCTCATCAGAAGAATAATGGAAGTTTGCAGACGCTTCTGTAAAAAGGATCTCATAATTATTTTAGAATGTGAGTAGGAAAACAATTTGCTCTTTTAGGGGCCACTGTCTTTAGAAGATACCAAAATATAAGTGGTCCAGTCACAACAATTTGTAACTTTAAATATATAAGTTGAAGGACAAACTGCCCAAAAAGGCTATTAAAAATAAAAATAAACTCACTTTTAGAGTGAGTGATAAGAATAGAAACTACTTTAAAAACTCTGAAATAGTCTTTAAAATACAAGCTTGAACAGCCATATGCAAAAGGCTAAAACTAGATTACCTAATATCATAAACAAAATAAAGACTAGACATAAGGTCCAAAACTATAAAATACATATAAGAAAACGTAGACAAAACACTTCTTGACAGTGACTTAAGAAATTGGGGAGGGGGGGGATTCAAATCCATTATCAAGGGAAATAAAATTCAAAATAAACAAATGGGACTACATTAAAACAAAAAGCTTCTGCACAGTAAAAGAAGTTATAATCTGGCTAACAGGCACATGAAATTATGTTCCTACTCACTGGCTATCAGGTAAATGCAAATTAAAAGAGCAATGAGATATCACCTTACACCTGAAAGACTGGCTATTATCCAAAAGTCTGGAAACAGCAAATACTGGTGAGGATGTGAAGAACAGGGAACACTTTTGCACTGTTGGTGAGAGTGCAAATTGGTGCAACTTCTATGGAAAAGTTTGGAGATTCCTCAAAAAACTAAAGATGGAAATCCCGTATGATCCAGTTATCTCACTCCTGGGTATTTATTCTACAAACCCAAGAACACTTAATTTGCAGAGATAAATGCATCCCTATGTTCATTGCAACAATATTTACAATACTTAAGGGTTGGAAATAAACCTAGATGCCCACGACACATGAGTAAATAAAGGAGAGAGAGTGTGTGTGTATGTGTGCATGTGTATATGTGTGTGAGAGAGTATATGATTCAGCTATCAAAAAAGATGAAATCCCGACTTTTGCAGCAACATGGATGGACCTAGACAGAATTATGCTTAGTGAGATAAACCAGAAGGAGAAAGACAGTCATCGTATAATAGCGCTCCTACGTGGTATACAGAGAAACTAAGCAGAGAAACCAAGCAAATTAAAAAAAACAAAAATAGGCAATTATCAAACCAGTGGTTTCAGCAAGAAAAGATGAGCAAATTGGGATCAATTGTATGCTGAAGGAAGAACTGAAATGGCCGTAGTGAACTTAATTACATACAGATGTTGATTTACAATGATGCATACCTTAAACTTACATAATGTTATGATGCAATGTTCCTTCAATATACATACACATATATACATACATACATATATATATATACACACACATACATATTAAATAAAAAGCTAAATTAAATGTTATGGTTAGTTCAGAAAAGACAAAAATAGGATAAGACGACGTAAAGGAAGCAAGAGAATGGCATGGGGCACCAAATATATACAAGATAGACATCTAAGAGAGCTATCAACTAATACATAAGAAAGACAAGCAAATGCTAATCAGGAATAGAAATAAAAATGATCTATTCTTAAATGTAAATTAAGAAAAGCCAAGAGATAAAATCAAAACACTGCAATACAGAATAAAAGACGAAATATATACATCTATAGGTACAGAAATAGTTTGTTGATAAGTATTATTAAAGTACCAGACAGAATAGTACCAAGTGAAAGCTTCATGAATTTCTCAAAGTAAATACACTTAAGTGACCAGCATTAAAATAAAGAAGCAGAACAATTCCAGATCACACCTGCACCCCCCATCACCACAATTTCAAAACAAATCTCACAATTCTCCTCAAACAACAATGCAGAACATGTGAGAAAGTACAGAAAACACTGAGTCCTAAAGTAATAGTTCTATTTAATTACTGTTTTAAATACACAACTCTATCCGACAGAAAGAAAAATATCCAAGAGAATTCTGTTTCTTCCCCAAAATCCTTGTTACTTTCAATTGCTATTCTCCATTCCAAAGCCACTACTAAGAATATGGCCTCTATCATCTTTATTCTTTCTGGTAACTCTTGTGTTTTCCCTGAACCTAGATTTAACATTTAACAACTTTTAACTATTCCACAATATAATCTTGCCTTCTGTTTTTCCATTCTATAGAATTCAGTTTGAGTTCTTATGATGTAAAGAACTAGAATTATTTTCAGCATTAGAATTTTAGAAAGAGAAAGAAAAAAAATCCCAATACAATTTAAGTTCTAATGTCATCACAGAATATCTTACCACAAAGGACAAACTAAAATATAAGAGAAAAATACAGGCATGCCTTGATGGAGTATAGTTAGGTCAGCTGTCTCTGAAGAAGTGTAGTCCACATATATCTCAAGACCCAGGTTCACATGGAGGGGACGGGAAGGGGGGATATGGGTAAGTGTGGGTGTGGGTTTGTATGTGGGAAGCAATGTGAACAGCAAAATAAAAAATAAAATGAAACATTTCCCCCTCACTCTTCCCTGGCTATTTACTCACCTTCATTATTGCCTGCACCTTTTCTGCACACACACACACACACACACACACACACACACACACACACTCTCTGGTGAAGCAGCAGTTAAGCCAACTGCCTCTGAAGAACACAGGCCACTAAACCCTGGGTTCCAGTCCCAGGTCGGGGGGAAAATAAACAGTGTAAACAACTAAAATGGAAATAAAATAAAATGCTGCTCTCTCTCTCTTTTGGCCTGCCTACTTTACTTAGGCACTGTACCTAGCTCAAAAAGGGCTTGCTTTCATTTTTTTTTTTTTTTAAAGAAAGAGGCAGGCAGAAATAAAGGTGAACAGAGGTAGGCAGGCAGGCAAGGAGAGGGAGGAAGAAGCACTTTTATTTATTTTTAGTTTTACATCTTCTCTCTGACCCTGGGGTACAAACTTGGCTCCTTGGGATGCATATTGGGACTGCACCAGCTGGAGGCAGCTGACCAAACTGCTACTCCACCAGGGTGCACCTGCATTCTCATTTTGATATCCCTATTTAGCCTGATTCTTTACCCCATGACTCAATTACAAACATTATTAATAATTATTACTTTAATAGCCTAGAGGATATTGTAACAGATCATCAAAAGTGGCCAAGGAAGGAGGACTGGGGTGTAAGCAAGCATTCTAGTTACTGTAAGGTCGGCTCAGGTCACTAGGGAAGCTTGAGATTCCAAAAGGGAAGACTTGAAACAGCCAAGGAACTTTCCAATGGCCGGCCAATTTCAGGAACTTGACTTGACATCTCAACTAGCCGTTGCTACAAGGAACCATTGCTATCACAAAACAAGGAACCCTTGCTTGTCTCCCGCCCTTCTGACTCTTAAAAAATTCACCCCTTCCTCCCGGAGGGTGCGACTTCACTGGCCTCCATCTTGAGACCCGTGACCCTCGCCTGGAACACTCCCCCAATAAACACCACTTGTGTGCTGCTTTAGTCTATCTTTTCTTTTAAATCGTTGTGGTCCTGGTTGTAACCTGACAGTTACTTCTCATTCTCAGTAAAAGGGATAAACAAGCACATAAATAAGCAAAATTTGAAATAGAAATATAAAGGTCATCTTGTTTCATGTCCCCAAAAGTGTTGTTAATAGTTCAAAGAGAATGTTTCATAAAGAAATTATAATCTTAGTTTGACAAGAAAATAGAAAAACCTTTTTCAAATTATAAAAACACACTCATCTAGAAAATTTAGAAAATAAAGAAAAATTCAATCATAATTCACTATCCCCAATAACTACTATTAACATTTTAGTCTATTTCCTATCTGATTTGTATCAGTTATATATTCTAATACAAAATCTGGACTATACCAGATGTGTGCAGTTATATACATGGTTTCTTTAAGCTTAATAGTTCAGTGTAAGCACAGAAAAACTTGCTATTTAAATGCATGTAGAGCATATTTTCCTACTGCGGGGCCTGGGCCTAAAGGTAATAGAAGTAAATAACAGTAAATAATAGAAATAATAATAGTAAATAATAGAAGTAAAATAATAGACGTGAATAGAAGTAAATAATAGAAGTGAATAGAAGTAACAGAAGTGAATAGAAGCAAATAACAGAAGAAAAGTAATAAAAGTGTAGAACTAAGATTAATAGGGTAGAAGTGGGACTATATTAGAATTAGAATTTTCATACTAAAAGACAGAAACTTTTTGATTACAACTTCCCACAAAAACTCTTGCAAAGTAGTTAACAAAAGGTGGGAAATAAATATTTGGGATAGGATAAATAAATATAAAAGATATATAAACCACATAAAGAGAAAGTAATACTGGCACAGTACAGTTGTATAACAAGAGAGAAAGATTTCAGATAAATATGCCAATATACATATGTTTAATGAATAGTGAACCTGCACATCTAAACTTAAATGATTTTAATTAAAAAAAATATATAAAACTTGGCACACCCCAATGGAGTAGTGGTTAATTGACTCCAAAGGACGCAGGCCACATACCCCTGGGTTCAAGTCCAGGGTGGCGGGGGTTGGGGGGCCTGCTGGGGAAGCAACCAGTGTGAACAACTAAATTAAAAAAAATGCTCTTCCTGCAAGCCTGCCTACTCATCTTCATTCCTGCCTATACCTTTCCTAAAAAAACAAACAAACAAAATTCAAAATAGGCTCAGGAGAGTTTATTATCCTGGCTAATGTTACCATTAAATTATTTAATAGATATTTCCAGGTACCTACCATGTATACGTATGGTAGAGTGAACAAAATTCACAAGGAATGAGATGTGACTAATCATGATGATCATGAAAATAATAAGTCTGATATGAAGGAAAAAGACAGCAAGGAAAGCAAAGAAATGTAACCAATTTATCCATTAAGCAATAAATAATATAACATTAATGAACTTAAAAGCACGTCTCGAGCAGCTGGACAGTGATTAGATTAAATGGGAAATGCAAATAGACTAGGTCAGATTCCCTATTCTAAGGATAGTCCACAAAGGACCACCAGCAGCAGCAGCATCACCTGTTAAGTGTCTTAGAAATACACAAACTCAGCCCCAAAGACCCACTGAAATGGAGTCTGTATTTTAAGCTCCTCTATGATTTGTATATACATTAAAATTTGACAGGCCCTACACTAAAGGACAAAAGAATTTCTTTTTTTTTAAAAAGGTGAAATTCTGGTAGATTGGATAAAATGGCTCAAATCTATGGTTAAGGAGAATCAGACTTTTAGTACTGTATAATGTTATAATACAGTATTACACTTCAGTTAAAAAAAACACTTAAGAAATCACTTATACAAAATCCATATATAGTGTCTCCTAAACATATGAAGCAAGCTAAACTGTTAACTACCATAAATGCTATTCATATTATTGTATTTTATGTCATCTAAATGAACATCACAGAATCCTAGAACAGTTAGAAGGGTTCTACAATTCCTACAGCAAAGGTTAGAACCAGAGGGAAGAGTGTAGACATTTAACTGTATTTGACAATGCAAATTAACTTTGAATAACAGTTCTCTAATCATGTCTAAACTTTCAGCTACTCTTTTAAGAACAGACCACAAAATCAGTCAAAAGAAAAAGATAAATATGAGTATCTATCTAAAGAATATTAAAACGTTAGCTCAAAAATATGTATGCATTCTTATGTTTCTTCCAGTACTGATGTGTAAATGGATAATGAAAATCTGGTAGATATACAGTGTGGAATACCAATAAGCCATAAAAAGATGAAATCTTGCCATTTAAGATAAAATCAACGCAACTCAGGAAAGGGGAGTGTAGTGCTGAATTAAAAAGTCAGAAAAAGACAAATATTGGATTATTTCACCTGTATCTGGAATACAGAGAAATAATGCATATTAACTGAGAGAAGAAAATTAGAATTTGGACCTTCACAGCAAAACTGAAATGACCAAGAGGGCAAGGAATAGCAGGTGAGATCATGTGGTAAAAGGGATTTATTTATCCTTCTTTCCCTTCCTTTCTTGGTTTACTTTTTATTTAATAAAAATTTAAAAATAAAGCATTTTAAATCCTTTACCTATACGTATGGATAATAATTCAATTTCTGACTGGGACTTACAAGAGGTGAGACTTATAATTTACTGAAATGTCACATTTTACAAATTAGGAGGAAATGAGAGAAATGCTTTTTAGAAATGCATTATATATTTTTTTTCTAAACTCAAAAATTTTAACTAAACTCATTTTTATAAGTGAAGAGAAAAATTAAAATAAATTTACATGATTTTCAAATAAAATTTTCTCAAACTTGTTATTTTAATTAAACCCTAACACAAAGACAGTCTATCAGTATTTTGTATTTGTGTGCATTAATCTTTAGGTCACTTGAAAATCAATATAAATCAATATTAAGTGACATCAAAGAAGTGTTAATTTGTCAGATATAATAACCACATGATGGTTAAGTAAGAAATTGTCCATTTTTTAAGAAAGGTATGTTGAAATATGCAAAAGATAAATGATGTAGAGCATGTACCATTTTTTTCTACTTTTGTGTATATTTAAAATTTTCATACTGAAAGATTTTAAAATATGAATGACATTAAACAGTAAAGACAAATCTAGTAAACTACAATAATGCCTTAACAAAAACCAAGCAAATAAAATAAGTAATTTGCTAACATTCCAGATGTAATTTAAACAATGAAGAGTGATTCTCATTCAACAAATATTTGCATGAGTCATGTACCAGGCACTGTTCTAGGGCCAGGAGACATAAAAGTAAATGAAACAGACAAAATTCCTTGCCTTTATTGAATTCTGGCATTGTTATGATTACTTTTCTAATTTTAATCACTATAGTCTATCTTCCTCCCTTTTCAGTATGATCAAATAACATTATTGTGTTCTCTCATTTAAGAACTAAACATTGAATGATGTTAATACCTGAAACCTGTATCCCAGTTATACACCAATGTTATTTCAATTTTTTAAGTAAAAATTCACATATATTTGTTTTCATTATAAACAATTTTAATCATTCAAATATAAAAATTACTTAAAATCTTAATTATTAAACAATACTTACTGGAGATCCAAAGTTATGTCCAACTTCATGAGCGAAGGTAATGTGAGAGACTTTGGGGGGTACATGAGACCCATAATTTTGAACAGTAATAATTCCAGTGTTTAAGGACTTCCTCTTACCATCTGAATAGAGCTTACTTTTCTCACATATTCCTCCAGAGCTTCCTAAATCAGAAGAAAAGAAGGCTAAATTAGAAACTATTTCCCTCCCAAAATAATTTTAATGTATTTTAAATTGAGTCCAAAATATGATTGGTACCCATCAAATACTCAAACATTTCTTTAGAACAAAATTAGAAAGACATTTCAAATTAAGTTTGGATGACACACTTCCAGTGTGGAGTACAAAGGCCTTATAAAGTGCTCCTTTTCATAATTAAGGTGTCCCCAAATTTTGCTCCCACTAATTGAGCGAAACATTTATGGCTCCGCTAAATTTTAATGTCAGTATTTACACTGAGTCAAAGCTATAGTTTTTGTCTTTTAAAAAGAATCTATGGTTTAAGTGAAAGGTAAAAAAATATTCTCAAGTAGATACTGAAAAAGTCATTTTAACAAATAATAGCAGTGATTAACAGGATCTGATGACCCACTATCTCGAGATGCAACAAGCAATAAAGTTTCGAAAATAAAAGAATTAGTAGTTGCTAGTGGGCTGGGGCTCCAGTAAATAGGAAGAGGGTGGTAAAAGGGCATAAACTTTCAGTTATAAGATGAATAAGGTCTCAGCAACTAATATATAACATGACAAATATAGTTGATAATACTATAATGTATAAATAAAATTTGTTAAGTGAGAATTTAAACATCCTCAATAGCAAAAAATAAATATACAAGGTGATAGACGTGTTGGTTAAATCAATGGAGGGGATCCTTTCACAATGTATGTGAATATTAAATCATCTCACTGTATACTTTAACAGTTTTATTTTTCAGTTATGACTCAATAAAACTTAAAAAAAAAACCAAGTCATATGGTTATTGGAAGTTATATGGAAGGAAGTAGAAAGGAGAGAAGGTAGGTTTAAAAGGAGATAGAGAAAATGTGTCAAAATAGTAACTGGTTAATTACATGGCATTCACTATACTATTCCTGCAAGTTTTTGGCAGGTTTGAATTCTTTTCAAAATAAGTTCAAAAATTTGAATTATGATTTTTCAATGTCTTAAAATTATGTTCAAACTTAAAAATAAACATATGTCTACTTCTAGTATACATGTTAAATTATTTTGTTCACCTGCTTCATAGTAAGAACTTTAATACCAAAGTTTAATACCAAAATGAAAGTGGTGTCACATCTAAAGGCAGCTTAATTATAAAATGAAAAACAACAAAAGGAAAATAAGAAACTGCTGCCCAATTCATGTCTCTATGCATACTGTATAAGAAAATCAGTCTTAAAACAACTACTAATGACTTTAGGGAGAAGTTCTTTAGATTAGTTCTTCACATTCACATTGAAAAGGTTCTTATTAAAGCATCTTATTGATTCTTATTAAAATACAATCAAATAGATTAGGATATTCTGATAACCAATGAAATAATTTTTCACTAATGTTCTACATGCAGTTATAACTAAGTTATTAAACTAGTAAAAAAAATCTAATATTTATAATTCCTGAGGAAGTATATAATAGAAGCAAATCAAAACAGATCTGCAATACTACAATTGTGGTCTGTTTCTTTTAATATAGAAAGCATAGGGCAATAAAATAGAAATTTGAATACTGTTACATAATTTAGAAAGTTGAAATTATGTCACAGAAAAGTAAACTGAATGACTAAGTTATGTGCAGATTTTAGCCAGTAAAGAACTGAGAACCTTTATGATACTCAAAACTTACTACCTTTTATATATGCAGAAAACTGAACAGAAAAACAGCAAGTGATTTATGAATAACTGATTTTCTTAAACTACTTTCACCATAACAGTATTTCTAAAAGCTAGAAAAAAATATGAAGCACTCTGTATGTAATCATTATGTTCTACATATTAGTTTTAAACAGATAGTAAATTCATATCCTGCCTTAATGAAGATTTGTCATATGCAAATTGGTCCAATGAAGCATTGTCAAACGTGAATTAAGCATAGAAGACTCCAGACTGCAAATCTTTATCAGTTAAAAAAAAAAAAGTAAACAACATATATTTAAAAATTCTGATACTATACTTTAAAATCTATCTAGTTAAAGGGAATATAATACAAAAATTTGAGGATATTCTTAAATATAATTTTTATAATTCATATCTTGTTTTTGTTTTAAACAACTGGTTTTGATTTTAATGACTATTCTTATAAGAAACTTTAATGCTTGTTAAAGACTAATGTAGGAATAACTACAGAAAAAATTAAAATAGTGTATATAATTTCATAAATTGTGGTTTAAGTTTTCTTAAATATTACTGGTTTTGATACACAAAATACTCAATTTGCTAATACATAACTAAACCACAACTCGTAATTGCTTTATTTTATAAACCTGAGATATTACTACATATAGTCATCATTGAAAAACATAAATCGTGAATAACAATGAGAAGGGTAAAATGTTTTTACGTCAAAAGCAATTACTGCTCGATCAATGACTCAACAGCCAACAAAGTATAACGATATTTTTCTATCTATAGAACAGTCTGAATGTCATATAACATCAGTCTTAAACTTTAAAATAGGCACACCATTGAAAAAAAAAAAAAGAAAACCTACAAGAGTAATACAATACCCTGAGAGAGTCAATGTAAAGCTTGGATATAAGCAGACATAAATACCTAAAACTTAATAGTTAACAGACTGACCATATGTTATTTAGCTGAGCAGTAATTCTGAACCAGTTAGTCATAACAGTTCCAGAGAAGTCTCAAGGAAATATGGAGGGCATTCCTTTAGCTATCATGTCTGAGGAGCAGTACTCACAAGTAAAGAGTAGGAACCAGAAATGTTAAACATCCTGCGAGATAATCCATATCTGCACATAATGCCAATATTAAATGTCCTGTTGTGATATTCTAATGATGTAATTCTCCTAATCTTGTAATTAGACTTTCAGACTATAGTAATTTAAGAATGAAACTTGGTATCTTGAGATAATAAGCATTATCTTAAAAACCCTACTTTTAGTCCTGTATGCCCTGAAATCTTAACATGTAAAATCAAACTAAAATTTCTAAACTATAAAAACAAACTATATGTCTTAAAAAAAAAAAAATGCTCTTCACAAATGGTCACAGGAATACTGAAGAGTTCAGGACTAACTACAGAAATGAATTCTAGAGCTAGCATCATTCAGACTATATTCATGAGATTAACTGATAACATTAAAATGACTTTATCAGAGAACATACCTTAAAAAAAGGTAACCCAAAGGGTATGTTAGAAGAGTGTGGAAAATAAAGAAGGATAAAGGGATTACCTAACATAAAGAACTAAAGGGGAGGGGGGGAGGAGGAGAGGAGGAGAGACACTGGGGGAGGGGAGGGGAGACAGGGAGGGGGAGGGAAATGGGGAGAGGGAGAGGGAGAAGAAGAGAGAGAGAGAAGAGTTGAGGAAAGGTGCAAGAGAGAGCGGGAAGGAAGCACTTAATTTGGTTGTGTTGCCCCAGTCGCAGGTCTCTGGGTCCTTGAGATATATGTGAAATGCAGCTAGGACCTTACCCCACTAGTCATGAGGACATGTTGAATATGTATATAATCTTAAATTGGAGACTCCAAGTCATCCCATTCTCTGTTTCTCCTTATCATGGAGTTGGGCAGGCATTTGTTTTCCTCATTAAGGAACCCCAAAGCAACAATAATATGAAACTAAATAAGAACAAATAAAAGGTAGTGTGAAAAAACGTAAAGACAAGAAGCCTACTATTCAAGTGTTTCAACCCTCATTGCTTTTCTCAACTTGACTAGGTCAGTAAAAGACTAAAGTTAATCATTTGAGTAACTGGACTGTGAAAATTAGCATAAAAGTATCACAATAAAATCCTTTCTACCACCATATATTTAACTAGTGAAATGTCTGAGGAATTAAATGTAAAGAACTAAATGAAATTAAGCTAAATAACAACAAAATCAAAATCAATTACATCAAAAATGAAAAAAAATTAAGAATACTAGAGCACAAGCTGAACAGATCATCTATTAAAAGTTATTTTAAAAAATGAGATTAACAGCTAGGATTATAGGCAGAAACATGAAGGCAACAAAGGGTAAAGACAGAAGAAATTCTGATGAAAAATAAATTAAAGTAAAATGCTTTCTCTGAATTTACTGACATGGAATGTAAATCCAGGCTCCTACCATCAATCCAGAGTTCTTCCCATTATGCCATGAAATTACCCAAAATGGGATTTACATATTATACAGTTGAACTATTTTATAACTAACTCCTCTCTCTTAAGAAAAAAGGAAATGGATATAAAAAACATAAAATCTCTAAGATGCAGGAAAAAAACCAACTGATTAGAAATGTCTCAGAAACAAAAAGCCAGGATGCTACAGTATATAATATCTAGTAAAGCAACTACCAAGCACACTGACTCTAGAGTCAAAGGTCCAAATCCAAGAGTCTATGTGCTACCAGACTAGTCACAAAGTCTCAGAACCCATGTTTCTTTAGTTAGAAAATGGAGGTAATAATAACCATACCTCAGAAGGGTACTTAAATAATAAAAGCAAGTACATAAAGATCTCAAATGCTAAAAACACAAGTAATGTGCCCACCATTTTCAATCTAGAACTCTGCTGACTTCTGCATCAGTAAAATGAGCAACATCACAAACTGTGGTCTAATTTTACATAAACAATAAATATAAAAAAAATAACAGCTCCTAGTACTTCTCAAAACTGTCCAGGTATAAAAACAAGAAAGTATAATAACCTACCACAGCTAAGAGGAAACTAAAGGCACTTGGTAACTAAATGGAATATGGTATCAGGGATAAGTTCCTAGGCAGAAAATGAACTTTAAGTAACTCTAAAGAAATGTAATACTCTGGACTTCAATTCACAATAATGCATAGATACTACTTTGTTAATTTCTAACAAACATACTAATGTAAACTGTTAATAATATTAAAATATTCTAAATATTATAAAAAATATTTTTCTTTAAATGGCAGCATCAATAGACATGAAGGTAGCTGAAAATTTAGTAAAATTTGACCTAGTATTAATTCTTAATGAACAATACTCTAGAATTGAAAAGCAAAATGGACGAAGTTTTTATTTTGAGATAACCCAAACATTTGCCCAAGAGAATTTTATGGGCAAGCTTGTTTAGAAACAAAACAAACATGGTGTTTCTCAAACTTCAGCGTGCATCAGAAACATCCTGAAGGGCTATCAGATTGCTAGTCTCCACATCTCGTGTTTTGATTTAGCAGACCTGGCTGAATTTACATTTCTAACAAATTTCTAGGAAATGTTAATGATGGTAGTCCAAAGAGCAAAATCAGAGAACAACTATATTAATGGTAACATACAAAGAAAAACTTTAACAAATCCCTATAGTTTTCACAGAACTTAGTAAGGATCATAAATTTTGGGATAAAATCCTCCAACTATTATAAAAGAAAAGAAATGAGTTGGAGTCAAGATGGCAACCAGGTAGGATCAAGTACCCCTTGTTCCCAACAGATCAACTAGGAATTCACCAATTTTCCAGACATAAACACTGAGGGAAAGTGGGCACAGAGGCTATAAAGATCACAGAAACACAACTGAAAAGGGTAAGCGAAAACAAGGGCTTAGAATATCCCTAACCTGAGGAATGAAGCAAGCGCCCAAACCCAAGAAGCTCAAAGATTTCCAAACAAAAGAAAGTCAAATAAACACACACCTAGACACACTGTCATCAAAATATCAAACACACAAGATAAATAATCTTAAAAGCAATTAGAGAAAAATAAGTCATGTATACAAAGTAGTCCTCATAAGAGTGTCAACGGATTTCTCAACTGAAACTCTACAGGCCAAAAGGGAATGACATGATATATTCAAAGTGTTGAAAGAAAAGGATTTTTAACCTAGGACACTATATCCTGAGAGATTATCATACAGATTGAAAGGAATAATAAAAACCCTTTGCAGATAAGAAAAAGTTAAAGGACTTCATCACCACAAAACAAAATCTAGAAAAATACTAAATAAAGGATGTCCAGACAGGCAAGCCAATTGAAAAATGGGAAGAGGAAATGGAGAGACATTTTTTCAAAGAAGATACACAGATGGACAACAGGCGCAGGAAAAGATGCTCCTATTTGCTAGCTGTCAGGAAAGTATTTATCAAAATAACAATGAGATATCACCTTACACCTGATAGAGAGGTTATTATCCAAAAGTCTGGAAACAACA
Source organism: Solenodon paradoxus (assembly GCA_004363575.1). Lineage (NCBI taxonomy): Eukaryota > Metazoa > Chordata > Mammalia > Eulipotyphla > Solenodontidae > Solenodon > Solenodon paradoxus. The sequence goes on from RJWH01000925.1 coordinate 293,941, forward strand.
ATTATTGGTGAGGATGTGGAGAAAAGATAACACTTTTTCACTGTTGGTAGGCATGCAAAACTGGTTCAAACCCTATGGAAAACAGTTTGGAGATTCTTCAACAAGTTGAAGATGGAAATCTCATGTGATCCCACCATTCCACTTCTGGGTGTTTACCCGAAAGTAAAAAAAAAACACTAATTCACAGAGATTTATTTATGCTCCCCCATGTTTATTGTAGCTCAATTCACAACAGTTAAGAACTGGAATCTACCCAACATCAGACAGATAAAGAAGATGTGGTATAAATACATAATAGAATACTACATAGTCCTTAGAAGAGATGAAATTCTGTCATCAACATGGATGGATCTGGAAGAGGTTATGCTATAATTGAAATAAGTCAAAAGAAGACAGATACCAGGTGATCTCATTCAAAGGTGGAATGTGAAAAGACAAAATAAGGAACAGATGAAACCAAACCAACCCTTGGACAGTCGCAATAGAACTGAGGTTACCACTAGGGAATGGGATGGGTTTGGGGCAGGGAACAAGTAGTGGAGGAGCCAATTGGACAATGCTGAAGAACACTTGGTGATCTGGTGGATGGCAAGGTATGTGGACTTACAGCTAAGGAATGGGGATACTGCCCATATGGGGAAGTACACATGAGTTTACTTTAACTTTAAAAGTTACTGCAATAAAATTCTAAAAAAAAAAAAAGAAAAGAAAATGAAATTTAAAAAATTAAAAATGTTTAAATGTAAAATACCATAGGAGAGAGCTGTATAATCTGTTGACAATTTAAGTAACACCACCAGCACAGATGTTATGAGACGAAAATCCAAAACTACTGTACTACGATATATGCAGATGACGACATAAATTTATACCTCAACGACATCATTAACTATTTTAAAAGTATACACAACAAGGCACAACATGGTGGCCTAGTGGGTATGACTGGAGGGCATATTCCATATATATGCCCAAGACCCAGGTTCACAACCCAGGGTTAGGGGGAACAATAACCATAAACAATAAAGTAAAATAAAATAAATGTTTCTTCCTCCCCTCTCTTCCTGTCTGTACCTTTCCTTTAAAAAATAGCAAATCAAAGACTAAACTAAAAAGAATAGTAGAAAAGATCACCTTTCATAAAGCAAAGTTGATTCTTTATAAAAGATAATAATGACGCATCAGAGGGAGAAATTATTGTTAACAGCTCAGATGATGAGAGTGATCAATCTCTATATGGCAAAAATAATATTCAAAGAGACTGGAATTTCATTTTTAATTAACAAATTTGCATTGCTCTAAACTAGGCTACTGAACTTACTGTGAATCACAGACCCACTGCCCTCAATGTAATGGGAAGGGGCTTATCCTATTCCAGCTTTCTCAATGTTAGCTTTTACAGCTAAAGCAAATACCTCAGCAGAGTGTAGGCCCAGCTGGTAAATTCAGAGCCGTTATGGGTTTTGGGGCCTCTTACTTATCTCTTTTCAGTCAACACTTCCCTTTTGTTAAAACAGAGACTAAAATTAAATGATGATGAAGATAATGATGATGAAGATCTTTTTTTTCTACCTTTTACTCCTAGTCAGGGTTTCTCTGTTTTTTTTAATCACTAGAGAACAGAAACAAGAAGAGTTTTCCCTTTTGACATCTAAGACCTTTATCCAAAAAAATCAACTTAGCATTAACGTTTTTTTTAAAAAATTGATTTTTTAATTTTGGTTTCTGAAATAAGTACCACTTTTCCTATACATTTGTTTTACTTTTTTCTGAATGTACCAAATACCAGAGCATCTCCATATTAGTACTTATTTCAAAATAAAAAAGCATACAAACATACCTGTTTTTCCATTTACATTAAACTTATGAATATCAACTAATTCAAGCTGTGTAAAATTAAGATATTGTACAGGTATCACTTTCTCCTATACTCTAAAATTGAATCTGCTCTGAAATTTGCTCATTTCAAGAAAATCAAGACATAGATAAACTACCTGAAGGTGCTCCAACCCAAGCCAGACCAAGAACACCATCATCAAAATCTCGGTCTGTGAAGACATAGGCCAAACAGTAGTCATCATGATTCTGCTCAGAATTCAATTCCAGAAACTTCTCCACACCAATATTTGGGAAACGAAAGGGATTTGTAGAATCCTTCTCATCAGCAGTTGTGTTGATCTAAAATAAGTTTAAATAAGTGATTAATGTTAGCAGAGCCTTAGAGTATGTCTCTGCTGACCTGCATCCACCTGGACAATTATGCTTTGAGTGCTAGAAAAATAGGTCTGAATTAAGATTTCTATCTTCCCACTACTCCATCCCTAAGCTAATTACAGAGGAAAGGAGAATGGAAAGGGAAAAATGGGAAAATGAGGAAGAGGGAAAGGTGTAAGGAAAAAGGGAAAAGGGGAAAGGAAAAGGAAAGAAGGAAGGAAAGAAAATCAGGGTAAGGAATTAAAAATGAGTATGTTAACTTTCTGAGCAAGTATACACCAGAATCCTAAACACTGAACACTTGGGATAGAAAAAAATTTCTAATAAAGGAAATACAGTTTCTCAAATCTGAAATCTCTCTTAATGCTAATCTCCTACACATGGTGACAAGGATAAATATATAAAACTCCTTGTTTTAGCTAATTACTAGAACATAAAATAGATTATTGAGTCCAAGACTGTCAATTCAGCAAACAAGTCATTTTCTTAGTTCTCCTTAGCTAGGAAGTCATATAAGTCAAGCCTAACAAACTGCAAAATCAATTGTTTCCCCCAAGAATGTGGACAATAATTTTTTTAACTGGCAGTTTATTATTTATCTTACTATTTCAAACTGAGTTCCTCTAGAATGTTTTCTTTTGATACCTAGCTACTATACTCTGGGCATAAATTCTTTCTTCACAGTCTAAATGACCAGTTCTAATAACAAATGACTATTAAACAAAAGCTTTCACATACTAGCTTTCCACCTTTCAGAGACCTTTACAAGTCCTAGAACAATTTGGCTTTCCCCAAGTAAGAAAAAGAACTACATATTAGACTGTTGATAGAGAATAAAAAGAAACGCATAAAAGTAAACTTTTTTTCATAAGGCAAACTCAAGTCTATTGAAAATGTTTTTTGTACAGGGAGGATATAACTATTGATAAAATGAGACCTATGTCTTTTTTAGGGTCCACTCCCTTTAGTAAAACAAAGAGGCTTAGAAATAGAATGCCAAAAATACCAATTAGGATCAACTGCCTAAGAACAGATATCAGAATATCTGATTTATCCATTAGCATTGAACTGAGAGCAGTTACAGTCATCCAACACAAAAAAATCCATAAATAAGTATATTATATATTATAACTATGTTTTTCCCCACTAAACACAGAAATGCAATTCCCTGATATTTCTCTGATATTAACTACAAATAAAATTATACCTAAATTTTAGTTATCCATATTAAAAATGAGATGATTAATATTCAAATATTTGTTGACAACATATAAATGTCAAATTATTTAATGGGTTACAATGTTCAACAGATGAGATTTAAACTAAAGTTTACATCTCAATTAAGACTTGAAAACCACCAACTGCCGTATCTTTTACATGCATTTCTTCATAGTAGAAATAATTTCGCTCAAATAAATGTGCTTTATATAATTTGTTCAGGTGTTCTACTTTTTACTAATTTGCATTTTATTGTTCTGCCTTCAACTGTAAGCAATATACTTATCACTTCCACTTGCTCAATTAAGGTTTATATGGCTCTCAAAATATGTGAAAGCAATTGATAATGAAGAGTTCTTTCTTGTGTATCTACAAGCCATAATTCATTTTAAACACTCCAACTTAACATTGTATCATACCACTTCTAAAAGGACAAACTTCAGCTATATTATTAATAATATGATATCTATGTTCTAAAAATATAATCTAGTAAACCATATTTTAAGAAAAACAGAAGCACAAGTAATAAAGAAACATCGTGGCAAATACTTTTTTGTAAAATAATGCCTTGTCGGGGTATTTTTGTTTTGTGGGGTTTTTTTGTTTTTAAGGAAAAGTACAGGTAGGAATAATGGTAAGTAGGCAGGTTGGCAGAAAGAAGCATTTTATTTTACTTAGTTGTTATCTTGGTTTTTCCCTGAGTCCCTAGGTTTTGAATTCAAGTCCTTGGTATGTATGTGGACTGCAGTCAATGGACTAAACTGCTTGGCCACCAGGGCATGTCAAATAATGATTTTTTAAACTAAAGTTATCATCTGGTTAAGTTATCATCTGGTCTAAATCTAAATTTATATTGTTAACCAAGATGAACAACTAAATAAAATAAATACTTCTACCTCCTCTCACTTCCTGCTTGGCCCGCGTCTGCTCATCTTCATTCCTATCTATATCTTTTCTTTGATTAAAAAAAAAAGAAGAAGCTATATGCACTGGAAGAATTTATAACATTAAAACTAATCATCAGTGACCCTATGGCACTGGATAAATGTATTCTGTGATTCTTTAGAATTTCTGTCGATATTAATACAAAAAAATAGCTTCCATAGTGAATGTAGTTTAAAAAAATACACCTCCTTTCCTGAAAGACATCTCAAAACTTGAGATATGTTAGCATGCATCATAAATTTTCAAGAAAAAGGAATAGCAGCAATTATTTTTCCAACTTCCAATTTTATCTAACCACTTTATTTATACACCCTAACCCTGGAATACCAACAAGACATACTCTGAAAAAAAAATTACATGAAGCTAATCTTTTCTTTTTAAAAAAAATTTTTAGACAAATCTTTAAAAATGAGGGAAATGTCAAGTACTGTATCTGTAGTTATTGGGAGGTTAGAGCTTTCTAACTGGCATATTAATCATATAGAAAACAGTATTATCATATCTCTTATAGTCCAGATTAAAGTCACATATTTCATTCTAAATCATAAACCCAGGGATGGGTGGGTGAGTATTTAAGTGAAAACCAAGAGTAAAGATAAACTGCATCAGTAAATCTAATTTAAACTAATGCAAAAAGGGTAAAAAGCAAGCATTTTTCTTTTTATAAACAGCGCTTACTGTTTCTCTTTTTTAAAAATGTTCTTAACCATTAAAATTCCTTACTCTTATGCGTTTCACCATGAAACTGATGTTACGGATTCCGGAGAAGTCTGTGGTCTGGTAAATAGTATCAATCGCTTTAACATGACTGGATATCTATCGATTTAAAAAAAGAACAGTTTAGAAGTAATGCTGAAAAGTGAAAAAGTCTGTGAATTGCCACTTTCCAAATCAAGAATTATTCATTTTCCACCACTTTCAAATTTTAAAATGTTTAAAACAAAAACTAGATGAAAGAAGGAAAAAGATTACTTATCTAAACAAAGAGGAAGGATTCTATACTTTTTCCAGACTCTTCTACCATAATCAATATGCACTCTTCAGATAAAACTTTGTCTCCTCAACTCATCATACAATATCACACAACCCAGTCTTTTACATGTCCAGAAAATCTTTATTTATCCTTCAGACTCAACCCAAACATCTTCTGAAAGAGCCTCTCTGATAGTATCAGGACACTCCATCTTTGTATCACTGCAGTACTACCCATGAAGTTTTGTTTACCACTTACTACATACAAGACACTGCTTTAAGAGCTAGGGATACAGTGGTGAACAAATTAGAAAAGGTCCCTATAAATTTACAGAGATTTATTCTAGAGGGGAAGGGCGAAAGTAATAAAAGAAGTACAATACTTTCAGATTTTGCTAGAAATAAACAAGATGCTAAAACACAAAAAGATCCTGTTTACCTATTGTCTCCCAACTAAACTCTGATTTCTAAACCTCTTTACTTATACAACCTTCCCATCTTCATTTATGAAAAGTACTCTTGCTACCATTTATGTGAAAACATGTATGTATACTTTGCTTAGGTAGCCAAACATAGATAAAGAAAGTCCTAACAGTGCTAACAGAAATGTGTTATAAAGTCATGATGTCTAACCTCACCTGGGCCTAGAAACTCTGCATCCAGTTCTCACTGTTTTTACTCCATTCCAAATAGAAGTGGTTCAAATGTTTTCCCACAGAAGATTCAGATTTTACAGAGAGTTCATCTTGGCTTCCCTCTATCTTGACCCTTAAATGTTTCTATCTTTATCCATTTCCATCTTTCTCAAAGGGTTAACCTTTCCTTAAAGGATAACGTCTATATTCTAGACCCATATCATTACGGGATCTTCAAGAACACTGCTTCTCGTCATTTTTTTCCTTTTATCTTATATTGCTTCTCTATTAGATCATTTTCATCTTCCTACCAACTTGTTCATGTATTCCCTAATTTCTAAGTCACCATACTTTTTCTATTTTTCACATTTCTTGAAACTATCTCTTGTGACAACTCATTCCTTACTATTCATGTTTTTACCCTCACAACTCTATCAAGAGCTTGCTTAAATCAAAAGCCATCAATAATGTTCTAGGTAATTTAAAAATCAATTGCTTTTTGTAGCCATTTTTTTTTTCAGAGGTATTCAGGCAAAATTGCCCAAATTTTAAGATACTTAAAGTATAAATCACGATGATTTGATATACAGATATTCTGTAAAAGGATTCTTCCTATCTAGTGGACACATTGTAGTCATTCTCTTTAATATCTCTGCAACATACTATTAGCTATGCATATCGTTTTGAAACTTGTTTCTTCCTTGACTCTCCAACCTCTTTATCATTTAATCCCATAGTTTCTCTTCCTCTTTACCATAGCTGACATTATCCCCCAGTTTCTTCCCTTTTGATTTCTTTCTCTTTCTTTTCATTCGCTCTTTTCTCTTATTTTAACTACCTCTTTAGTACCCTTAAATTCCATGCTGAAAACTCAAGGCTAACTTCTCATAAGCTCATTTCACATATTCAATATGTCAGAAGAATGATCAGCTAGCTTTTAAATATGTCTAAAATTAAGTATATTAAAACCACTACCAAAATGAGTTCACCATCTGTATATACATTACCACCATCCTTTTAATCTTAAATCCTTAAAGTCAAAGTGTATCTATCCATTTCTCACTAGGTATCTTTGATATGAAGAACATTTTGAAAGGTATTTCCAAAATAGTTATATTTTAATAACATTTGAGAAGACACAAATATAAATAATAATGCAACTTAGAAAGTACTAATTAAAATAAGAATATAGAATAAAAGTTAAATACTTGTTCAAAGGATTCCTCTTTCTTTCCTTTAACACCACAAATGAAAATTCAATCTTCTTTCAAAGCAATGGAATGGTCCAATATCATCTTTTTTCATGAAATCATTTTCTTACACCTCTTTTATGAATGACATTAAAATGTCACTAAATAACACTAAAATGAATGACATGTCTTTTATGAATGACACTAACTGGGCTTTAATTTATTTGTGTACTTATCTTACATATTTCATAATATCACAATTGAAAATACTTTCTCCTGCCCCAAAAATATATGCACTAAATTTCATTCGTAGAGGAAATATTGTCATAATAAAACAAAATTCCTAAAATAGTAACAAAATTATAAATACCTGAGCAATCACAGCTTCTCGTGTTCCGTAATATTTAAAGAACAGATGATCGGTCTGAATATAAAGCTGACAAGTATTTTTTTCAGCTAAAGTTGTACGTTTTTTCCTCAAGAGTTCTGGACCATTAATAGCATGTTCTTCTTGAGGTATCTATACATCAAAAGAGAAACATTTCTGATCACTAGTATACTTTGCTATTATAATTTATATAGTTAATACTACATAGTATAAACAATGTCATATTCTGTTTTATCATGCAATGTCACAGGTATTTCCCAACAACATTAAGAATTCTTTATAAACATCACTTTCAATCTCATAACATTCTACTGTTATCAGTGATTTATTAATTTGAGTAATAATTTTATCTGCAAATATTTTCAAAACATGCCTTTCAACATATAATTACAGCAAGTTTTATAGTAGTTTATAATATTTTGATATCTTCTTCACCCTCACCTCTGACACCAAATGACCCAGTCCTGTCAAATTTATCTCCTAAATACCTAGGAAATCTATCCGTTAGCTCACATTAACACAGTCTATCATTATTACCTAGAGTATTGCTGTAAGGTCAATGTAATTTATCTACATCCACTACTGGCCTTCAGTCTATTCTCCACACTACAGTCTTTTCAAAATGCAAATTTAGAGATGAACCCAGTGCAGAAAGGCAGTCAACAAAGCAGCTCAGTCTCAGCCCACGACTACCCAGTTTGGAGTTCAACCAAGAAGGTCAAAGACAACATGCAGGAACAGAAAGCCCTTTTTTCTGAAAACATGCCCTTAAGAGAAGACATTTTTCATCTAACAAATGAGTTGTCAAAAGGACCCAACAAGGGTAGACGAAGAAACACACTCTGGAACTCTGTAAGATACTCACCCAGAAACAGGACAAGGAGATGAAGATAAAGAAGATGGCCACACTTCTGTCAACTTGTCAAGCAAATGTCAGTGTTACTAGTCAAGGCAATGAAATATTTTTCCTAAACATTATCCATGAAGATAAATATCCTAGGTCTGAAAAGGGTGGTTCTTTGGAAAATTCAACTTGCTCCTGAACAGCAAATCTAGTAAACTCCAGGTCCCAGGAAGGGTCAAGAATAGGACCCTCTAATCAACACATTCTTACAGAGATGAAGTCAGAGTTTCTGGCTGGGTCAGACAAGGTCTGATCCTACCAGAGCATTGAGAGAAATAATACATGTATTATGTAGATTCTATAGAGTCTCCAAATAATAAAAATGTGAGAACTGTCCCTAGATCTTTAGATACTTCTCTGGATTAAAAGCCTATCAGAGAAGGCACAGTAATATGAGGAAATTCATTTGTGCACAATGTATCAGATCTACATTTATATTGAAGCATCATGCAAAAGAGAAGGCTTTCCTGTGCAGCTCATGCAGAATGTCATTTGTCCACAAAACAAACATGGTTCATGAGAGAATGCACGTGGGATGGAAGCCCCATTCTGTGTCCCTTTTCTAGAGAAGCTATCACTAGTGAGCCATCTAACACAGTCACCTGAGGACTCATCAGAAAGTGTTCCCTCCACAGGTCCAACGCAGTGTATAAGGTCCAATTGTATAATGCAGTGTATAAGGTATAATTTCTTCCTTCAGATATGGCAAAGAGCAATTCATCCATTATACCACTTCCTACAACCATGTACTCATTTCCCTTATATAACTTTACAGTTTATTGTGTTTTAATTGCTTAATTTCTGTCCCCAGACTATGACCATTACTTTAATTACTAGAATATTAGTTCCATCACCTAACACAGACATGGTGGGCAAACAGTAGATACTCAAGATTTGCTTAAAATTCACCACGACCAAATCCAAGCACTTGAACATTTGTTAACATCAAAAAGTACCATTTTGGCATGCCCTGGTAGAGTAGAGCGTTCTACACAGTACGTAATACATCCCAAGATCCTTGATTCAAGACTCAGGGACAGGAAGAACAATGAAGATGAACAACTAGCCAAATTAAACAAAAAAAAATGCAAGTGCTTCTTCCACCTCTCTCGTCCTCCCTGCCTCCCTCTGTTCTCTTGAAAAGTACCATTTTAAGGGAATTTTGATAACAGCATATAGAGAACTCAAATTAAATTTGTGTTACAATTCCAAATTTATACCCACCTTTTACACTTCCCATTCTCCCTTAACTTCATTTCTGACTATTCTTTTACTTTGACCTATTTTCATTGGGTACTTCATTCTAATATTGCAGTAACTGTTCCAGCACATTCTACCATCTTCTGGTTTCAACAATTAACAATAAGAAATGAATTCATTTTTACTACTGCTTCTTTGAAGGTGACTTACTTTTAAGAGTATATTTTTTTAATTTTAAGACTTTTCTAGTAATGCACTAGGGTTTTTTCTTTTCAAAAGTTTTTTTTAAAGGAAAGGTGCAGGCAGGAATGAAAGATGAACAGAGGCAAAGAGGAAGAGTGGGGAGGAAGAAGCACTTTATTGTATATATTGGTTGTGTAGCCCCCGGCACTGGGATGAGAACCTGGATCCTTGGAGTGTACATGGATGATGCTGGCTAAAGGCAGCTGACCAGTGCTAGTGCTACTCCACTAGAAAATGCCTAGGGTGATATTTTCATTGCAAAGTACTCATCCTGCTCTAATCACAAGGCTTATTGAATTTGCTTTTCGATATCTTCCCTCATATTTCAAAAACTGTCATCATCAGTTCTTACTTTACTCTTATTTGTTCCCCTGCAGAGATAACAATTATGTATACGTTAGACCATTTTTTACTATATCACCTATATCTTTATGCTTTTCCGTATTTTCGATCTTTTGTTTCCTAGTGGTTCACTCTACTTTTTATGACATACCATCCAGATCTAAAAACAGCAAATCTTGATTTCTGATGTATTTTTCAACTCTAGAATTTCATTAGGTTCTTATATTCATTTTCAATTTTCTGCCAAAATTTGAAATTTGGTCTTATGTACCTGAACATATAAAGCTTGTGACTGATCACTTCGTTATTTTGACTTTTTTTTTCCTTTCCTTTTCTTTCTGTCTTTTTTTTTTTTTAAACTTCCTTTGGATGAAGTCGCAGATCTAAGTCCTTTGACTTCGCAGAGCCTGCATCTTAACTGCTGAGCCACATGGGTGTGCTGTCTTTTTTTTTTTTTTGATGGAACAAATATAGCATTTTGATTTACATGTTATGATATGATTGAGTTTATGTGTGTGCATGTATCTGTACATGCACACGTATGTATATATATGTGTGTGTATTATATGTATATGTATAAAGCCTTTGCTCCTAGATCTCAGGAGCTTGCCCACTGAGTATGCATATGTTTGGGTATTGATGTTGTAAGTCCTACTTATTGAGTTTATGCTATCTCTGCAGGTCTAGTCTACCTGCAGCAGCAAGGAGAATAGTAAATATGAGCCAGTAAGTGTATGATAATTTCAATGAACTGCTCGAGCTTATGGTCCAACAGAAGAGCTAAAAATGACATTCTGATGAAAGAAGAAGAGTACTGGGGAAAATTAATATCAAGAATAGAAGTATTAGGACTTTCGTACCTTCTACAATATTAGTAGCAATATAATAATAAAACTTTCCTTTATTTCAACTCTTTTTGCAAGCTGACAGCAGAAGTCTGAGGTACTCTTAGTTATGGTAATAACGAGTTCCTCCGTGACTCCAAGATGAGAACTCTTTTAACTGTCCCAGTGTCAAAGATTTATTTAAAAAGAGACTAACTGAAAATAATAATAATAATATAAATACACTAAAGGAATACAAAAAAGAAATAGTAGTTCTTAAGAAGGATATTAGCAACATTTTGCAAATATGAATCACTGAATTTACCTTTTCAGTGTGTTTTAGAATACAGTGTCATGAACTAAGGATGAAGAAATCTTAATTTTATTGTTTGGCTTAATTACTAATAATATTAACTCAGAAATCATTCGTGTTTTATTCACATTCTTATAAAAAAAAAAAAACTATAAATTAGCTTTTCCTCACCAGAATCCTTGAAATTATATGACATTAAAGATAGTTTCTTAAAAGTTTTTGGATCCTAAGAGAAAGTTGCTGTATAATGCCAATTATTTTAATACCGTGCTTTGTCCCTGAAAATTAATGACATCACCCTATTTTCCTTTGACTCTTTATTAGGAGCAGTACACCTGGACCATGCTGTAATGCTTCTCCTGGACAATTATATGCTGCTGGGAGTTTAGTAAATTAGACGTTTATATTTTCAGTAGGATGTCTGTATTATAACAACCAGAAAGTAACTGGAACTTCATGTGATGAGTAGGATGAATGACAATTCATCAGCCACAAGCAAAGGTATTATGGATGTGTTCAGCTTCAAGTGGCAGAAATTCAAGTAGGCTTATGGATAACACAATATATTATCCCCTACTGGAATGTATCTACAAATAGGCAGACTCTCGGTACAGTACATCAAGACTCTGACTCATTCGGTTCTCCTATTTTCACCTAATAACATTAGTTAGTTTCAAGGACAGGTTAGCAGAAATTCTGCTTTAGCAGTTCTAGGTATCACAGGCAGAAATGAGATTTCATTTGGCATAGATGAATGTTGAAAATGTCACCATTATGACCATTACAGAATATTGTTTATGGAGGGTAACAGCACATGCACAGAAAAAGGTATCTTAAGTTGAACTTTTTAGAAATGATATGCAAATAAAAGTTCTGCTTCTTTAAAAATAACATGTTAACATTACAAATGGCTGACTTTTGCTTTACTGTTTTGAGCCTTAAAAACGAAGTTCTTTTTTTCTTTAATAGTTTAATTATTCACATTGCCATATGCCTTTTAGGATACTGAATTCACAACTCAATGTGCATTTCATACCACACCCACCACCAGAGTCCCAGTGCCCTTTACCACCATTTTGTTAACACCTCTTTCCACCCAATCCGACCCCAGTAGTCACAGTCCTTCATCTTGTGAATTTTGTTGAATTTGTCTACTCTTTTGTTTCTTTATATTACACATACAAAACCACCCTTTTTCTTTCTGGTTTATTTTGCTTAGCCTAATCACCTCCAGTTTCATCAAAGTTGCTGCAAAATACACAATTTCATGTTTTTTAACAGCTGCACTGAATGCCAATAAATATATATACCACAGCTTCTTTATGCAGTCATCTGCTGGCGGAGACTTGGGTTGTTTTAATGTTCTGGCTATTGTAAACTGTGCTACTATGAACACAGAGGTACAGATACCTTCTCTGGTTAGTTTTTCTGTTCTCTGGGTATATGCCTAGAAGTGGAATTGCTAGACTGAATGGTAAATCAGTCTTTAATTTTTCTGAGTAATCTCCATATTGCTTCCCAAAGAGGTTGTACTAATTTACATTCCCACCAATAGTACAGAAATATTCCTTTTTTCCCACATTTTCTCCAACACTTGTTTCTAGTCTTACTGACATATGCCATACTCACTGGTGTGAGGTGAAATCTCATTATGGCTTTATCTGCATTTCTCTGATGGTAAATGATGTACATTTGCATGGGTTTGTAGGCCCTCTGTTTCTTTTGTATTCCTTAATAAAGTGAAGATTTTTATCAGGAAATGCCCCTCTGTCTATAATATTCTGAGAAGTGAAAATATTATTTGTATTTACATGGTCACTCCAGCATTCTTATAATTAGGGATTATATGATATTTATCTTATCATCCTTTTTAAACTATCCTTTTCTTTACATTTAAATTGCATTCCTTTTAGATGGATTTAGATGGATTTGCTTTTTAATCGATGATCTCAGTTTTTTGACATGTTTACTTCATTTATATTTAATGTAGCCATCACATGGTTGAATTCAAACATAAGATCTTAGTATCGCTTTCCTATTTGTCTCATCTGCTCTTCCCCTTCTCCCACCTTTTGGATTCACTGAATATTTTAAATTAGACTTCCTTTACTGACCTGTTTCCTTTATTCCATAAGTGGTAGTTCTTTATCCAAACATACTCATGTTGTCTTCTGCAGTAACTCATTTGCTCTTAAACTTAACTTCAGTTTTGCAAATTACATTTGGTTTTTTATTATAATTTTTATTCTCATTCCCTTCTATGGCAGGTGGATAAGGCACAGGTTATGAAAACAGCAGATCTAGGTTCAAAACCTGAGGCAAGGGAAATATAATAATTTCCGTTCTCTTCTTTTTGTTTTCATACTTTTCTGTAATTCTATTAACATTTTAGTAACAGCTGCTTTAAAGTCTGTGTCCTAATACCTGTAATTTCTGGTCTGTTTCTGGTGGGTAGTTTCTCTCCAGAGTATGGAACACATGTTTCAACCTCTGAGCATCTAGTAATATGTTCCGAATACTAGATGTTGTGATTGCTGCATTAGTCAGTGTCTGTATTTTGTGTCCTCCTTTAAAAAGTATTATTGAGCTTTGTTCTCACAGGCAGCTAGTTTACTTGAAAAGCACCTTTATCCTTTTGAAGCCTGTTTTTCAGCTTGCTTAGAACTGAAGCAGCCTTTACTCTAGCTGGAGGTTAGCCTACTCCTAAGCAAGGTTTGGTTGTGATCCCTACCAAATATAACTTCTGATAATTTGTCAGTTCACAGACGCTCCAGTAGTCTTCCTTCCTCTGGTTTTCTCAGACTCTCACCCTGTGAACTGCACAGCTTAGTGTTCAGCCAAGAATCAAGGAACCCCCTGTGCAGACACATGGAGCATTTTCTCAGTGTAGCTCTATCCTCTCAGGTACTGTGCCCACAAGTCCAGATAGCTCAGTCTTCCTGAACTTTGGCCTGCCTCTTCAACTCAGCAAGACTGCTATGTATTTCTTATCTTCTTGAGAATCCCTCCCCTGTGCCATATGTGAAAATGTGTCTCTAGTCAAACAGTCAAGGGAATCACAGAGATAACTATTTCTCCTCTCTCAGGGATCTAAATCCTGTACTATTTTCCAGTTTTTGAAAATAATTGTTTAATATATTTTAGTCAATTTTCTAGTTACTGTTTTTATTGCAGGAGGGATAGTTGAATACTACTTACTTCATCATAGCTGGAAAGGGAGACACCCACTCAATTTTCTACAAAGAATTTCAACGTTCCCATTTTATACATGTAACACTTTATTCCACTGAGATTTTCTGTTTTAAATATGGTATGAAATGGAGATCCAGATTCATCTTTTCCCAAGTGATAAACATTTTCTCTGGTTCCATTTACTCAATGCTCTGTATTTCCTCGCTGATTTAAGTTTCCACCTCTACCACATAACAAGGTCTCTCATAAATATGGCCCATTCCTGAGCACTCAATTTTATTCCTCTGGTTAATGTGTTCATTCCTACACTAACATCACATGTCCAATTAATATAGTAAGTCTTCATACTAAGACAAATTCCTTTTTCCTGATCACCAATTTTAGATGAACCCTACTTCTTAGACTTTACTTTTCTTACAACATTTAGACCCACCAAGGGCTGTGAATAATCCTGCTGTAATTTATATTGGAATTGAATCTATAAATTCATATGGAGAAAACTGGTATTTTTATGGTACTAGGTATTTTCCATTAATATGGCATACTTCTCCATATATTTAAAAATCGATCTTTTTAACATTTTATATAAAACTGTAGGGTTGTTTTTCTTTTTTCTTCCCACGGTCCCAAGTCTTGATGCCAGGTCCTGAGCTTTACATGGCATGTACCTTAGCTACTGAGCCACAGAGGTGCACAAAACTTTATAATTTTATTTTATAGGTCTTATAATTCCTTGTTAGATTTGTTCTTTGATACATGATATTCTTGATATTATTAACAATGTCCTTTCATTACATTCATTCATACATTACTTTTGATATAAAAATATGCAACCCACATTTGTGTACTATTCTAACTAGCCACTGTTAACCTCTATTATATCTAGCAATCTAATCTTATCCTCTGTCTATACTACTGATACCTTAGTAGAAACCACTATCACTTCTCAACTTAGTAAATGCAACAACTTCTACCTAGTCTCCCAGGCTCTAGTCTTGTATCCCACACTGAAGTTAAAAATTCTTCACTAGTCTTGCTACACGTATCTAGATTCTATATATACTGTTCCTTCTATCTTTCCATCTATTCATAGCCAACTTAACTTCTGGTTATTCCTTTATTGTTTCTGATCATTGTCCTCAAAAATTTCCCATGGTAGGTTAATTACTTCTCTTCTATGTAGAGTATCACCCGGTGCTTAATCCTCTTCTATCTCTTACTACCCTCAATTGTCTCTCTATGTCTCTAATTAAACAAACTTTTTGAAGACAAGTCTTCTTCTTAATCTCCATATATAATTCCCAGAACCTACCACACAATTTCTGACATATGATGAAGATCAATAGATAATTATTGAATTAATGTAAAAATAAAATCTCGCATTTAAAAGAACCACCTGGAATAGAACTATTTATGATATTTTGCAGATTAAGAAACACACAAATCTATATTTGTGACTCAAGAAACATTACTATACTACTTTTAGAAAGGATATCCCAAAAAACATGATTATCATAAAAAAATGTTTTAAAGCACCCATCTGTAGCTCAGGTGGCTAAGGCACAGACAATGAGAGCCATGGATCTGGGTTCAAGACCTTGGGCTAGGAGAAGGAAAAAGAAAAAATGAGTTTCAATTTTTTTATTTCAAACTTGTGTTTTGAATAAGCAAAAACCTATCACTTATGATTAAATAAAAAGAAAAGAATTTAAACAAAAATAAGTCAAATAGCAAAAAAATTACAAGTGAAAAACTAAAAGCACTGCAATTTTTATTAGGATAACTAACCATCTCAGTTTGTTTAGGGACACATGACTTACAGTGTAAACTGGGTTAGTCTCAGGCAAATCAGGGATACTGGTCACACTAATTTTCATACCATTATAAATAGTTATATATAAAACACAAGTTCAGACTAAACTTTTTTTATGATAAAACATGTAAGACAAAGTATATTTTAGAAGTGTACTGTAATGTTTTTTTGAGTCATGCAGATTTTTATTTAAATCTCAGCACCGTATGCTTCATCAAGCGTTAAAAAACATAAGTAGTTCTCCACATTTCAGAAATTCTAGAACATGTATCTTTTTAATGAAGGACAAATGCCCAAGTTCATCTCCATTTCTTAAATGCAAGCCAGTATTACAATTCTTACCTGTTTTACTTCTTCCACACCAGTCATCTGGTACTTCCTCATCCTTTCAAATACTGAATGATCTGCACAGCCCCCCTGTGGACCATATTTATGAGGATAGTCTAAAATATAAAGAGGAAATGCCATTATTATCACATGTTCATATATTATCATCTTTCTTGCAAATAAAGTTGCAACTGTCATAATTAATGAAAGTCATTAATGCTTATTAAGCCCCTATAGGAAAGGCATTATGCTAGACATTCTAATTTTTAAATCTGGCAGGTTCCTAAGTTCTCCGTCAATAAGACATCACTGATACAGATTTCTGACAAACAGATGATTTGCAGATCTAAAAAAGGACAATAATCATTCTTTATTTTGGGTTTAACTTCATCAATCTCTCCCACTTAGGATATATAAAGCATCTTAGCACTGCAATTTACTTCCTTTGATAATTTGTAACTTTGCTTTCAAACATTAAATCTCCTATGCTAAAATTGTACAAAGCTACCTCAATAAAAACTATAATTAGCCTGATAATATATTTGGTTAGACCCTTTAATGAATTCCAACTGGCCTCAAGTATGTTACCTAGAAATATACTCCATAGCACAGTAGAGTGAGTTTAAATTTATTCGATGTAAAATTCAAGTGAATGCTTTACAAATCAATAAATATTTTATCATCATTCATTTTCCCTTTATAATTAAATACTGGCTAGCTTACTATTAAATGAACTGATTCCATTTCCAAACAGCTGTTCAATTTAGTTTAGTCATTTAAAAGTTTATTCTACTCTCTCAGAGTTCACTACTTTTTCATTGTTAAGGTCTTCCCTGGTTTGTGAATATATTTTATAATTCATTCTAGTAAACAATTATCAAAATAAAAGGCATGGGTGAAAGGGAAAGCACTGAAAAATCCGTAGGTAGCTTATAAAAGAATTATAGAAATATTGCAAGTAGTTGAAAACCTAGAACCTGAAGTAGATACTAGTGACCCATTTTGTTGGAAATATTAATTACATACTACAATGCATATCTAAACTAGCAGGCAGAAGAGAGGGGTTATGAACAACCTACCTATACTGATGTAACAGCTCTGATTTCAACTTTAAATTAGTTTATATCAGAGGTCAAGATTGCAACAGTTGTAAAATTCCAAATAAAGGTGAAAGAAATTACATATTTTTAAGTTACCATTTTGTAAGTGAAGAAAAAGACAAATACCTGATGATCTCACTCATTTGTGAAATCTAAAGAAACAAAGCAAATAAGCAAACAACAAAAATTAACCCTAAGACATTAACAAGAGAACTGAGGGTCGGAGGGGGTGGATGCAGCAAGGAGGTAGGGGGTGAGGAATGGAGCAAAGGGTAGTGGAAGTGAATATACACATCTGAGGCACAAATTGTTGTAAATCAACATTACCTCAATAAATAAATATTGTCATTTTAATAAACCCACATGTATAAGTTGATTTAAATAAGGATCATCAATGGATATGCAAAACAACTTTTGCTTGAAAGATATAGCCTAACAAGACATCACAGTCTCTAAAAGTATCAAGCCACAGACTACTTATTAAAGGAAAAAAAAAAAATACCTTAAAATTGCTGAGATGGTTATCAATAATCAAACTGATAATATGCACCTCATGTGATGCATTAAAAAAAAAAAAAATCCTATTTCACCTAAGTAGCATTCTTGCCCAAATGTTAAAGAGAATCTGTTCGTAAGCAATCAGACAAAATGAAAATGTGGGATATTATGTAAGCCACTGAACTAGACACATGAAAAAAGGCAATGTCATTTAAAATACAGAAAAAGTCAAGAACTCGGGGTGGGAAAGTCTGGTAATTAAGACACTAAAAATATAATAAACAGATGGGAAAAATATTTCTAGGACAACTGAAGAAATTTTACTATAAGCTAGATAGTAATAATGATTTAACGTTAATTTTTAAGAGCAAGAAACTTTTTATGGTTATTTAAGAAAATGTACAGATTCTTAGGAGATGCATGCTCAAGTAAAAAGTAGTGAACTTTCATGGTATCTGTAACTTACTTTTTAAAATTTCTCACAATAAGAGCATTGAGTAAGAAGGTGCAAAATGTTAAAAATGGCAAATTTGGAGGAAGGATGTTAGAATTTGCTGTACAATTTTTTTTAACTTATTTGAGTTTGGAACTTTCTAAATATTATTAGGACTAAAACAATGCAATGTCAATGGAACAAGTTCAAATGACTTCAAAGTAAAAACTAACAATGTTTTAAAACAAGAAAGAATCTAATATTTTACCATTTCAAAGGTTAGCTTTCAGAAAGGAAAAATACAATACCATCTAACAAATAGTTGATTAAATCTACCACAAAGGCTAAAAAGTTTTACAGTGCAATATGCCAAGCTTTTCAATTCTCCGATTGAAGAAAAAGATATGTGAAGAGGAATACTCACATATAGTGTTTCTGCCACAACCAAAGTCACCTTCTGCTACTATAATTTTGACCTACAAATGTCCCAACAAGCTTGTCCAGATTCTTAACAAAACCTAGCTTATCTGGACCATCAGCTATAAAAATTTCTCCATGCCAAGAACACTCATTTCACTCAGGGTATGTACACGCACACCCTGAGTTAAGTCAGTTAATAGGCTTTAGATCACTTGCAATACTGTTATTTGTTTTAGTTATTATGTGAAGTCGAGTTCAAGTTTGATGTTATTTATACATCCTTCATTTTGTGCTATTTTTACCTCATTAGTGGGGTAGTCCAAGCTCCAACAAATAAAAATGTGGCCTGATTACCTAGCTAGTTTAGCCTTAAATAATGGATAAGACAATCGGTCATTTTTCATAAGACAGCAATGCTTATGAAAGGAATCCTTCCAATTACCCTAGTAGCATCTATGCCGATAAATTTTTTAAATGCTCTAATAATAATAATAATAAATATTTTACCATAAAAATGTATGAGACTAATTTATATATTTTTAGAAGTTAATATTTTGTTCTGTGTGATGAGCAACTAGTGATTAAATTCATATGTTCTTATTTCTCATTTATGGATCAGTCTGTGATGACTCAATTTAGAATTGCTTATTAAATTAATATTTAAGTTAAAAATCTATTTTGCCATTTACCTTAGGTTAATTCAAATTCAATGATAAAAACATATATTTTAATAACATTTGAAGTTTTTCTAGAGTTGAAGTAGACATCTACACATACACACACAAACACCCCACCAGTTCTAAGTTACCATGAAGTTTCTTAAAGCTTAGTAATCCCCCCATACATGTCTTACAGGCATCAGCACTGACACCAGAACATGTACATCTACCACAATCCCAAGTAAAAAACTATTTAACTTAGACCAAAGAAACATCCTGTAATTAAATCACTAGAACCAGTTTTCTGATGAGCTTTCCCTAAATGTCTACCTTATCTGATTTCCCCATCTCACATGCCCAAAGCCCACCCAATATTCAAAAAAAAAAAAAAAAAGTATATGGGGGCAGTAATAATGTTTACCAAAATACACAAACCTCCCTAAAACTATTCATATGGCATATCACTTAATCAGTTTTTTTTTTTTAAGTTTTTAAATTTTCAAAGATTTTATTTGAAAAAAACTTTACTCGGTGTATATATAGCTTGGCAGTCACTGACCAAACAGGTTCTTTAACAAATGTAGGCTAATTTAGTTCAACAAACGTCAAGATATAAGTCTGCTGATATGCCTAACTTTCTTTAAGTCTGAGGTTTGAGGAATAACAAATTTCCCATCCTCCCTCCTAAGTATAACCAGTTCTAACTGAAAGAATGTGAATAGGGAAGTACACTAGCCATGATTCTCCTCACTCTTTTCCCCTTCTGAATGGCTGGTAGGAGACAACCTAGAAATAGCAAAATGGTATAGGTACAAAAGAGAGTGGCATGGATTCTTGAATCACTTATTGAAGAAAAGCTGCTGGATAAGAAATATTCACATTAAACTGTTACAAAGTGAGAAATGAGCTTTGGGTGCAATTTGTTGGTAAAATTTGGGAGCTATTTTGGTACCACATTTAGCATTACCTTAATGCAAGGTGAAAACTTTTGTCAAAGAGACTAAAAGATCTCATCGTGCATCTAATCTCCATTGGCATTTGGCAAATCTTCTTTGTCACAGATAATAGCAAAATAATCTGGGCCTATCATATGAGAAATTGTAAGTGTTAATATGTACTATCATTTTCTCAATGTTTTCATTTATAATTAGTCTTCACTCATCACAAAATCTGCCAAAAAAAATCAAACAGTTAAGTTGAAAAGCAGTACTCCTAAATTGTAATTCCATCTTTTAACAAAAGACAAAAACTTACAGATTCTACAACATCCAGATTTTACATGCTTAAATAAGTTCTATTAGCATTTTTCAAAGTTTTTCGAAAGAGAATGTATTCAATAAAATATTTTCCAATTTAGAAAACAAAAAGGCTGTGAGGTTCATTAGCAATCTAGTTTTAAGACTACTAGAGAGGATGTCAAAACCGTATTTTTTGTTTCTCTATGTAATTTAGTTCAACTAATATATGTCAAAATATATCAGTTCATATGCCTAATTATGTTAAAATCTAAGAGGTAACAAATATTATAACATGATTATGATAGAAATTAGGGTTTACTTTCATTCAAAGCATACTATGAAATACATCTTGAATCTGTTCCTACCATCACAAAAGAGCTACCTACGAAGTATTTCTGGAAGAGAATTTTAGTTTCCCAACAATTATATATGTACATATGTACATATGTATATGTGTACATTATACATATAACATCTTACTAAATTCAAGAACAGAACAAAAATATCCCTATCTTAAACAACTAACATTTTCTTTAATGTAATAACAGAAGCCAAAGAATATATGTCTGATTTATACTTAGTAATCCCTATAATATAGTATTCCAATAAAATGCAAATACTTACCAGATAATACTACTACTACGACCAAACAGTGATATTCTATTGTTATCAATACATTGGTATAGATGCTGGACATTTGAACATTAAGATTAAGGTAATAACAAATAGATCTACATGATACGCTATATAGAATTCATATATTTATGTACATAAACATACAGATGAATACACTTGTATTTATGACATTATATATATATAGTTAATATTAGAGTAAATTCTCTTCTACCACTCCTCAATACTGACAGAAGTCAAATAAGTACCTGTGTAACACCACACCACCAGCAAGCTACTATCAGGAGTTAAAAAAGAAATGAACAGAAACTTAAGAATATCGAGTCTTTCAAGGGTGAAAAGATGGCCTAAATGCATTAATAAGATTGCCCTGCCCCTAATTTCATACCCCAGTAGGCTGCATTTGGCAAGAGGAATAGCCTATGTGAACAATTAAGTAAAAATAATGTGCTTCTTCTGCCTCTCTTCCTACCAGCCTGCCCATACCTCTCCAATTTAAAAAAAAAAAAAAAAAAATCAAAGGGAAACCCAGGAATTCTTCCTGTTCTTGGGAAGACATTCGGACATTCCCCTGCCCTAAACACTCACTGCAATTTATCACTTTCTGCCTTGGGACACGCACTGTTCTCACTCCAGGATGATTTTTATAGTCGCAAGAATATAACATCACCACTCCAAATTACTATTGATATTTGCTAACCCTCAAGTAAATACTACCTTCTATTTCCTAATTTTTACCTTCTAAGGCACTGTCACACTGACACCACCCCATAAAAATTCTTAGGGATTCCAACATTCATGTTGATGATCCATCACCTTTCCTCTGATGATCGTCCTACTTCAACTTCTCACCTCTATGATCATACTTTTGTTGAACCTATTACCTGAGAATTGAAAACTCTTCATAATTTCAACTTCCACATCCTACTTTCTATCCACCACTCATCTTTTTAGAACATTCCTCTAGTTTCCAACAATGCTTTACCACCACTGAAACCCTTCAATCCACCAAAGCTATCACCTTGTTTACTATATAGAACTGAATATTCTTTCTCTTCCATCTTCAGCCTAAATCTCATAATCATTTATTATAATTATGCTAATACATTTGCTTTAGATTCTCTTACCACCCACCTTACTCTCAGTCAAAACCTATTTAAATTCAACTCTCTAGTATACAATGGAGAAAAGAGTCTTTTCCAAAAATGATGTTGGGAAAACTGGACGGTCACAAGAAAAATAATCTAACACCACACCCAAAAGTTAATTCAAAATGGATTACACTTGGATGTAAGACTGGAAACCATAAAAGACACAAAAGAAAACATAGGCAACAACTCCATGACATCTGCCTTAGCAATGTTGGGGATTAAACTCTGGTAGCAAGGGAAACAAAAGAAGTAAATTGTACTACATCAAACTAAAAAATTTGTGTATGGCAAAAGAAATTACCCTCAGAACAAGGGACATTTAACTGTAATGGAGAAGATATTTGCACATCATTCATCTGACGAGTTTATTATCTAAAATATACAGAAAACTCAAAAAACCCAAACAACTCAAAAAAAAAAAAAAAAATGAGCAGAAGAGCTAACAGGCACTTCAAAAAAAAAAAAAAAAAAAAAACCATACAGATGGCCAGCAGGCACATGAAAAAATGCTCAACATTATTTATCATTAGGGAAATGCAAATCAAAACTATAATAAGATGTCACTTCATACCTGTGACAATGGCCTATATCAGAAAGACAAGAAAAAATAAAGGTTGGGAGGGCGTGGAGAAAGAGAGAACAATGCTGGTGGGAATGTAAAGTAGCACATCCATGTTGGAAAGCTATAGAAATTGCTCAAAAAGTTAAAGAACTACCATATGATCCAGAATTCTACTACTTCTTATCTATGCAAAGAATAAGAAAACACTAAATCGAAAAGATATATGCGCCCCTATTTACAATGGACAAGAAATAGAAACAACCTAAGTAGCTGCCCATCAACAGGATGGACGGACAGATGCACGGACACACGGACACACGGACACACACACACACACTGTCTCTCTGTCTCTGTCTCTCTCTCTCTCTCAGGAATATTACTCAGCTGAAAATGATAAAAAAGATAAAAATACTGCCATTTCCAGCAACATGGATGAAACATCCAACAACATGGATGACAACACTAAATGAAAAAAGTCAGATGGAGAAAGACAAAAAATACCTGATGATCTTATTCATATGTGGAATATAAGAAACAAGCAAATAAAAAGACAAAAATAAGCAAAAACTAACCCTACTAAGGTTACCAGAGGAGAAGGGGCCGGGAGAGTAAGAGCAAAGGGTAGTGGGGGTTCCAATGGACAATGGTAAAGGACTATTAGAAATTTGGTGGCGTGAGTGATATATATTTAAGGAATAGTGAACATGCACATCTGAAATGCATTTTGTGCTGTAAATCAATTTAAAAAAAAAAGAAAAAAAAGCCAACTCTCTATCTACACCCCTGAAGGTGAATGAGGCTAGAAAAAAAGCAGCCTCATTTTTAAGGCTCTCTTTCAAAAATCATGAACTGTCACCTTAAGTAGTTTCCTTATGTCACCTGGTAACACTGTATTTTCAGCCCTATTAACCTAACTTTAGCAGTAATCCTCACATTGCCACATTAAAAAATGCAGTAAAATTGACATGCAAGCTAAAACTATGCAAAGTGTTCTTAATAATAAATGGAGAAAACTATTATTCTACTACCTTTAATTTTTTCTGTCAAAATACTAAAATCATATTGTTTATAAATATCAAAGAGAATGAAAAGTAAAACTGGCATACTAGAATTTAAAACATTAAAAACACCAGGAATTTGAATATTTTAAAAGAATTCATATTTAATTCCTTTATAATTTTAATTTAAATAACAAAGATATAGATCCTCTTTAAAAGCTTGATATAAAAAATTACTTCCAAAGCAACAAAAAGGGAAGAATCAAATACAAAAGTTTTCCTACACACTTTAAAAACTACTAAAGGCATCTATTTTCCTGGTCACCACATTAACTATGAAAATGGACAATGACATTTTCCCTCTAAAATTACTGACAATAAAATCCCTATTTCTAGAAAAAGTCTTTGTTCAGCTGATGAATAAACCCTCTTTGAGATGCTAAATCATAGGATGCACTATAGTTACCCAGAAAAGGCCAAACAGCATATTCTTTCACAAAGAATGAGTCATTGGTGTAGAGTATTCAGCTTATTTAAAACAAAGATCAGCTTTAAATTTATTGCCTTTCTCTCAGTTCCTTTGCATGCCAACCTCTTGCTTTTGTTTTGTTGTAGAAGGCACAAATAAAAATAATACATATATTGTGATACTAACTCAAGCAGGAAATAGCTCTAGTTAACTCTCAATCATCCCCTCCTGGTAGGGACAATATTTACAGTTCAGATTTCTGCCCAACAGAACCACGCATAAAACACCTACTTCTCACTATATATTAACTAGAGGAGACCTTCTATCTTCACTATTCCCAGAAAGGCATCCCTCACCACTCTGTAACTGGCAGGTTAGGAATTTGCCTTGGCTATTAGATGATTCTCGAACAGTCAAAATTTGATGTAATACATCAAAAGCATGCTAAAAATTATCAACTTTAATCAATCCAACTTTTATATTAACTGATTTTTAAAGAGCAGTTGCAATAGAACTGAGGTTACCAATAGGGAATGGGATGGGAGAGGGGGGAGCTGGTGGTGGTTGAGCCCACTGAACAATAGTGAAGGACACTTGGTGATTTGGAGTGCAGGGTGTGTTGATATTAATCTAAGGAATGGAGAAACTGCACATATGGAGAAAACCACATATGAGTTTATTTTAATTTGTAAACAGTTACTGCAATAAAATACTTAAAAAAAAGTGACTCCCCAGATAATGAATAAAAAGATGCTTTAACATCTAGAAGGTGTAGCAGGTGTGGGCCTTTCCGATCAAATGCCACTTATTTGCAAATTTATCAAAAATCAACAAATATTCAGCCAAGTTTATAAAGGGAAGAGTAGAACTTTCTTTTTTTGGGGGGAGGGGAGGAGGAAGGGGTATAGGGATGTCCTTATCCACTTATAATTATAGTAGATCGTAGTTCCTTTCTCCCTAGTATCCCACATCCAGTTTCTGTTTGAGGACAATAAGGAGAGCATGAGGAGTGGGTGGAGCAAGATTGTCCCAGGTAAAGATGGTGTCCCCTTTTCCACAAGCACTCAAAATGATGCGGGGACAGTAGAGACTAAAATTTATAGGGCACTATGCAGCTGTATAAGTGGAAAATTAACTGGCAAATCTGAGACTTCTAATAGAAAAGACCCAGAGAGCAAGGACCCCTCCTCCCCGCCATCTTAGCAACTTAGGTCTAGGCTACAAATAGACATTGCACCTTTTTTTTACTCCCATGAAGGAAGAAACCCCCACCCCTCATATATATTCAAGAATCCATCTTGCCTGTATACAAGACAGGCAACACATGTGGTACATATATGTATGCATTTCCTTGATGCAACTTTCCCAGCCAGCAGGGAGCTTAAACTATCTCCACTTTAAATAAATTTGCTGTGTGTTCCTGACCAAATGGCACTCTCCATGAATTCTTTCTGGAGGGACCCAGCATCTCACTCTCCCCCACACCAATGACAACTGGTCTCCTACCAAGCAGAAATGGGGAGCTGAACCTGGCATGTCCTACCCCATCCTACTTTTTAACATGAAAGGGTTAATGATGGGGGTCAAATGTCAGGTCAATAGGAGAAATGTTTTTCTATTATTCTGATCAATTATAAACAAAATCACTATACTATAAAGTACATTAGGACAGAGCCTTAGCCCTGCTTATCACTGTATCCACAGTATCTATAAGTGTCTTATACAGAGGAAGTACACAAAAAATGTTACTTAATAAATTACTCAATCATTAAATCTGTAAACTTACAACTAAAGCTTGTAACACATTGATTTAAAGTTACCATTATTTTCATTTATTCTATTCAGGACTATATACCTCTAATACATAGAAAAAGGTGACAGGGTCAAAGACATCAGTTTCTTTTCCTTTCTGAAGTTCCTAAGCAATGGCAGCAAAAAAGAAATTTTTTGTAAAATTTTTTGGAGTCACCTTTCTCCAATCATCACAGATTCTTACAGCCAAAATTCTACCACTATCTTCAAAGTTCAAGTAAAACACCACCTCGCTGAGAAATCTTCCTAAATATCCGAAAGGATCCCTCAGTGTGCTCTATCCTCGATGGTTTGATGACATTTCATTTCAATATTTATCACACTCTGACTCTATTATTGACTGAGAATTTCCTTATAGGCTTATTTTTTGATTAAGTATTAATCCTTCCTGTGCATTCACAAATCAATAAACACCTGTTGGATTTGATTTTTCAGTAATCAGTTGGCTTCTATGCCTCATTTTCAAAGGTCATCCATTAACCAAAGACCTATAAACTGCTGACTCCAGTAATCTCCTTTTAAACTGCATTGTGCCTGCAATATCAAGAACTGTCTACCATTTTAAATTGTTTCTATCGGGAAGTGTGCTCTGAATTCCTACCTAATCTACAAATGGACTATAAAATAGGGAACATTCAAAATTAGGATCTGTATGCACATAAACTTCTTAATTTTATGTCATTGCTATTCTTTATTGCTTTAATTTATTTATGAAACAAATAAGGAAAAGTTATTATTTACCAAATATCAGCAATACAAGGACAGCGTACATCCTTAAAGAGCTTACAGACTAGGTGAAGTGTCAGACGTGTAAATAAATACATTTAAGCATTAACTTGCTAAGTGATATCTCCTTGAAATCATTCAGTTCATTAAATGTTGGCTGAATTTAACTTACTCATCTAGTCAACAGAAAGTTCTTTATATACCTCTTCTCTAAGGTCAAGTGACCAATGGTCTCTAAAACAATGGATTCAAAACACAGGGAGGATTAATCAATATAAAAGGCCATATGGGGTCAAAAAGGTTTCTAGAAGATTGTACTTGAACTGTACTTTTTTAATTATTAATATTTATCATCTCTTTTGTTCACAATGCTACATTCATTTTTGAATACTGATATTATATCTCAATCTATATTTCAAACTACACCTTCCACCAGAGTTCCAGTGTGCTTTATCATCACTACCTTTGCCCCCTCTTTTCTTCCTTCCCCACTCCCTCCCGCTGTCAGTCATCATCTTGTATCCTGAGAGTTTTTGCTGGGGCTTGTATCATTTCATTATATTCCCATGAGTGAAACCATTCTATATTTCTCTTTTTCTTACTGACTTCAACTGTACTTTGAAGGATTAGTATGGGTTTGGGGGAAAGAAAGAATCTATATACAATTAACATAAAATCACCACTATTTCTGCTCTCATTTCTAAAATGTCCCCTTCCTTTAGAGCTTGGTTATTATTAGTTCACTACATCAAAAGTTCTCTGCATTTACTTCATGCCCATGACTCATTTCACAACTTATTTTCCTTACCCAATAAACAGTTGATAAGTCTGCATCAAAAATTTTAAAGCAGCTTTGTTGGTAATAACCCAAAACTGGAAATAACCCAAAGTCTAGAAACAGGTGAATGCATAATAAAAAGATTTTCATCCATACACTGGAACACTACTTATCAATAAAAAGAACTGTACTATATTAATATACGCAACATGGATGCATCTCAAAATAGCTGTATTAAGTCAAAGCTAGATTTTATTAAGAGTACACGATATATCACTGCATTTACACAAAATTCTAGAACTTTACTTGCAGATTAGATTAGCACCTAAGGAAAGGAGAAGCAGAATAGAGAAGGATTACAAGGAGTAAGAGGAAGTTTGGATCCACACACGATCTTGACTATGATGACAGCTCTACAGAGGTGTGTATATGTGTGTGTGTGTGTGTGTGTATATATATACATATCTATATATATGTCAAAAATTATCAAATTGTATGCTTTGTATGTGAGCAGTTTTTTCTATGTCAAGTTTTCAACAAAGCTATTTTAAAAGTAAAACCAACTAGAAAGACATGACAAATACAATGTGCAAACTTTGACTGAATTTTGTTACTTTTTTAAATAGGCTATTTTCATTGAGAAATATGCCTATCAACTGTATATTTCAGACATTTTTAAATAATACTAAATTTCTAAGTCTAAGAGCTATAATTATTACAACTTTCTTAGAAAGTCATCTGGCAATATATAGCAAAACTTAATGTCTGACAATGATACTTCTAGGAATTCTTTTTTTTTTTTTAAGGTTCAGGCAAGAATGAAGATGAGTAGGCAGGTAAAAGCAAGAAGACAGAGGATGTAGAAGGATCTTTATTTTATTTTTAATTGGTTGTTCACACTGGTTGCTCCTCATTCATCCTGGACCCAGGATTCAAACCCAGGGGTATTTGTTTTGCTCCTCTGGAAGTGATTAGCCTAACTGCTGCTCCACCAAGGCACGCCAGGAATTAATCTTAAACAAATAATTATACAAATGGGAGGGGGAAATTATGCACAACAATGTACACTACAGCAATATTCAGCAGTAAAAAACAGGAAACCATCTAAATGTCCATTTAGTTAGTGGGTTGGTAAATAATATATTCACTAATGAAAAATGGAATATTGTTGCCATTTAAAAGAAAATAGAAGAGGTCTATTTATTGGCATATTTGTGTGTATAACATTTATATTTATAAATGAAATAAAATGGTATGGAAGTAAGATCTAATAACCAAATGTTAAAAGTGGGTATACTTCAGCTTCCACTTAATTCACATGCAAAAATTTGCATTCCAAGTTATTTGATATATCATGAAATCCAAAAATATTTCCAGCTGTAGAGGAAAAGCAGTTTGGAATCATCAAATTTTAGAAATGATAAGGGTATTAACGATCTTATTTAACTCACTTACTATATGAAAAACTTGAGACCTAGAAAAAGCCTGGTGCCTGCCTAAAAAGGCCAAAAGTTATTTGAAAGCATCATTTAATGGCTTTGCTAATTCCTCTCTCAAACATATGCCATGCCAGTTTCTACTATGAGGTAAAGGAAAATTTAAGTCTCTAGGTTTTCCTATGTATCACATACAGGAATATAAATGTGAAAACAATAGGCCCAAGCACTATCATCCTGCAGCTTCATATATTCACTTAAAATATTTAATTCAGAGATTAAATATTGCTATATAAGGATAGCATGGAAAATTTACTTAGACCTTTGCCTCTCAGAGAGGTAGTACAAAATGAGTTCAGCTAATGATTCCAAGCAACCATATAGTCATATAAATTTTATTACTCCATATTAATAAGATTAACAGGATAGCTTTAGGGGACAGTTTTTCCCAGTCTCTTAATTATGCCAAGGGACAGAGGATTAAGTAGTATTCATTGTTACACTGTCATCACAGTTCACACTTCTGAATCTTAGGAAAGCATACATTTTACTACTTAAGTACAGAACTGGACAGTGTTAATTTTAAGTTCATAACTCTGTGCAGTTATCACTGTAACATCTAACTGCGTACAAAAGAAGTTAAAAAATATTTCCCTATAAACTGTCTCTGTTCTAACATAGCCTTGGAAGTCATTCCTTAAGGTTCCCCAGAATAGTATCATTTTCCTGTGTTTTCATACATTCATGCCTACGTTTGCAAAAACAATATTAAGAGGGTAGCCAAATTCTCATCAACAACAAACTTGGTATGCTGCCCTTGCATTTGCTTTTGCTGAAAATAACACATACAGGAACACAAAAGCCACTCACGCAGATACATACTGATCTAAACAATCATGTAGTAATTTAGGTGTGAAAAAAATTATTGGCACTTAAGCAAATTACATGAAAATAATAAAATACAATAAAGTGGCATCCTCCTCCCTTCAAATTAGTTGTAAAATATAATATCCAAGGCTAAATTTAGAGAAAATTTGACTTAATACAGCAATAGATAAAAATGTGTGATATTAGGAAGGTTTAAAGATTTCAGAAAGGTCCCAGAAATCTATAGAGAAGCAACAGTGAAAATTTACAGCTTTCTTCCATGAGCAAAGCAGAATATCACATGGCTAAGAACATGAAATCCATAACCAAGTAACATAAATTTTCATCTTACTTTTCTCATCTATTAAGTAAGAATAGTATGTGCCCATACTTCACAGTTACTATGAAATAACACAAGAACTATATATAGTACCATTCACAGGAACAACCAAGATGAACAACTAAATAAAATAAAGTGCTTCCTCCTCTTTCTCCTGTCTGCCAGCCTCTACTTTCCTTCAATCCTGCCTGCACCTTTCCTTTAAATTTTTTTTAAAAAAGAAATGATATGAAATTCAAATTTAAGTGTCTATGACTGAAATATTATTGGAAGATAACTGTGACTGTTAACTCATTTATTTTCTATGACTGTTTTTATACTACAGTGAGAGAACTGAATAACCCAATAGAGCTCATACGGCCGCAAAGCAAAAATATTTACTATCTGGCTCTTTAAAAAATAAGTTTGTCAAACTTTGGTCTATAATTAAAATATAGCAACATGAGTGTGCTCTTTCCTTAAATAATGGTTAACTTTACGGGCTTTTCAGATCATTTTCTAAAGTAGCTATAAATTTATAAGAATTAAAGAACTGTTTAAGGCAAGTCCTTCCCATACTTTCTTCCTCATATCATGTCATTTTCACTTACCAGCAAAAGTTAAGAACAAAGTCATTCAAAGCAATGCTATTTCTAAGCTCTAATAGCACTATTGACACAATAAACACATGTGAAAAAGTTGGACAAGTGAAAAACAAGAGGTGACATCAATGGTAAAGGTAAATGCCAAAAGAAATAGGAAACTAAGGTGCATCCAAAATTACTGATCCTCCAAAGTAACTTATCAGATTTGGACAACAAAGGTGGCATAAAGGAAGATATCTGCATGTTACTCTAAGTTGGAAAATGGAAAAAAGTAATTTTATGATGAGGAAGAAATAAAAGTGGAAAAAAAGCATAATATGCTTAAACTACATGAAAGTAGATAAGAAAAAGGAGGGAAAGAAGATGCAATAATAAAAATTATAAAATGTAGAACAAACAGCACAGGTTACTTACAGAAATTATAAAGGAAATGAAATGTTTTATTACAATAAAATGGAAAAGTTCAAAACCTGCCACATTACTCTTTCTTTTTTGTTTTCCCAAAAGATCTTGTTTGATTTATAGAAAACGTAAGGAAAATGTTTCAAGATTTCATTTAGTACCTGTAAGAACCTGCTCCAGATATAAATGATATTTATAATGGTAAATGAGCAAAAGAAACAAACTGCAGTCGGAGGACTTACATACACTTATAGGAGAAGTAAAGATACAAAAAAATTTCTAAACTATTAAAAAAATTACAAAGTAACATACAAGTCAAATAACTCTGCTGTCAAAAGGAAAAAGAAGTAATTTATATACCAACTTGTAAAGGAGGACTGTCACTTAGAGCTTGAAGAGAATTTGAAGTATTAGTAGGAGACTTTGGAAAAGGAAATAGGAATGAATAAAAATACAGGCAACAACATAAATCAAAGCATGATTTGTCAAATATCTAAAATCATATATGAATCTAAAATATCTAACATAATTATGCTATTTTCCATAGTAATCTAGCTTCAAAAATAATAATTAGAGTGAAATAGGAAATCAATCAGAGCTGACAAAATAAAAAGACAAAATGATTGAGGTATTCCAGTACATCACTAGGGGTGAGAATAAAATTATTGACAATAGGATGCACCTTGGTGGCCTCGGAGTAGTCCCACATATATCCCAAGGTCCAGGGTGAACAACGAATGTGAACAACTAAATGGAAAAAAATGAAATAAAATAAAATAAAGCTCTTCCTCCTCTTCTCTCTCCCTTCCTTCCTGTTTACCTACTCACCTTCATTCCTGCCTGCACCTTTCCTTTCAAAAAAAATTTACAATAAATTTCTGGTGGTAAAAAAGAAAACCAACTTAAGGCACCAGATGACCTTACTCATAGGTGGAATATGAACAGACAAAACAAAGGAACAGACGAAACAAAACCAACCCTTGGACTCTTGCAATAGAAGTGAGGTTACCAATAGAGAGTGGGGACAGTGGGGGGGGCAAATGGTGGCGGAGCCCACTTGACAATAGTGAAGAATACTTGATTTGGTGGAGGGAGGGCATGTTGACATATATTCAAGGAATGGGGAATCTATTCTTACCTGGTTATTTTAATGAACATAATTACAATTATATATATTTAAAAAGCTATTTGATAACATTTAAGTACTTACTAATATCATCTTCATGATAAATGACAGAGTGAAAAGGCAGGGTTCGGTCCTTAATATATCTCTCTGCTGGCTCAATGTAAAATGTTCCACCATGAGTCTGAATGAATCCTTCAAATCTTCCATCAATAACAGACCCATGGCTAAAACTTCCTTCTTCACCTATTAATGAAAGCAACAAATTCTTCAAAGTTTAATTTGCATATGAATGAATTTATTTTCCTTTAAAAAGTCATAATTATATATATATTTTTAAAACTAAACACAAATTTATGGGAAAATTAATTTTCACATAAAATATATCCAGTTAAATTTGAGACGTGAACAACAACTACTACTTAGTTAAAACAAATACACTTACTAGTAACAATGAAAATAGAACATTTGTCTCATTGGAAATCATATTCCCAGCACCTACCAGATGTCTAGCATACATGCAGTAGTCAGTCAATAAATAATTTCTAAACTTAGAAACTTAGAAAAAGGCAAGCAGATTCACTGATAAACACTTTCAAAACCTATATTAAAGTTTCTTTAAATGTTACTATAATTACCATACAAAAAAAGTCCCCTTCCCACCTGATATATTTTATGTGAGTCTTTGGTTATAGATTATAAAAGTACAAAAATCTTTTAATTTATTAAAAAGGTTTAATCTACAAATGAAAAACTTTAAGGATACAAATGCCTCGCTTATGTGGCATCATAAAAAACTAACATTTCTTTAAGCACTTAATTTTTCATAATGTTATGATTCTGAGCAGAAATCTCTTCAAATTTAGAAATTTCAAAGGTTTACTTTGTCTTATTAACAAAGTATCATCTTGAGTATTTACTGATGTTCATTTATAAAACAATATTTGCTCCTCTCTAGTACCTCCAGAAGACTTTGATATTTTAAACATTTTACGACTTTATAATTGCCCTATCCTTGCCACACTACTAAATTGCTAAATGAATGCTCTATTTGTTTAACAAGAAATACCTTTTTTAAATATGGTGTAAGAGAAATTTGTCAGAATTGAGAATAAAAGCAAAGTAATTCTGAGGAAGAAAGAGTGCTAGTAGAATTTTCCTATGAATAACTTGGTCACATTATTTTGGCTGTCAAGATTATCTTTATAGTTCCTTTTAGATTTTTCCTCTTTTCCTATGAATCACAGCAAAATTACTACTAATTTCTTGCTTGGAAAATCAGAAAATTATAGAAGCCATTAAAATGTTTTTTTAAATCTTAAACAGTTCATAGGTATTGAGTTTGTCAAAACTTCCTACCTTTCAGAAGCAGAGATCTGCAAAATTCAATATTAAACATTTAAAAATAGGTCCAAGAATTACTTCATAC
Source organism: Solenodon paradoxus (assembly GCA_004363575.1). Taxonomy (NCBI): domain Eukaryota; kingdom Metazoa; phylum Chordata; class Mammalia; order Eulipotyphla; family Solenodontidae; genus Solenodon; species Solenodon paradoxus. The sequence goes on from RJWH01000925.1 coordinate 328,316, forward strand.
TTCCAAGACCATTATCCTCTATGATATATTTAATCCTCCACAGAATTTGTTCTACCTTTTCTGAAATATGTGTGTGTAGACACACGCACACAAAATTTTTCAGAAAAAGTTTCTCTTTTAAGGTTCAACTTACCATAAATATGTCCAGTGTAAATATGAGAGGTATCATAATCAAGTAATTTATTTGATGTTTCTAATTTAAACTCATCACTGAAAAGTGAAGTGTCCCTCTTCATTCGTAGATTGAAATGTCTGCAAAACAGAATGCGAAAGGGGAAAATGAAATTTAAAAGATCCAAATTTTAAACAAAAAAAAATTTTTGACAAAAATTTTAAACAAAAAAAAATTTTTTAATCTGCAAAATATGGAATTGTTTCAAGCAATATGTCTACTTGGGAAATATACAGACCTATATTTTCTTATAAAAATTCTACTCTAAAATTGAACCTAGTAACTGTGATACAGTTGTAAATTAAAAACAATTAAGCAGTCACTTGTCTAGGCTATATTAAAAAGATAAGTGCCTATAAGCTGATTTCTTCATGGTAAAACCCGATCATTCTAGCAGTAACTAAGTTGCTTAGAGAAAAACTAGCTTCTGACCTAATTAATACTTAGCAATACCTGTCTTCTCTCTCTAGTATTTCTACAGCTTTGCCATTTTCCCCTACCTTTCACAACTCAAATAATACCTTCCTTCTTTCCTTCCTCCCACCCTCCTTCCTTCCTTTAGATATAGATAGATATAGATAGGTAGATAGACTGATAAAATTAAATGTATTCAAAGTCATTAACATGGAATCTCGCACATAGGAAACCTACAATTAATGGCAACAAATTAGCTATCATTAATAAACTCTTACAAATACATTGTCTCTTTTTATAAAGGCCATAAAAGTCTATACATAACACAATTTCTAGTCAAAGAATCTGAACCAGTCTTCATTAATCAATCCCCAAATGTTAGTAGGATGTGGAGTAACCAGAATTCACATAGAGTTAGAAGTAAAAAAATGGTATGATCAGCTTGAAAAACCGGTGGTTTTTCTAATAAAGTTTAACATATAAAATTCCTAGGACCCACAATTCCACTACAGAACAAATGCAAACATAAAACATGTACTTAAAAAACAATTGGACACAAATGTCCATAGCAATTTATTCATCACAGTCAAAAACTGGAAGTAACCTAAAGTCTATCGACAAAAGATTAAAAGATTATGACTTATTCATGGCTAACTACTCGGCAATAAAAAAGTTGATACTACTAAATACATGAAATTTTGTGAAGATATAAAATAATAAAGTGTAATTCTATAGTTATGTAATTCTAAAACAGGCAAACATCTATCTAAAGTGGCCAAAAGCAGATCAGAGGCTGCCTAGAGTGGAGAGACTAAAGGCAAAGGGTAATGAAGGCAGTTCATGCTATGATAGAAACATTCTCTTATCTTAATTTGAATGGTAGTTACCCAAATGTACACATTTGCCAAGACTTAAACTACACATTTGCAATGTATGTATAGTAAGTTCCCAGTAACTGTCCTCAACAGAGTCTTAGAAACTAATCTGAAGCAAAATAATGTATAACAAAGCCAATTTTATCAGCAGTTAGTTCAAATAAGAGCTCTATATTCTATATTATACTTCTGGTCACAAAATCATCACCAAACTTCTAAATAAAGAACTAAAACATGCCTAATAGTCAACAATTACCTGTATTTCAATCATGCACTCATTTTCCAACATATTATTCCAATTCAGGGTCACTGGTACCCAGAGCTTATCTTGGTAGCTCAGGACACAAAGGAACCCACCCTGAACAGGATGCCCTTCCATCACAGGGTGAACTCACAGTCACCCACACTCATTCATCACACTGAAATAATGTAGACATACCAATGAACCTAATGTGCACATCTTTAGGATGCAGGAGGAAACTGAAATACCCAGAAAAAAAAATGCAAAGACATGAGGAGAACATGCAAACTTTATAAAGACAGTAAGATTTTTTTTTCTCATCAGTATAATAACAAAATGACAGGGAAAGAATGACATTACCTTTATGTTTTATGTCAACTATACTAGGTACAGGGCAGAAGGAAGATCAGCGACCCAGTGGTCTGGGTGGGAGTCCTTACAAGGAAATTACACAGCATGCTGCCATAACCAGAAGGCAGCAAGAGGACTCCCCAACCCCTACTGATTCAGCCACATTGATCCAGACCATAATGATCCAGCTCACAGGGCCCTGCCCATCAATAAACCCATCCACAGGCTTAAAGAGGTCAGTCTCCCAGAAAAAAGTTTAAAGAGATACTCACCTGCACCACTCTGTAGGTGGAGGTGAAACTGCAGCCTGATTGCTGATTGTGGCCTATAAAAAGTGGCCCTCAAACCTGGGGATCAAGGAGAAAGTTCTGCATCCACCACATAAACTCCAAACCCAAAGGCTGAACATTCAGGCCCCAATGCAGGGTCCATCTAAGAACTTGCAGCAAATCCAACCAGTGGTGATGCCACAAAACTCACGAAATCCCAGTGTTCAAACCAAGATCTAAGCTTACTTGGTACCATACACAAGGCAATAGTGCAGGGAAGTCTAACCCACAAAAACAAACACAATGCCAAACAGAGCAAAAACAGAGAAATATATACAAAATAACTGATCTAATTAAAACCCCAGGAGGAAATCTGAAAACTACAGACATGTGCAAACTACCTGAGGATGAACTTAGGGCAACAGTGATAAGGTACTCAATGGAAATCAAGAAAATAAGAGAGGAAGAAAAAGAGAACAACAAAAATAAAAAGGGAAGAATGAACAAAGATATCAAAGAAATGAAGAACATGAGAGGTGAACAAAAGAACTTAGTAGAGGGACTCAAGAGTAAGACAGATAAAGCCTCCAACAGAAACAATGAACTAGAAGATAGGGCAGAGAATGCACTCAAGCAAACCAGCACAGAGAAAAGAGAATGAAAACAAATGAAGAAAGCATTCACAAACTATGGGGTAACATCAAAAGGAACAATACTTGGCATGATAGGGTTCCAAAAGGAGAAGTGAGAGAAATGGGGAGAGAAACTGTATTTGAAGAAACAATAGCTGAGAACTTTCCTAACCTGAGGAATGAAGCAAGCCTCCAGACTTAGGAAGCTCAAAGAGTTCTAAGCAAAAGAAACCCAGACAAACCAACACCTAGACACACTGTCATCAAAAAGGCAAAAAAAAAAAAAAAGGAGACTCTTAAAAAGTAGCTAGAGAAAAACCAGTCACATACAAAGGAGTCCCCCTAAGATTGTCAGCAGATTTCTCAA